>QNUK01000580.1:67500-125000 GCA_013621035.1 Clarias magur
ACAAAATGTTATGTGAGTTATGTGAGAGTTATTTTCAAAAATTACTTGAGATAATTATATTACAAACTTACACGAAAAGGCTGTATGAGAAAGTTACGCGAGAATGTCGTATGAGAAAGTTACGCGAGAATGCCGTATGAGAAAGTTACGTGAGAATGGCGTATGAGAAAGTTACGCGAGAATGGCGTATAGGAAAGTTACGTGAGAATGCCGTATGAGAAAGTTACGTGAGAATGCGTATGGGAAAGTTACGTGAGAATGCTGTATGGGAAAGTTACGTGAGAATGCTGTATGGGAAAGTTACGTGAGAATGCTGTATGGGAAAGTTACGTGAGAATGCTGTATGAGAAAGTTACGCGAGAATGTCGTATGAGAAAGTTACGCGAGAATGCCGTATGAGAAAGTTACGTGAGAATGCCGTATGGGAAAGTTACGTGAGAATGGCGTATGAGAAAGTTACGCGAGAATGGCGTATAGGAAAGTTACGTGAGAATGCCGTATGAGAAAGTTACGTGAGAATGCTGTATGGGAAAGTTACGTGAGAATGGCGTATGAGAAAGTTACGCGAGAATGTCGTATGAGAAAGTTACGCGAGAATGCCGTATGAGAAAGTTACGTGAGAATGCTGTATGGGAAAGTTACGTGAGAATGCTGTATGGGAAAGTTACGTGAGAATGCCGTATGGGAAAGTTACGTGAGAATGGCGTATGAGAAAGTTACGCGAGAATGGCGTATGAGAAAGTTACGCGAGAATGGCGTATGGGAAAGTTACGCGAGAATGCCGTATGGGAAAGTTACGCGAGAATGCCGTATGGGAAAGTTACGCGAGAATGGCGTATGGGAAAGTTACGTGAGAATGCTGTATGGGAAAGTTACGTGAGAATGCCGTATGGGAAAGTTACGTGAGAATGCCGTATGGGAAAGTTACGCGAGAATGCCGTATGAGAAAGTTAGACGCCGAGAATGCGTATGGAGAAAGTTACAGGCGAGACTGGCGTACTTGAGAAGTTAACGCGAATGGGTAGAGAAGTTCGCGAGAATGGCGTATGAGAAAGTTACGCGAGAATGCCGTATGAGAAAGTTACGCGAGAATGGCGTATGGGAAAGTTACGTGAGAATGCTGTATGGGAAAGTTACGTGAGAATGCCGTATGAGAAAGTTACGTGAGAATGCCGTATGAGAAAGTTACGTGAGAATGCCGTATGGGAAAGTTACGTGAGAATGCCGTATGGGAAAGTTACGTGAGAATGCCGTATGAGAAAGTTACGTGAGAATGCCGTATGGGAAAGTTACGTGAGAATGCCGTATGAGAAAGTTACGCGAGAATGCCGTATGAGAAAGTTACGTGAGAATGGCGTATGAGAAAGTTACGCGAGAATGGCGTATGGGAAAGTTACGTGAGAATGCCGTATGAGAAAGTTACGTGAGAATGCTGTATGGGAAAGTTACGTGAGAATGCTGTATGGGAAAGTTACGTGAGAATGCTGTATGGGAAAGTTACGTGAGAATGCTGTATGGGAAAGTTACGTGAGAATGCTGTATGAGAAAGTTACGTGAGAATGCTGTATGGGAAAGTTACGTGAGAATGCCGTATGAGAAAGTTACGTGAGAATGCCGTATGGGAAAGTTACGTGAGAATGCCGTATGGGAAAGTTACGTGAGAATGCCGTATGGGAAAGTTACGCGAGAATGCCGTATGAGAAAGTTACGCGAGAATGCCGTATGAGAAAGTTACGCGAGAATGCCGTATGAGAAAGTTACGCGAGAATGCCGTATGAGAAAGTTACGCGAGAATGCCGTATGAGAAAGTTACGTGAGAATGCCGTATGGGAAAGTTACGTGAGAATGCCGTATGGGAAAGTTACGTGAGAATGCCGTATGAGAAAGTTACGTGAGAATGCTGTATGGGAAAGTTACGTGAGAATGCTGTATGGGAAAGTTACGTGAGAATGCTGTATGGGAAAGTTACGTGAGAATGCTGTATGGGAAAGTTACGTGAGAATGCTGTATGGGAAAGTTACGTGAGAATGCTGTATGGGAAAGTTACGTGAGAATGCTGTATGGGAAAGTTACGTGAGAATGCTGTATGGGAAAGTTACGTGAGAATGCTGTATGGGAAAGTTACGTGAGAATGCTGTATGGGAAAGTTCCTGCTTTTGCCCAAATTAAAGCAAACACTTTACAAAGGAAGCAGCTGTTGTGCTTCAGCAGTGAGAACGCCGCACACTCAGGCAGCTGTGGCGCTGTGTGAACAAGAAAGTGATGCTACTCTGTCCATGAAAACAAAGTGCTCTCACATGCAGCAGCACCAGCTAAAGTATTAGCACCCTACTCCTTTTTTATTGCTACTGGAACATTAAACTGAGCAGATAACGCTCTGTTCTTGAGCAAAAATGTTTTAAATCAATCTTAAGTGCTTCCTCCATAGCTGCAGCACTTTGCCTCTAACAGCTCCTCTCTTCTCTTCTTACTTTTGGCTTTCCCTTCATGAAGAAGCCACCGGAGACGCCTTTTTTCATCAGTCTGAACGTTTTTACTGGCCGATTTTCCTTCACTCTCCGCTCCAGGATTCGCCCCGAACCGTTTCCATTTATCTTACAAAAGCATTTTAATTATTATTCAGGGATTAAAGTGGGAAAAAAAAATCCTTATGACAGAAACTTTGCCTTGGCCCTCGGATAGATCATTAAAGGTGAAGTTTGTGATGATTGGCTAACGTGGGCATTTCAGGCTTCTGGATTTTTTTTTTCTCTGGTCCTGAAATTTTAAATGAAACTTGTGAAGTCTAAATAACAACTAGCATGTAGCTGCCTTTAATACAAACAACAAACTGTTCAATTTATATAACAGAATAAAATTCAGTATTAAAATAAACATGTGAAATGTATCAATGTTCCTAATAAGGATGTGTGTTAGTGATATGTTTAGGCGATATACCTTCGATGAGAAAGGCATTAGCTACATTAACGTAGGCAATACAGACGTGTAATTTCAGCAAAGTATCACCTTGTGTGTGTGTGTGTGTGTGTGTGTGTGTGTGTGTGTGTGTGAGACAGAGACAGAGAGAGAGAGAGAGAGAGAGAGAGAGAGAGAACAGTACACCAGAGTGTGGCCGGCAACATAATCGAGTTAAAATGGAAACATTAGATGTGCTATTAACGCACTGGCACTCGCGGCCACGCGGCCTAACCGCAGCATCACCTCGCGCATTGGAAGCGTTTCGCTGCAGCCATGAGCACGAGTTACAGGACACCACCGTCACGTCTCCTCCCATCTAACGCTCACAAATAGCACAGCAGACCGCAAGGACCCAGCCAAGAGCTGAGTACAGCTTTCTAAATATGCCCCATTATATAAACACACACACACACGCGCACACGCACGCAAGGCTACGTCCGTCACGTGCTGCTTCTAAAGTCGGCCACGTCGTGTTCCAGGGCGGATTCGTATTTAGGATCCGTGTATCGAGTTACACCCAGACCGGTTCTGGAGCGAGGCCACGCTCCGACTGCGTCCTGATGAACCGTAATGACTGTAATCTGTGTCTCTCAGACTTGTCCTTACTGTCCCACACCTTTACCCCATGGCCCGAGGGGAGGCAGACACTGGTCACTGGCCGCTCCCAGACCTCCGCGCTTCCTCTAATCAGTCCTGGAACGCTTGAACCCCCTCGTCTCCAAATGCTGTCTGATTCTGGAGCAAGCAGATCAGACTCAAGTGCGGCACCAACTCCGTACCGTCTGCTGCGTCCTCTCATTAAAGCATGGACACATGGAGCCCGCACGCGCACACACACACAAACACACACACACACACATAAACATACTGTACAATTGCTAAATCTACATGGTTCAGAATTTACAGAGAACAGAGTACAAGGATAGGATTTACCTAGACAGACAGACAGGGTTAGGGTCAGACAGACAGACAGGCTAAGGTCAGACAGACAGACGGGGTTAGGGTCAGATAGACAAACAGGGTTAGGGTCAGACAGACAGTTAGGTTTAGGGTCAGACAGACAGACAGGCTAAGGTCAGACAGACAGGCTAAGGTCAGACAGACAGACGGGGTTAGGGTCAGATAGACAAACAGGGTTAGGGTCAGACAGACAATTAGGTTTAGGGTCAGACAGACAGACAGGCTAAGGTCAGACAGACAGGCTAAGGTCAGACAGACAGACGGGGTTAGGGTCAGATAGACAAACAGGGTTAGGGTCAGACAGACAGTTAGGTTTAGGGTCAGACAGACAGACAGGCTAAGGTCAGACAGACAGGCTAAGGTCAGACAGACAGACGGGGTTAGGGTCAGATAGACAAACAGGGTTAGGGTCAGACAGACAGACAGGCTAAGGTCAGACAGACAGGCTAAGGTCAGACAGACAGACGGGGTTAGGGTCAGATAGACAAACAGGGTTAGGGTCAGACAGACAGTTAGGTTTAGGGTCAGACAGACAGACAGGCTAAGGTCAGACAGACAGGCTAAGGTCAGACAGACAGACGGGGTTAGGGTCAGATAGACAAACAGGGTTAGGGTCAGACAGACAGTTAGGTTTAGGGTCAGACAGACAGGCTAAGGTCAGACAGAGAGAGTCAGACAGACTGACAGGGTTATACTGGGTTAGAGCAGACAGGTATGCTATTGGTTAGGGTAGAGAGACAGACAGGCAGCATTAGCGTCATATATACAGACAGACAGGTATACTGTGTTGTAGCAGACAGGTATGCAGGGTTAAGGTAAGACTGAATGAATGGGTTAGGGTAGAGAGACAGACAGCTATACAGGATTAAGGTGAGACGGACAGAATGGGTTAGGGTAGACAGTCAGACGGGTTTGGATGATTAGGGCCAGACAGACAGACAGACAGACAGACAGACTGATACCTGACTCCATGCATATTTATATAATGAACTGTAAAGTTGATTTGTTTTACTAAAATAACATATTACATGTATTATTAGATATACAGTCAGGACAGACAGACAGACAGACAGACAGACATATTAAAAAATGATCTCCAGACATCTGGATGCTCCTGTCTGTTTAGGCAAACATAACATTTATGTGTCTCTGGCTTGAGTGTCTAAAGCTCGCTATAAATAAATAAATCTTTTAATAAGAACAGACAGAGAGACAGACAGAGAGACAGACAGAGAGGACGACCTTTAGGCATTTTGTGTAGAACCTCTGCATCAGATCTGTCTCTCTCTCTATGAGATGATTACTGTGTGTTACTGTTTCTGTTCTTCTCCCAGGATAAGAGGAAAGAGGAAGTGAACTTTGCTGGTGTTCACGTCTGAACTTAAAATACGTGTTTTATTGGTTCCAGTATAAAAGACAATCTTAGAGGCACAAATTTTTTTGGAGGAAACCATTACAGCACATGTTTAACAGGAAATTATATCAGAATAAATGTAGTTGTAAGTAAATCTGCTGTAAGTGCTAATCCAGTTCCAGATCGGACTTCTCCTCCCGGCTGCTCCACCCAGACGGTGATGTTCGTAGAAAACCTGCTCGATTTAGAAACCTGTCATGACTCCTGACTCCCTCTGTGGTCTGACTTTCATGTAGTCCAAGACACTGCGGGAGGAAAAAGCCACTGCGCGGGTCTTCAAAGCCTTCATCGATTGCCTCATCCAATAATTACATGGAGCTTGACACACACACACACACACACACACTCATAATGTACATGTGGTTGGGTTAGGGTTAGCTAGGATTACTCTCGCCTCGACGCCCTCCAGATCCCGGCCTCTGGTCTCCATGGAGACGGCCTCATCATATCCGTCAGAAATCACGGGGCTTTTCCGGAAACGTCTGCGTTCAGAAGTCTCGCGCGGACCCGTCACCGCACTGTTTAAACTCATCCGACACCCTGATTTGCGTCGAGGGAACGAAACGCTGCATAATTACATGAATATGTTTTCACTAGTCAGTTTCTCGAACGGGGAGAAAGTTTTAAAAAGGAAATTTAAAGAAAAAAAAAAAAAAAAAAAAAAAAAGAATATGCTACTCAGCGCGGCAATTACGAGCGTCTAAGCTGGCGCGGAAATCCACAATCTCATTTCCAGCCTGTCTCTGATTGTAATTACAAGTGCCGCACCTGTCTGTTGCCAGTCCTGTGAGGCTTAATGAAGCCTCTCCATAAACCTCCACTGACAGCACTGCAATTAATTCAGGAAAACCTCCATTATCTCTACTTTTATTTATCTCCCGTTCCCACCGCGCTCTGATAATATTTGCCTTGTTTGTCGAAAAATAGCTATTTCTATAATCAATCATATGCATATAAGAAAGAGTGTGTGTGTGTGTGTGTGTGTGTGTGTGGGGGACAGAGAAAGAGAGAGAGAGAGTTCGATTTTTCACACACTGCCGACACAGGGGTCGGTCTGTTATTTTAAGAGAGTGATAAATTTTTGGAATAAACCCGACTCCTTTAAAGAAACACTCGCTCCGTGTGAACGTCTAAAGCACAAAAAAAATTATATATATATTTTTATATTTCAGTTCCGAATTGAAGTCAGATTTGAAACAAAGCTGTGTAACATTTGCTTATTTTCTCTTAATTAAAACAAATAAGAAAATGGTGGAAGCAGGCACGACCGGTAGTGATTGACGGGGCCAAGCACTTTGATCCTCACCACTTGCGCTTGTTCCCGAGAGGATCTATTGTATTTCAGGGCAGAACACATCAGGCTGTTGTGATGTAAGCCGTTGCCTTACTTCCTGTTGTTCACACGTGTCTGAGAAATACGTGAAATAAATCATTGTAATACGGAGTGTACTCACCCTCTAGGGGGCAGTAGCGAGTGACCTTCTCAGGCATGAGCTGCTTGTCTTTGTGTCGACAGTACACCTCGGCGATCTGCTGTCTGCACTCCTTGGTTTTGGCGCGCGACAGAGCCGAGATGGCCTCCTTGCCCGTGATCTCGCATTTGGGCGGTTGGTCATACTTGATAACCGGCGGGCCGACGCCCGGCTTCTTGACCTGTTGGCTTTTTTGACGCGGTTGAGGGACCGGCGTGAGTACGGAATCCCGACCTGGCCCCGCCCCCGTACGGTTCAGCCCGTCGTGTACGAGCTCATTGGAGTTCTTGTTTCTCTCGGACGTCTCGTGCTGCCGCTTGCTGGCCGCGTGACGCTTCGGCCGGAGACGCTCCGCAAAGTTACTGTTGTCGATGCTCTCGAAGTCTTTGGGGACGGAGTTCTCGTTGTTGCTGTCCACACGGACCTTCTCCTTGGGACGGTGCGAGTAGTCGACTTCCTGGAGAGACACAGACAAAACAAAACCAGAGCTTAGCGGAATGTCAATGCCAGAGACGGAGCCGCGTCGCCTTGAGAGCCGAGCGAGAGACTTAACGCCACATTCCGAACCAGGAGGAAGAAAAGAGACCTTGCAGGAATACAGAGGTTACTCTGATTACAGAAATCATTATTCCATTAGTGTTCTAATCAAACCTCGCGCGGGACGACCGCAAAGCTCTCGCCGTGTCGTTAAGGCGTTTCCTGTATATATGTGTGTGTGTGTGTGTGTGTGTGTGCGCACGAGCGTGTAAAGTGAGCTGAGACGTTGTGAGCAGACGCCTGAACGTGAGAACTCATTTCTTTTTCACACTGACGGGAAATGATGTACGTGAAAACAAAAAAAGGTGTGGAAGGCTGGAAAGGGGCGTGGCCTGATTTGTACAATCTAATAGCTAACGCATTCTGATACCCTGATGTTTAACAGAGATCATGTTGTAATATAATATAATATAATATAATATAACATAACATTAGATAATAAGCCAGCAGTTTATTAAACACGCATTAGTCTTGTATTTCATGTCCAGTGTCCAGACTTTCAGTAAGTATTATGTACTGAAGTCATTTAGAAACGTGATCCTCAGCTGGAAATCAGGTTTGAGATTTTATATCATTGGAAAATACTTAAGCAATATATATATATATATATATATATATATATATATAAAAAAACAAAAAAAACTAAACTAAAAACACAGGCCCAGATATGCAGGGTGACTTTTCGAGGTGAAAACATTTTTCGATTTTAATTCCGACGGAAGATTCCGGAGAACTAGAAGCCGTTATTTGTAAAGCTCTCCTCGGGATGTGGGAGTGCTACCATTTTCATTTTCATTTAGCGACTGGTCAGACGTTCAGATAAAACACTGGAACGGAATCAGTTACAAAGGCGACTCGTGTGCACGGGCGTGGCTTCATTAGAGATCAAATCAGGACATTAAGGGAAGAAAGAAAAAAAAAAAAAAACCCTCGGAAACGGCGAATCTTATCGCATCATCTATTGAAAGATCTCCAGGCCGAGCGCGGAGCGTTGTGCTTTATGTGCTTTATGTTTTTAATGATGAAGATCTCCATCTGTAGGACGAATCGAACATGAAGAGATGAAAAAATTTGCTCAAATTTATTCTGAAAAACTTGAACTTACACAAACTGTTTCCCAGAAATGCTCGCTCTGTGTGTGTGTGTGTGTGTGTGTGTGTGGGAGGAAATTACAGGCACTGGGATTAATAGCCTGAGGAGCCACAGGAGGCGAGTTCGACGGCTGGAGAGAGAGAAGACTATCGATCGATCACCAGCAAAAAAATCTGTCATTTCCCAGGATGCACTGCTCTGTACCGCTGAGACCCCCACCTGCCTCGGCCTTCTTGTCGTCTCTATTTTTATTAAACATGCTTCCTCTTCTTCTGCTTGTTGTTGTTACAGTCTAAACGTCTAAAAGTCCTTATTTTTTTATGGTTTTTTTCCTTTTTTTTTTTTTTTAAACATTTTGATATATATTTCTGATCTATCTAACGAAATGCGTTTGAATATCGTACAGTAGTGTCAATAAAATGCACAAGAGTTAATCTGTCGTTCAGGTCGCGAGCACAAATGTAAACATAGCGGTACTCGCACAGACGCTGAGGTTTTGTTAGCCAAGCTAGCACTAGCGGCGGAGTCGGAGCTAACGCAAAGATGAACACACTAACGGAAACCGTGTGTCTGTCAAAGTTCTTCCCAAAGGTAAAGTGCAGGTTGATATGTTTTTAGTTTTTTGCTTTATATATTTTTTATGAATTAATTATTATTTATTTTTAGGTTGTGGAACGAATCGTCTGAGTTTCAATTACTTCTTACGCGGGAAATTCACTTTCAGACGCTTCTCTGGATAGTTTAAGGTTCTAAGAGCAACACACACACACACACACACACACACACACACACACACACACACACATCTATAAGTTTCCCTGTGTCTCTCAGTACATAGAGATCAAGCGGAGGACACAAAGGATGGGCGTGTCCCTCACACACACACACACACACACACACACACACACCTGTTTAGATGTTTAGCTGAAAGGAGAGCCAGGTGGATTCAATGACATCACATGCAAACACACACACACACACACACACATACACACACACACAAACACACACACACACACACACACACACATACACACACACACAAACACACACACACACACACACTCTGGCCTTTTCAGTCAGTCACAGCTGTGTTAGCTTTGTGTTAGGATTGTATCTGGCAGGTTTCTATATTTACCCCACACCTGAAACCCCGCTCCTAAAACCCTGCCCCACCCGGTCTGTGTGTGTGTGTGTGTGTGTGTGTGTGTGTGTGATTGTTCTGATCCTGGGCCTTTGGTTTGTTTGTTGGAGGATGTTCAGGTGAGTAACGCGGAGCAGTTCCAGTGCAGTGGAGTCGAGTCCTCTGAGCGCGCGGTGCTCTGTGTAACGCCGCGTTACAGAGCAGACAGACGGAGCGCTCTGATGCGCTAATGCGACTTTAATGTGCAGCGCCGCGCTAGGAATTCATGCAGCTATTTAGCGAAAGCGCTAATGAATTGTCCGTGGGCTGATTTTTAAACAGAAATCTTGTGTTAAAAACACACAGGGGAACTGAAATGATTCATCGCTGCTGCTCGAGGAGGCCGAGCTCGCCAGCTGACGGACGCGTTGGTAACGTTTGTACACACGTCACGTTAAAGTATACATTTATTTTACACAGAGACGTATTTAATAACTTTTAGCGTGTGTCTGAATTTGCTAGGAAGTTTTGTTGGACTTATAAAACAAACAAACAAAAACAAAAAACAAATAAAAACATCCAGTTTAACATCAGGATTTACAGATTTATAAAAATGTCTCCTGAATACAAATACAGCGGAACGTGAGTTTAATCCGCTCCGGAGTTCTTAAGGTGAAAGTCTGTATTGTGAAACACATTGTCCCATAGGAAATAATGTAAACGGAGATAATCTGTTCCAACCACACAAAAATATCACCAGTGTCACACTATAATCATATTTCTGCATATAAAAACAATCAAAGCATTTATAAATGACGTGTAAATTAAGTAAAATATGAAATAAATAGACATTAAACCTCACTTAACATTAATTTATGATTCCTCTCGGCACCGGCTGCTTTAAAAACCAACCAGAAATCGGCTCCATTTTCTTCTTGCTAACGTCCTTGATAACATTCTCAGGACCCGCGGTGCTAAGTCTTCACTACATCTTGCAGAAAAAGCAGAAAACCCACAAAAAACCGTCTGAACTCCCTCCGCTTGGCTTCACACTGACGTGAACACGTCTCTAACGGCTCCCGGACGTTTTAAACTTATTTCTTGCTTTTATCTGAAATAATTCACTAGTTTTCACAAGCGAAGTGCGTGGCGTGTGTACGATGATAACACGTTTCTAAATGTATCGTGATATCGATATCGTCCTGTCGTATCGTCCCGTCCCCTCACACCTCACACACTTATGAGACGAGACGAGACGAGACGAGACCAGCTCCCGTCATGAGAACAGCGCGTGTTTGTGTCACACGGATCCGCGACTCCGACAGCGAGCTACTAACCCAGCGCAGGTAGAGCGGATGTACGATGTTAGAGGCCGTAAATCTGGCAGCGCTGGGACTTAATGGAAACCCTGTTAGTGGACGATTAGGAGAGTCGTAAATAGTTCAACAGAGCTCGAGCAACCCGAGTCGATGTGTATTACTTTAGCTGCAGTGAGCTCGGAGAATTACAGCACTGAGCACGGAAATGTGTGTTTACACGTCTCTCTCTCACACACACTCACACACACTCACACACACACACACACAGAAACACACACTGCTACTAAAGGCACATGGGTGAAGAGTAAAGCTGTGCTATGCTTTTAGCCTTTTTTCCGCCGACGCCTGTGCACAGACAGGATGTTTCAATGATGAGAGATAAATAACGCTCTTCCTATAGCTGGAAAACGGGAAGCCGGTCTGATGGACCGAGGCAGGAATTAAAAAAGCTTCAGACTTCAGAGAGCATGAACCGTCTGAAACCCCGTCTCGTCTCAGACCCGCGTTTCAAACTGTCTGAAACCCCGTCTCGTCTCAGACCGCGTCTCAAACGGTCTGACCCCCCGTCTCGTCTTAGACCCATGTCTTGAACCGTCTGAAACCCCGTCTCGTCTCAGACCGCGTCTCAAACGGTCTGACCCCCCGTCTCGTCTTAGACCCATGTCTTGAACCGTCTGAAATCCCGTCTCGTCTTAGACCCGCGTCTCGAACCGTCTGAAACCCTGTTTTGTCTCAGACACATGTCTCGAACGGTCTGACTCCCCGTCTCGTCTCAGACCCGCGTCTCAAAACATCTGAAACCCCGTCGCGTCTCAGACCCGCGTCTCGAACGGTCTGACCCCCCGTCTCGTCTTAGACCCATGTCTTGAACCGTCTGAAACCCCGTCTCGTCTTAGACCCGCGTCTCGAACCGTCTGAAACCCCGTCTCGTCTCAGACCCGCGTTTCAAACTGTCTGAAACCCCGTCTCGTCTCAGACCGCGTCTCGAACGGTCTGACCCCCCCGTCTCGTCTCAGACCGCGTCTCGAACGGTCTGACCCCCCGTCTCGTCTTAGACCCACGTCTCGAACCGTCTGAAACCCTGTTTTGTCTCAGACGCATGTCTCGAACGGTCTGACCCCCCGTCTCGTCTTAGACCCACGTCTCGAACCGTCTGAAACCCTGTTTTGTCTCAGACACATGTCTCGAACGGTCTGACCCCCCGTCTCGTCTCAGACCCGCGTCTCAAAACATCTGAAACCCCGTCTCGCCTCAGACACATGTCTCGAACGGTCTGACCCCCCGTCGCGTCTCAGACCCGTGTCTCGAACCGTCTGAAACCCCGTCTTGTCTCAGTCCTGTGTCTCCCTCCCAGCGATGTTTGCTTGACCTCACCCTCAAGAGCCCTGTGTGGTCAGGGTCATGCTATTCAGCTCACCATGTTGTGTGTGTGTGTATGTGTGTGTGTGTGTGAGACCTTTGACCCTCGGAGACAGGGTGAGGAAAAGAATCAGAGGCTCACTCATGCATGTGGAATTCCAGTCACGTGCGTGCTGCTAAGGATTCTGGGAAAGACGACAAACGCTGATGGCCCTGTGTGACTTTTTCAGAGACGTGACATATGGGTCTCTCTCTCTCTCACACACACACACACACACACACACACAGTGTAAGAGGGTGTAAGTGTAAGCAGAATGTGTATATGACTCCACACAGCGCATAAACAGTGTACAAGACTTAAGCTTGTCTTTGTATAAATGCTTACATTGAGCACAAACACAAACACACACACACACACACACACGCAGGCGAACATGTAGCCGAGTAAACACACTGGAAACGAGCGGTAAATTTATACAGGCAGTAAACACCGCAGCAGCGCCGAGAGGAACACACTCGGGCCGCGCGCCTCTCAGCTGAGGTTGCTCACGTTCACGTGCATCTGAAATCGAACTCACACACACACACACACACACACACACACACACACACACGTAAACAAACGTCTGTGAGGAACTTGAAGTCAATATCGGCTGAAAAGACCCGGATCAAACCCAATCCGAAACAAATCTGTGAAATCCTGACGTTAGACGGAGTCGCGTGTAGAGCGATGTCACTGAGCTCACGTAATGATAACAGTCGTCCCCTTCGTTACCGTGGAAACGGTGTGTCGCGGCTGTGTGTCTCTCTCCGTAGAGACGTCGAGTGTGTCAGTCGTCTCGGCACTGACGGGTCAGATCAGAGGACGCGAAGTTCTTCAATTAAAAGTGAGAAAGTGACAAAATAAAGACGACTGAGTGATGAGGAACGTCTGACACGAGTCCGATCTCTGAGTTCCAGCTGAGACCTACTGTAGTACTAATCCTGTACTGATCTCATCACTGATCGAATCAGTGCACGGATTTAATCTGACTTAGTCACTGACTCAGTACTAATCTAATCACTCATTACAGATTGATGTAATTCCTGATCAGCTGATGATCTTATTCCTGATTTAATGCTGATTCAGTACTGATCTCAGAACTGAGCTGATACTCACACAAAAAGAACAATAAATAAATAAATAACTAAATAAACCTTAATCTGATATGGATCCAAAGATGAATCATCCTCCGTTCTCATGCCTTTTAACTTTTTAAAAATGTTCGCACTTTTTAAACACCCGTGTCACTCAGACAAAGGGGCGGGGCTAGGCGCAGAATGCCATTCTCTGCATTTTAAGCTGCGTAAACAAAGCAGCTTTGTGGAACATTCCGGAAAAGACCAATGCAGGGGCCGAGACCGCATGTAGGGCTTTAAGGTCCTGTCTCATTATTATTATTATTATTATTATTATTATTCGCTGTATTCACCTGGAAACACATGGTTTATACAGAATAAGTGCGGGGACGAGGGGAAGGGGGGGGTGTGAGGGGATGCGACCCGACGGGTTTCAGGGCCGAGACGAGCACAGGATTCAGTTATATGACACACGGCTTAGACATTATGTAATATCAGTGTGTGTGTGTGTGTGTGTGTGTGTGTTGAGGTGGCTGTGTAAGAGCCGTAGCCTGAAACTGTCACACCAGATGAACTCGAAACACCTCTCAGAGCGATGATACATCCGGTGTTGGTGAAACAAAAGGTGCTCTGTGGAGGTGCATTCCACACACCACTGTTACTGAGCAAGAGGTGTGTGTGTGTGTGTGTGTGTGAGGGAGAGAGAGAGAGACTCTTCGTGGGAAGCACACATTACAGCGAGAGACAGACTTGACCACATCAAACGCGCCGTGTCGCTCGTCTTCACACCTGCACCACCTTCACACGCGTGTTTACACCCCTACACACGAGCGCATCCGACGCTAACGTGCCCGCCAGCTTCAGGTACATCTGGCCTAGGGTGCCAATACTTTTAACAGCGACCAACAGTGAGCCGACACACACTCGCTCTCCGCTCTGCTGCAGCTACGCGGTCGAGGATTTCCCGCGCGTGAATCTCAGACAGCGTCCTGTAGGGGGCGCATACGCGGGACACGTCGCAAAAACAAACAAACAGGAACGCACTTTGACCCCGCGCTGAAAATCTCACCGTGATCTAGTGTTACTACAGTCAAGGCTAAAGCGCCAAAAGCGAACAAGAAATGTTTGAATGTGCGTCGCCGTCGCGGTAAAGACCACAAAAAGAAGAAGAAGGAGAGAAAAAAAGACATGAAGAAAAAGGGGAAGTGGAGAAGAGGAAGTGGGGAGATCAAATGTCCCTCTGCGTCTATAAAAGGGACAAAAAGTACATCGTAATATGAATATGATTTGTTTGGGCGGGGCTTTTATAAAAAACTAATTTCTGTACAAAATTCTATATTCAGAGTTTCTTGTATGTGAGCTGTAAAAAAGGGGGCGGGGCTAAAACAGGACAGGGCTGAAATCTGTTAAATGTAACACTTGTGGCTTTGATGAGGAAGTGTGTGTGTGTGTGTGTGTGTGTGTGTGTGTGTGTGTGTGTGTGTGTGTGTGTGTGTGTGAGAGTGTGTGTGTGAGAGTGTGTGTGTGTGCGTACACTGAGGGAAAAAGAAGCACTTTAATATTTAATCCGAGATCATTAAATACGTTCAGCACAAACCAGCGACAATCCATCATGTCAATTAATGAATGAATGAACATTGTAATAATAATAATAATAATAATAATAAAATAGTAGATTAGCAATGTAATTGTAGTTAATTCTAGAGCTGCTGTTGCATAAGAGGGATAAAACACTCTGGTTTACTGCGGCACTCCGTCGCTAATTATTTTACCATCAGAACTTAAAGCTAGTTTCTGGTTCTCGCGTCTTCCTCGTCATCGCTGCAGATCGTCACGTCGTACACGTTTGGTGTGAAATGTGAAACACGTACACAGATACTCCTGTAACCACATTAAAAGAATGTTTAATATTAAATACGTTTCTGATCCCGTGTGCTTCTTAAACGCCTCGGGACGTCCTGGGAGACATTTAGTTTTTGCTAGCTGCGAATAATAAAAGTGTTTTTTTTTTTCTTTCTTTCTTTCATTCATTCAAAGTTCTTCTTCATGCAGGATCGGCAACAAAACCAGTCCCGATATTTGTTTTCACAATTGTTCCGTCGGATTCGTCAGCTGACATGAAGACGGATTTGGGTCCCCGCAGCGTGAGAATAAGCCGCTGAGCGCGCGGTGTGGATTAGGATGTGCGAAGTCAGAGCTCGGGGACGGAGCTCAGGGCTTTTAGTCAGAAACTCTGCTGGAGAACGCTGCGTGGCGCTACGCCAGCTGACGGTCTCCCAGCACCTGCAGGGCCTCCGCCTGATTAGCAGCATCATCTCTCTCTCTTTCTTTCGCGCGTGCGTGCGCGCGCACTCTGCGCTTTAAAGCTCTGTTTAGGATCGACCGGTCCACCATAATCCGTAAAAATGATTTAAAAGCGTGTTAGCGCGCTAGGAACATCAGAACGCTATTCATAACCTCACCCTAATCCGCGCCGTTCCACGTGCCACGTCATGCTCTACTGTACAGGCTTAACAAGTTTGTTTATCGTCCTCGCTGTGTTGCGTCTTGTATGAAAAAGTCTATAATCACGTTAACGGAAACAAAGTGCGCGTTCTCAAAGGCGGTAATTCACTCAGCAGACTGGAGCGCGTGCCGAGTCGCTCCTCTTTCTAAAAGACTCTGGTTCTCATCGAGGATGAAGATGAGGATGAGGATGAGGATGAGGATGGTCTGCATGGCTGAGGACGGCTCCACTGAGGAACCATCAAGCGCGAGTGTGACGGCGATAGTTTAAGGACGACGTCACCACCAACAGGTTCGTCCCCGAGTCTCAGAGTGAGCGCACTGGACTTCCTGTTCAACATTCACACGTCTGAGCTCAGAGCACACGGATACAGAAGGGTTTGTTATCTGTGTATCGCTCACATGAGGACAAAAGTCTGGCTTTTTGACGCAAGTCATCTCAGGGTTTTTTTCCTCTCTCATCACAATCGTACGCTACACTAGACAGCGTCGACTGAAATTAAACACAACATCAGATCTGATGAACATTAAGAAACGTTTAGCGTTTTTGTATTCAGCGTGCACACACACACACACACACACACACACACACACACACGCGTGTGTGCTGCCGAGTCGCACGCCGTTATACTGAGGTTCTGTTCTAAATTTAGACTTTTGAATCATTGAGGGTTTTTTCCAACAGACACAAACTTTTGGGCGGCGCTGCATATAAACTTAAAACAGAATTAAAATGCTTGGAAATTCTTCATTTTAATCTAAATTACATGAAATAAATAAATGAAAATAACTGCATCTAAAATCTTTAAAAAAAGAAAATACGAGAAACAAACTAAATAATAGAATAAGTTGAAGTTTGTTATTTTGGATAACTAGATATAAAAAAAAGATTTTTATTATAATAATTATGTATACAATATATATGTAAAACATTTTAAATATATAAAATAACTATATATAAAATAAAAATATATACTTTATGACTATATAAACAAGTAAAAATAAACTAAATAAATAGGATTATAAAAACTGATTAATGATAATAAATAAAAACTTAAAGCAAGTTCAAAAATGGAATGAAATTAAATGAAATTGTATATGTTTATGTATTTATCTTTACTGCTCAGATGTCTGAATAAAATGTAAATGTTCATTAATACCCCCTCCCCGTTTATTTTGTTTGTGTCATGGGATTAATCAGCTTATTTTTAACCACGCCGTGTTCCTGAGTGTTTCTGGACCCAGCACCGATCCCTGATGATTTTTCTCACTTTCAAAAAAAAAAAGACTCAGGAGGGGATTAATGCTAAAGGCTACACGCGTCTGGGGTTTAAACCCGAGCGTGTGATTCGTTTAAGTCGAGCGATCCCGCCGAGTCGGAGACGTTACATGTGTAATGATATCTCCGAACGATTTGAGATGCTAATCCAGTTGTCTTGGCGTTGCTAGAGATGCTAGGTGTGCTTTTTATCTCGTTACGATCCTCGACAGCGTGTCATGTTTCCTTCCTCTACTCTCACTGTTTGTGTGAATGTGTGTGTGTGTGTGTGTGAGTGGATCAGATAACTGATCAAGCCATATGTGTGTGTGTGTGTGTGTGAGGGAGAGAGAGAGCAGTGGGTATTAAAATGGAAGGTGCTGCTGCTTTTCCCCGCTGTAGTATTAGAGCGGCTCTGGCGTCTTTCCTTATTTAAACTCCTGTTACATCAGAACAAACAAGCACCTCGGGCGAGCGAGAGAGCGAGAGAGAGAGAGAGAGAGAGAGAGAGAGAGGTAAAGCTTCACGGGCAGAGCGTTTAAACAGGCATACAGATGAGGCCATGCAGCAATTAGTGAGTATTCACTATTCACGGCTCGCAGCGTTTTAATGAAACACTCACACTGCTGCTGCAGGAGGAACAGGACGCTCTACACACACACACACACACACACACACATTCCCCCCCACAAGGGCATCACGTTTACACTCCTGACATCACATCCTTCCCTCCGATACCACTCTATCACTCGGGTCACGGCGTAGGAGTCCGCGATTAGCATGACCCTGATTTTAATCGGGTCACATGATCACCCAGTTCATTAAAATCCTCCGCATGACTTTAAAACTCCATAAACTATGTGGTTTAAAGTCTCTCCTTCTAGCCCTGAGACCACACGCTCACCTTTCGAGCCGATAAAGTCAGAACTCGGTTGCTAGGCAACCAGGAAGCGCGGATGCTGTATAGCGGCTAGCTGATGGCCGAGGTGTCCGATCTGACCTTAAGAAATGAAACCTAAAAATAAACATTCAGGCTGGTTCGGGGTTCTGCGTCGGTTCTGAGATACCTCCGGTTGAAGGTTCCATGTGGTTTAGAGTTTCTTCTGGTTGTGAGATACCTCCTGATCTCTGAAGTCCTGTCTAGTGCAGAGATTCTTCTGGTTCTCAGGTCCCTGTGGATCGAGGTTCCATCAGGTTCAAAGTTCTGCCTGTTTCAAGGTACCATGTGGTTTGAAGTTCCTTCTAGTTCTAAACTTCCTCTGGCTAAGAGATTCTTCTGTGTCTCAGTTCCATACGGTGGAACTGTATCAGTGTTCCTTTTGGGTCTGAGAGGCTTCTGGTTCTCAGCTTCCTGTGCTTCAGGGTTCCGTCTGATTGATGGTTGCATGTGGTTTAGAGTTTCTTCTGGCTCCAAAATTTCTCTTTGGTCTGGTTCCAAGGTTCTCAGTTTCTATGTGGTTTGCCAGACAGTCTTAAGCTGCTTTCACATTAGACATGATGGATTTGTACCGGGCCCAAGAACAACGGCCTCCTCCCTCCTGCACTTTAATATTTTCCTCCAATACAGCAGGTGACCGTGTGCACCGAGTTTGTTTGCGAGCCAACATTAAACACAAAGAGAAGAAGAGAAGAAGGAAGTCAATCTTCACGCTTTGCCTAATATTGTTGATATTTGATGATGTCGCGTCCACATCCGCGAGACCGCTCAGGGATGGTTCCCGAGCACGGACCTAATGGACCGGTTCGAATAAGGCTAAGATAAGGGTCGCGCGATGTTCTAGAAACGTTGGCACAGTCGTGATAAGTTGTGCTGCTTGATGTTCCCGAGTGCAAAAGCCGACGTTGCGGCAGCGTGTGTTAACATTCAGGACTGATCAGTAAAATAACACGCGGGTTTAACTTTCTAATAAACCGAAGTTCTTACACGGGTTCTGAATGTAGCGTAGCAAGTAGAAGCAACCTTAAAAAAAGCAGAAATAATTCAGTGACTGAACCAGATCAAAGTAAAACTTTAACTATATAGCAAGATCAAAAACTTGTTTGTAAAAAAAGACGCCTGTATATGTAGCTCTGCAGTTTTCCCGGAACCAGAAGCCGCGACGTTCTCAGTAACGCGACCACACAAACATCGAGAACAACTGCAGGAGGTTTTCCAGCTGGGAATGTCTGGAGCGTTTATCTCCAGCACTAGTCCCGGTCCAGAAACTATCTGGAGGGGAAAACCACAGCTGTGAGGGTGAGGAGGACGCCAGGACACGGACACGGACACGGACGCTCGCTAACAAAGCCTGTAATTTGTGTTGGGCTCGAGCTAGCGTGAACCTCCTGATGGTCCACGTAGAGTGACGGAGAGAATAATGATCAAACGGGAAACGAGCAGAAACAAACAAACAAAACAAAACGTTGTCCACCCGCGACAGGACGCAGTTAGTGGATGTCTTTATATTTATATTTATACTGACTTTTCCTTTAAGCTCCGGGGACTAAACACACTCACTCACATGGTGCTATCAGGTTATACACACCTGGCATTTGGGTAAAGATTGTGCTGCCAGCACACACACACACACACACACACACACACACACACACACACACACACACATTGTCTATCAATAACCCCTTTGTAATGCAAAACTCAAGAAGCATGGCACACTTAATTGGTTTCTCGGTGCATTCTCGATTTCAAAGGCACGGGCCAAGAGCAGAACTCAACAGGTCTCGATGTGAGTCTGTGTGAAGCGCCGAGTCGAGTCGAGTCGGGTCGAGGGGACGCGCACGCCGCCGTGTGAGAGAACCGCCAGACTCGTCTCCGCGCCGTCTCCCCGTCTAACACTGCAGTTAGGGTGCATGGAAACACTGTAACAATGCTAAATCATGCATCTTTAACGCGCTGATTATCACACATGATTAATTATATTACACAGGCAGCTCTCGAGGCGTGTTCCCCCTCCGCCTCTCTTCCTCTTTTCTCTTCTCCTTCTCTTCTGCGGCCGCAGCGTCTGACTCACTCGCGCTGCAGGTTCTGGATGAATCATCTGGATATAACCGTGCGTCGCTGTACGATCATTTCACAGCACAAAGACACTAATATATAGAGTCTGAGCCGCGCTGTCACCACTCAATAAATTAGCCGGGATCCGGCGCGCGCAACAGCTGCGGCGCAACCTGTCGGGAACGAGGAAGATTAAAACATCTGTCTCCGCAGGACAAAAAACACATATCACCTGAGAAAAGCAACACAGGACGCTTACCGAGTTCCGTCTCGAAACGAGCGACTGATGAGTTCGAACTCGAGTCAGGGGCGGGGCTAGCGGTCGCAGAGCGCATGTCAGTCAAAGACCAATTAACGAACCAATTATATCAGGTGAGGGGAGGAGCAAGGAGTGCCACGTACAGTCCTCACTACAGAGCGTTTCCCCGTCAGATCGGGTTCCACCCAACAAAAATTGTTCTTCAAAGAAATTAAAATTTTAAAAAGTTTTAAGAAGTTTTACAAACGCTTTACAAAACATCACAGTTTAGCATCGGTCAGTCTAATACGCTTTGTAGTCTGTTTTGGAAAAAGATTTTTTAATGCATTTCAGGCGGTAAACTGTTGCAGTTCCGTTGCAAGCCTACAGGTGGTGCTCTCTAGACTAGTCACACATTGACAGACGGCACAGCGCCCTTTGTGGTAGGACTGAATCATTGACTAACAGAATGTAAAAAGTTAAAATTGAATTTATAAAATTGTGACATTTATAGAATCGCGACGCAAATCAAATAAGATCGTGTCATGTGACCATGTGACCCTCCTCCGCAGTGCGCGTTAATAAATTCTGAACATGCGGTGAATTAGGACCGGTTCCAGGATGTTGCTCGGATTTCTTGATTTTCAGTGAATATTTCATCTCATTGCATCAGTTCCGCGTCTCCAGTTCACATTCATCTTTCTTTTTTCCCCGTCACAATATTACCGCTAATTTTCTCCCGATTGTAAGTCCGCGCTCGTCTCTGCAGAGAGCCTGAGAGCACGAGACGGGTTTGGATCCTTCGTTCTGAGGTCACGTGTCAAATCATACTGATGTTAGAGAATCATACTGATGTTAGACTTTGATTACAGAATAATCAGTGAATCACATGACCTCCGTCACATGACCATCAAACTGTACTGTTTAACTCCTGACTTGAGGTTTGTTGAAACAAAGAAGATTCCAGAATGCTCTGTAAGATGAAGCGGTTCTGCCTTCGAATAAATGACTGATTACGGGTCGCACAGATGGAGCGGTTTTCTCTTAGAACTCAAGGTGACGGAGTGATGTAATAAGATTCGTGGGGTTCTAGAATGGACCCACTTTGAGTTTTGAGTTTTGTTCATGTTCATGAAACACTGTCAATGGTTCTACTCGTCAACGGTTCTAACCGGACCTGACAGTCTGGTTTATATCTCGGGAAAACCACTGGAGATTGTTTAGGGAACCTCTAAGGAGTGGGTTTTACTGCCAGAGACGTTCCCTCTTATGAAGGTGGACGTGGTGCCGGAGAACGTTTTCGCGTCTCTACAGAACACCAGCACTTCATACAACACAAAACGGTGCGAACGCTAAACCCACATGACCGCGGTCACTCAATTCCTTGAGGGTTCCGCGGTACAGTTTCATTGCCACGTGTAGATGGTGGTTCTTTAGCAGAACCGCAGACGTTCCTGATAAATCCGTGTCACTGTTGCGCCATGATTTTTTATTTATTTATTTTTCTGTACAAAAATCGACAACAAACAAACTCGAGAATAACTTTAAATCTCAGCCACAGTACATCAGGAAAGACCTCGGCTTGCTAAATGTTCACACGCAAGGTGAGTCTGCGTGCTTCCTGGCGCTCCGCGTGCTGACCCGGGTAACGCGTATAACCAGACGACTCGCTAACGGTCCCGCGGTTTCAACCAGCAACACCTGAGTGTTTTCAGCTCTCACACAGAGAACCTGGACGGATTACAAAACACAAAAGCCAGTGTAGGTGTCGAGAAAAACTCAAGCACTTCACACCCACGTCCGTCCTCCTCAAACCGAGAGAGAGAGAGAAAGAGAGAGAGAGACAGAGAGAGAGAGAGAGAGAGAGAGAGAGAGAGAGAGAGAGAGAGAGAGAGAGAGAGAGAGAGAGAGAGAGACAGAGAGAGAGGGAGAGAGAGAGAGAGGGAGAGAAAGAGAGAGAAAGAAAGAGAGAGAGAGAGAGAGAGAGAGAGAGAGAGAGAAAGAGAGAGAGAGAGAGAGAGACAGAGAGAGAGAGAGGGAGAGAGACAGAGAGAGAGAGGGAGAGAAAGAGAGAGAAACAAAGAGAGAGAGAGAGAGAAAGAAAGAGAGAGAGAGAGAGAGAGACAGAGAGAGAGAGAGAGAGAGGGAGAGAAAGAGAGAAAGAAGGAGAGAGAGACAGGGAGAGACAGAGAGAGAGACACACACACAGAGAAACAGAGAGAGAGAGAGACAGACACAAGGGCAGAGATTAGGAAAGCGAGACAGACAGACAGACAGACAGACAGACAGACAGAGAGAAAGGGAGAGAGACAGACAGACAGACAGAGAGAAAGGGAGAGAGACAGACAGACAGACAGAGAGAAAGGGAGAGAGACAGACAGACAGACAGAGAGAAAGGGAGAGAGACAGAGAGAGAGAGAGACAGACACAAGGGCAGAGATTAGGAAAGCGAGAGAGAGAGAGAGAGGGGGGGGGGGAATCATGGAGAAGTGCTGATATATGGAAAATCCTGTTATCTTTAAAACCTAATTTGAAACACTGATGAGACAAACAACAGAGAGCCGCACTTCAAGCGCTGGACACGGAGCGGGTCTCGTTAAAAAGCCTGAGATTAGAAAAGAGCCAGAGGATGGAGAGAGAGAGAGAGAGATCCCAAACTCTATTATTATTATTATTATTATTATTATTATTATTATTATGACTACCCCAGATGTCAGGACGTTTGTCTCCTGACTCGTGCGAGACCGTCCCGAGCCCTCGGTCACATCAGCGGCGTGCGTAGTTAATAATAAACCCGTCCTCTATCTTCCTCTTGCTGAAATGACAGAATATTTAAAGCGGCAGCCTGTGATTGCGGCGTTGCTGATTCAGCACTCAGCGCCCACGGGACTCGGGGAGAGAGCGAGCGCTGTAAGCCAAAGTGTCGCTATCAGACTGGGAAGCGAACACCCACCGCACACTCATCCAGCACGCAGAACACGTTCGTCTCAGCACATCATCCTGCACCTCTTCCACTCCTGGATATTTTAGTGCACTAAATGCAACTTTCCTCACAACAGCGCGTCCTGAGCTGCTCTCTTCTTCGTTTCCTCTAATCCCACTGCAGTCTGCAGACGTCAGGTCTGATCTCCACCTGCACCGCCCGTCCGCCTCCGCTGCACCGGCTTCCTCTCTTTCCCCCAGATCTCTAATTGACACGAACATTTTTCAGACTTTCCCTTAAGGGAAAATGCGGTTGTATGTTTATAATAAAGCGCAGACGAGTAAATAGCGTTGACATTTTCTAAAATAAAAAAAATTAAAAAATAAAAAAACTATTGGACGAGGTTAAAGGAGTTTCACTTAAATCATTTCTTCAATAAAAAAAAAAAAGAGCTCCAGATTTAGTGGGAACAAAAAAAAAACTGGCTGATCTTGAGACGACGTGGCTTTCTCTGGGACGCCGGGCGCGCCTTTTTAACCCGCTGCTCTTGCACCAACAGGGGGCAGTGTAACGCACTCGGATCAAAGCGCTATCCACCCAGTTCCGCTTTACGTGAGCTCACGATTTTTGCAATTTGCGGTTATGTTGCACGGCCAAAACCGCAGTGATGAATGAACACTTGGATCCAGCCGGACTCAGACACACTCCCTGAGAGCCCGGTCTTCCACCTTTCCCAGCGGCACAGGGTTCAAATTCGGCCGCTATCTACAGATACAGCGCGGTGGACACTTTAATGGTGGACACTCTCCGTTTACGGATCATCGTGAACATATTACTAATGACCGAGTGCTTACATCAGATGTCAGATCAGAAGCATAAATGAACCGATGGATCAGTTACAATAAACATGTTTTCTAAAAAAGTAAAAAGGACGGAGGATCTCGGGGTCTCAGGGGTAAAGCGGCTTGATTTTTTATTTTTAAGGACAAAAATGAATATTAATTTAAAAGCTTGAGATGGGCTTTGATGTCAGACTCTGATCTTTGGTGCATCAAAGGACAAATGCGTCTGTAAACAAATCGCTTCGCTTTATTCTCTCGAACAGACGGTGAGCGCGGGCCAGGACTCAGACAGCATGAATTTGTGTTGGACACAGAATCCGACCGTGGGGGGTTTTTTTTTTTTTTTGGTTGTTTTTTTGTGTGTGTGTTTTCTGCTTGAACAATGAATTTAACTTCCTGGACGTTCTGGATTAGAACGAGAGCGTTAATGAGAATCGATATTTCACTGCGTTACTGACAGAGGAGACGCCACACCCCGAGCAAAACGTTTCATCGTTAAGCGTAAAAATGTCTGCAAGGGGGATAAAAAAAAGTTTTAAAAAAATCATTTCAGATGGCTGGAATTTAAATTCCCTAAACGTCTCTCGTTGCAGCTGCTCGCTAACTGAGACGTTAAAAGCCGTGACGTGACCCAGACGTGATCGGTGTTCATCCCGGAGCTGAGCGTGATCTTGCGCCTGTTCTATTTAGATTTGTGTAACAGAGGCACGGACGCCGCGTCCTCACGCGACTGTACGCAGCCCGAGTCTCTAATCATCTAGCGGACGAAGCGGGAAGCGGGAACGTTCCCTGCGAGGCTGGACGTGCCGTGGGCGAATAATCATACGAGTCTGGACATCAGACCGCGTCCCGGCAGAGACATGCGTACCAGACCGTCCCGTACCGCGGTACTCCTGTAATTATATCACAGTCCATCACAGTATAAATACACACGCACGTCTGTCCAGCGCAAGAGACACGGAACCTGTACTTTAGTCTGCGGCCTCTTTTCTATGATTTTATTATAGACGCGCTCGTCTGAACAGGAAGCCGGGTTGCCAGGTCTTCGTCCTAAGAGCTGTTTATTAAAATCGCAGATCGGGATGATTAAATTACAAGCTTCTTCCTGACCCGCTGGCAAGCACGAGTTTAAATTTAAAGAAGGCGGCGAGTACACGCGCTCGAGACGTAAATGTTCCACCGCAAATAACACGCCGCTCTGAACGCACTGAAGCCCACGGAGTCGCCGTAGCGAGGTCGCGTGTGGGTGACACCGCCGCACTGACGGATCCTGAGCGTCTGATCAGCCGGGGGAGGGGCTTGATGAGCTCTGACCTGCAGTAACCTCTCGTCCTGAGAGACGTCACATTCAAGGAAGGAGTCTCCAGTCTCAGCGTTTTGTGTAGCTTTAAACTCCACATCACGTAAATCCTGCATCAGAATCTGCGTTCTGCTGGTCTCATCGCTGCCGGTTCGACTTTCGTCCATATTGTGTCTAATTTGTGGATTTTTCATTTTTATTTGACTTTCTTCATTAACTCTTTCCTCCGTGACTCATAACGTTTTATCTTATTTTATCTTAATAACTTTAATTACTTCACGATGTGATATTATAGAAAAATAATCGGCATCACACAAACATGATGTTTGACAGCATGCAGTTCTGTTTCATTAAAAAAACATTTTAAACACACACACACACACACACACACGACCATATCCCATCTCAACTGTGTCCCCTCATATAGTCCGTATTATTTTGCCGCATTGTCATTAAAGACAAATACTGTTAAGTGCAAAAGTTTGTGCACCCCTGGACAAACTGTACCTTTCTAAGACAATCAGATCCTCAGGACTCATCCACAAAAATGGGAACATTGTGCTGCTAATAGTAAAAAATCATACATTTTTAAAGTTAGCACGCCTCTTAATAAACCTCCTGCAGGTCCACGTTTAACCTTCACGTCTCAGGACACGACACGGGCAGCGTATCAACGATCGGCGCCTCGTAGGACTGCAGGGAAGCGTAAGAGTGTGTCAGGTGTATCAGGTGTTTCCATAGCAACGTGTTTGATGAGCTTAGTGACAGTGTGGCAAACTTCCAGCATGCATTTGTGGGAAAAATATGGGACCTGTGTGTGTGTGTGTGTGTGTGTGCGTGTGTGAGATAGAGAGAGATAGCAGTGTGTGATCCTCGGTAGCTCTCAGGGTCCACAGCCGCTCTCTCTCTCTCTCTCGCCTGGCATCAGCACCATCCGGACCCCTCGGGACCATTTAGCCAGTGCAGGACGATCCATCAGACGAGCAAATCCTCCACACACCCTCCAGAGAGAGAGAGAGAGAGTAGGAAAGAGAGAAGGAGCAAGAAGGAAGAGAAGGAGACGCCGAGGCCACCGCAATAACGACTTTAATTACACTAACGAGGCTGGGATTTATTTATTTATTTTTTTTTTTTGTGGAAAGCATTTCAGCGCTGCTATAAAACTGCATGAAAACACTTGGCGGACGAGCGAGCCCACCGCAGACGCAGACGCTTCCTGACGCACGGTTTAGCGAGACAAACCTAAAGACAAGAGAGATTTATTTATTTATTTAATTCTTTAAACGAGAAGTGCCTCTCTAACGAGCGGTTAGCAATACTTCAACGCGAGGAATAAGCAGTTCGGGGAGGATCTGTGAGAAAAATAACATCTCCTTGGCTAATTACGGCCGTTTGTTCGCCTCGTTCTTAACTGTGCGATGGATAAGGAGGAGGAGGAGGAGGAGGAGGCGCGCGGTTGTCTTCCTGATTTGGCAACGTTCCAGTCGCCATTACTCCACGCCGCGTCTCGATGGAGTCTTTCCAGCACGCTCGAGATCATCAGGGAGGCTCTTAGAGTCACTCAAACACCACTCTGTGTGTGCATGTGTGTGCGTTTGGGATAAAAATCACTTTCATAATTGATTGCTTAACACCGATGCCGCGCGGTGAAGGTACAGCTCAGATCGGCGACTCTGTCGATACTTAGCTTTTAGCGCATATTTAAGTGAGAGAGAGAGAGAGAGAGAGAGAGAGAGAGAGAGAGAGAGCGCGCGGCGGAAACAGCGACTGCATTAATCGATCCGTTCTCTGTTCATCGTCACTGAAAAACAGAATAAATCAAAATCAGGCGGACGCTTTTTATGATTTAAGGGATTTTTTACAGCAGGTGGTGAAGCGGCGACTCGCGATCCGGACGGTTAATAAAATAACTCGCTTCAACACGAGGTTTAAAACGTCTGACGAGGTTCTGCGTTCAGATCTGATCACATTAAAATGTGACGAAAAAACATTTTATACACCCGGTTTAATCCCTGGAGCTCGAACCCGTGTGTGATCCGGCGCGCCGCGGCGTTAGGTTTGGGCCTCCTCACCGCGAGAAAAACACGCGGTCTTCATTTTCTTTTCCCGCTGAAGCTCACTCTCGTGCACATGAACTGTAGTTTCACACACTCACACTCTCTGCCACTCACCCGCTCGCTTCGGGCCCATCAGGGTTGCCAGATCACACCGACCAAATCCCCACTAGGCAGTACCGAAACCGGGTCGTAACGCAACATCTGTACTAGAACTCACACTGCAGCCTCATTATACTGCACATGTACAAGACCGGTTCCACTGAAATTAAACGATTTTTTAAATACAAACCCAGAATGATAAACAAAACTGGATTAAGATCATTTGAATGGAAGCAGCCAGGTCGGTCTAATCCACCCCCAGGGTCTGATTGGGTAGTTCTGCAGCACATTTGTCACTCTGACTGTTTTCATCCTGATCCAAAAAAACATGATCCGATCCGACTTCATCGACCCGTGAGGTTCGTGATCCGTTCCACCCCACCACGTAGTTTAAGACCTGCAGTGACGTCACATCACACCGTGTGTAGTGAGCGCACACATACAGGGAACAAAAAGGCCTCTTTATCACCCCTGTGAATTTAAGTCTGGACGTTTCTCCCAACGCATTCTGTTCCTGATCTGCACCATTTTCTGGGTTTTAGTCGCAGTTCGTTTTCATCTGGCTCTTATTTACTCGTTCAAAACATCAGAGCGAGCAGGCGTTAGCGCTTCTTTAGCGTGGTGTTGCTGTCAATGCTAATTACACCGAGTGACGTGTCTGAATGCCGTACGCTCTCGCACAGTCTCTGAGGGCTTCCTCCGGGATCCTCTCGCCTCACAGGAGGTCTGACTCAACTAAACCGCCCCTAGATCAGTGTCCCAGTGTCCCTGGCGCCTTCACGGTGATAAAATGTCCACGTTATACGCAAGTACATGTTTCCTTCACACTGTTCCCAGAGTTCCCAGGATAGACGACTCTACCATGTTGCGCGTTTTACGTTCTCTTTAACGAGAAAGAGAAAGACTTTTCTTCGGCTTGAGAGACAGAATTTGTCCGCAGCTAACGGGCAAAGGGGACGTGTTAGCAAAACCTGATCCCAGTCTGAAGGACACGCAGGGCCCCAGTAGGAATTCTCACTGTATTGCCAACTATTCATAGTATTCTCTCTCTCTCTCTCTCTCTGAAGTTTGAACCAGTCAGGTGATTACCGCTGAGAAGGGGCTCCCATTTCAATCTTTTCCAGGTCACATGATTCCCAAATCCCAGCAGGCACCCTCTGGAACAAGGCCCTTTCCACTCACACACTCTTAATATAATCACCACTATTTTTATCATTACACACACACACACACACACACACACACACACACACATATATATATATATAAACACATCAGCAGAATCGATTTCTTGCGCGTCTGTTTGTTCCACGTGTCAGAGGCCTGGGGGGGTTGGGGAGGTGAGGTGAGGGGGAGGGACTGGGGGGTGTTGGCGGTTTGCATGTCCCCCAAAAATGATGTCTCCTGATGTCACCTCATGACCGAGGCGGCGTGCTAACTTGCTAGCAAACTAGCTCACCTGAGATGGACCTCGGTATCAGAGTCTCGCCCGCTGCCTACCTCCTCGATTGTCCACCAACTTATTTATCGCTATTAAATGTCTAGTCACCATGGCAACCCTTTCAGCTAGTGAGCTTGAGTGATTAGTGAGTTTAAAGGTTCGTAGTTACCACGTAGTTGTTCTGGGAAGATTGTGATTTGTGATGTCACTATCTGAGCACTTTTCAGTACTAACGGAGTACCGAGTACTGAACTAGGGAGCGTAGCTTTGATCCGGGAAGGAAGCTCAAACGGTTAAGGCTGTGGGTTGTCGGGTTTCTGCTCAGAAGGTTATGGGTTCGAGTCCCAGCACCACCAGGTTGCCACTGTTGAGCCCTTGAGCAAGGCCTGTTAACCCCATCCGCTCCAGGGGGCGCTGTACCCTGGCTGACCCTTAGGTGAGGTGCATGTGCAACTTACAGGACGCCGTCCAAGGAAGACAGAGTGTGTGGACGTGCTGGATCAAAGCAGACGCAGAGTTTGAGACAGAACTAGACAAGACGAGATCATTGAAGGAAGCATTTAATGTTTTTTAGGGAAATTTGGTCTGGAAAATCGACTTCAAGTTCAGCCGGGGAGATGAAAGTGATGAGAGTGATGAGCGTGAGAAGACCTGCAGCCGGCGGTCATGTGACCTACTGGATCCGCCGTCAAACAAGGAAGGAGAAGAAGAAGAAGGAGACGACTTGTTATAATATCTGCTTAAATCTCCTGGTTTTACACCTTTACTGAGCTCTGAGCTCTCTCTCTCTACATCACACCACACACACACACACACACACACAGTTAGTAAGACAAACTGAGAGCAATCTGTGTGAGTGATTGATGCTCGGTGATAAACAGAGACAGAGAGAAAAAGTCAGAGGACAAATGAAGAGCGACGTGAGAGAAGTGAGATCAATTAAAGACGAACTCCAGCGCACGTGCGCGTCACGTCAACACGCCGGACACCGGGGCGTCATTACAGCTCAGAAACACACTCCGGTCACACACACTCCGGTCACACACACTCCGGTCACACACACTCCGTGCACACACACTCCGTGCACACGGTCACACACTCCTCGTCTGCAACAGACACAAATAATAATTTTACTTGTCAGAGCTTAAAACCATTTAAGAGAAGAGAACGATTAATGTTTCTGCGAGTTTCTCCCATAAACCTGCATTCTATTTATTTAAATCTAGCCCCGCCCACACCTCACATGGCCACACCCACACCTGATGGGCGTCCTCAGCCTCTGAACGCTGATTTTTACGTTTTATACAAATCCCTGAAATCAGGTAGGTTTGAGGACATTTAATGTTATGTAACCGATGTTAATGTTTAATGTTAATCAATTAAACCACGCCCACTTTTGTACTGTGACATCACAGTAACGCTACGATCATTTTTGGGAGATTTGCTAGGAAAGGAAATGAGAAAGGGAGAGAAAGAGGGAGAGAAATCTTTATGTGTGTGTGTGTGTGTGCGTGTGCGTGTGTGTGTGTGTGTGTGTGTGTGTGTGTGTGTGTGTGTCTGTGTGTGTGCGCCTGTGTCTGGGTCGTGGTGGTAAAAAACGTCCAGTTAGAGTCAAAGATTATTTTCTTATGCCATGTCTGACGGAGCAGCAACACAAACCCCATTCATACCACATGGCAGACCGCTACACTGTCTCATACACACACGTGCGCACGCACACACACACACACACACACACACGCACACGCACGCACACGCACACGCACACATACTATCCAACCGCCGGCTCTACACTTCACACTGGCTGCATTGAGCTTCATTACACAGCGTCTTTATTCATACTTGACCCCAAACACACACACACACACACACACACACACACACACACCAAACTGTGGCTCTCAGTAACCTTTTCCAGCTAGTTAAGAGCTCCCATAAACGTTTTTTCGCACTGAACAGACACACCCTGCTGACAATCAGCTACACACGACGTTCAGCACGCGGAGGCGGAGCCATACGGCATCAAAGCGCCACATCATAACAAACAATAACACGTAAACAACTCATTGTAATATCACATACTTCGAATATTTACAAAACGTCCCATTTTACTGAGGTAAACGATAACGGAAATGATAATAAAAAGACTTCTAGCTTCAGCACAAGTGGCGTTTAAACGAATGCGCTAATTTGAATACGTTATCGTTTCCATAGTAACGGCTCGTTCACAGAGACTCAACCAGCGGGAGCCTAAAATTAACAGTAGTTAAGATAAATAAATTAACAAAATAGGTGCTGTTGCTTAGCAAAAGACGAAGCAAAGACAAGGGTTTTGTACGGAGTCGCCAGTGTTTAATGGATCCAGCGGTTAATCGGCACCTTCTGACCAATCAGAATCCAGAACACGACTGGAAATATCACAATATCGTCGTGATGACGATGATAAAAACAGGTGAATTAGATGAGGATCAGACGTCTGACTCACTCGCATCAGACGCTGATGAGAAGGTCAGACGTCTCCGGTAGAGTCACAGTGAACAGACGAGATCCAACAGGACGGCAATCAGAGGAGACGTCTGATCTCCGACTCGCCGCTAATTCAGGAATAATGGGGTTTTGTTCCGAAGTAATAAGCGACGTGTCCGTTATCTGTTCCAAAGCAAACAGAGCCGAGCGCTGATGAGGAAATGATTAGAAATATAAATCAGACCGGGCAGGAAGGATGGCGTCGAGAAAACACACACACACACACACTCCGCGCTACACACACTCCGCGCTACACACACATCACATCACCACGCCCGAAGGATTTTCTACCAGACAGCGCGTACAGGTCGAGGGCCACGCCCGGTCAGATCGCGTCACATCTACAGTCTGATCCCAGACGAGGCACGATGTCACTGTCTGACCTGCTCTCAGGACGAGTTTATAAGTCTCACTGATTACAAGCATGAAAACAAACACAACGTTCATTTAAACATGCAAATCAAGTTTGCAGCTGTTATAAAAAAGTGTTCTTGTTTCATGATGTTTTTAAAAATAAAACTAAAGAGAATTTGCAGCACGGTGGCACGATTTGATCAAAAATATCACATTGCGAATATTTTGAAGCAGATTACGAGGACGATATAAACTGCGATATGTAGCTATTTAATGCAGTAATATTTACCAATATAAAAAAACCTAAATGTTTAAATTATTGATAAACTCCACGTGAATTCCTGATTATGTGTAAATTACCTGAAATAACTTCCAGCCACACGGTTCAGTATCACAATTGCGATTTTTTGTGCAGTTAATTGTGTGGCTCTAATTTGTAGGCATTATTTAAAAAGTTTAAAAAAAATAGTTAGTAATATAATAGTAGAGAGCTTATAAATAAATAAATAAATAAATAAACATAAAGAAAAGGGTTTAAAAAAAAAAAGGTTGGTGAAATGAAAATAAAACATTTTTAATCTGTAGAAAAATGAAATTATTTTTGTTTAGTTAAGTTAAACTGTACTAAAGTTTTGTAATTGTTATTTCAAAATATTTTTTAAATATTTAAAATTAATTCATTCATTAAACAAATAAACAAACAAATGAATAAATCTAAAACCAAACTCATTTTTAGTTAGTTCATTTTTGGCATGGTTATTAAAAAAAAAGTTTGGAATTGTTTTTGGTTTCTTTATTTAAATGAAAATGTTAATTAATTTATATGTTTTATTTTTAAACTATCTTATAAACAGACAACACGTCATGCCGACGCTTAACGCAGGTGTTTGTGAAAGGTGAAAAGGGAGAACAAAACAAAAACAAAACAACGGCGCTGATGGACCGGCCGCTCGAGCGTGACTGACAGCTGGGCGGGTTCAAGGCTTTTCCATGACGCCGCCCGAGCCGCCGGGGGAAAAACCCACAACAGCCTCGCACTCGGTGTCCTCGCGATACACAATAAACACAGCACGTGTCCATGCTCACACACACACACACACACACACACACACACACACACACACACTCTGAAAATGTTTGTGGAAAAACAGAACGGGCGTTCCAGTCGAGGTCAGCTCATTAGCAGAGCGCATCATGGAAATGTCGGCGATAAGCATCAGTACGACGCGGAGAAGTTAATCGATAGACGGCGGCTGGAGCGCTTACGCGACAGCTGGGGAGGGACATGAAAGAGCTCGCTTGTGTCTTCTGAGGTCTCACAAGCAGGACATGTTTCCTTTACAAAACAAAACCCCACGCTCGCCTCCGAGGAGGCCCAGGGGGCCAGCAAATTAAAACCAAAACACACTCACACACACACACATCAGTGTTCTCAAGGCCACGTGTACATCTAACGCCGCTCCCGATCTCACGTGGAACGAAGGAAGCGTTAATGAGGCGCCGCCCCGCTGAGAGCTGAGCGCTACGGAACCATGTGGAACCGATCGTCAGGATCGCACTCGGCTCGCTTCAGGCTCCGCCTTCATCTGAGCAGCGTCCGCACGCGACAGACGGAAGGGTTCGACTCTCAGGCCGCTTTACGTTCATCTGCAAACAAGCAGCAGGAATTTGCAGGAGAAGACTGCAGAAACGCTTAAATCAGCAACAAACAAACACACAAACACCCTTCAGCCTAATCGCAATCACATGGACGCCAATAAAAAGTTTTCATAACAAAACGTGAAAACACTAACCACGCCAGTGGCCCCGCCCCTAATCATAACCTTAACCTTCACAGGATTTTATCAATTTTTATCTTTTCTTGCTTCATTTTAAAAATTAGCAAGAAAAGGCACAACGTTTGTGATTTATTTTTATCACTAGCCGCCCGTCGCGTGAAGCTAAACTAATAAACATTGCAGAGATTTCACTCTGAGGTAAAATATAGCACACTGTCGAGCTAGCAAAGACTCACACAGCCAGGTGTGTGTGTGTGTGTGTGTGTGTGTGTGTGTTACGTGTCCCCGGAGCGTTCCTGTCTCTGAGCCACCGGCTCCGTCGCTGCACACGAGTCATCCGCGAGATAACGAGCTAATTCTCATCTACAAACAAAGCGACTACAGGAGCAGCAATTACCAACAATATTTAACGCTCATTTGCGTAAGAGAGAAATGAACACACGATACGCTGGTGGCTCTCCGGGCACGTCTCAAAGTCGCTCCTGCAGGGTTTCAAATGTGAAACAAATCGATTTTAATGATTAAAAAAACATATTTCATTGTGTTTATGAATGAATTTCAGATGGTGAAGTTTCCTGAAATCTGATATCTATCACTCGCATACAGAATGTGCAAAAAACAAACAAACAAACAAACAAACGATCAAAAAAAGAACGAGTGTGGTAGCAGAGTTAGCATTAGCCTGTAGCGCTAAGGTGGAATTTTGATTTGATTGAATAAAACCCACGCTGAGATCATTCTGACTCGTACTGTGATTGTGGTTTAAATAATGATCTGTAACTATTAAACAAAAGCGTTTAGTGTTCAGTTGTATTTAACGAGGCTAACAAGAAATAGCGTCACAAATGATCTCATTAAGAAAACGCGATGTTTATTTATCAACTCACACGACAATCATCTCAATAATTATACACGTACTTAAAGTCCCGACTGTGTGTGTTTAACCTGTAATGATCTCCAGATGTTTGTGATTAAATAATCGCGCCGGTCCGGAATGCGTTTATCATTTCTGAGCGATTAATTGTGCGGCAATAATTTGTCGGTATTATAAAAAAAATAACAAAAAGAGTTTGTAATATTCAGACATACTTAAAATGTTTTTTTACAGTTAAAATAAAATAAAAACTTAAGACTTGTAAACAGTTCTTTTGTAATTGTTATTTTATTGTTATATTTAAAAAAAAAGAATAAAAAAAAAAGCTCTGTATCACAATTTCGATTGTAATTGTTGCTTCCGTTTACAATTAATGTAGATATTTAAGTTACAAACCGCTTGTGCTTTTGTAGTAAATTCACCAGTGACGTGGTGGCGAACTGAACTGGAGACTCTGTTCCCACCCTGCGGTTGATTATTTTCCTGTAACAGCGCCCCCTGTGTGTTCTGCTCCTCGTAAACCGCGGCGATTATTTTTATTTACCTGGACGATACTCTGTCGTACTGTTTATCCAGTAAGCATCTTTGAATCGAGTCACTTTACCCCTGACTGACACTGGAGACTCCTTCCATCCAAGACAAACGTTGCCTAAATCACCTTCTCACAGACGTGCAAACGGCTATTAAAATAAATATTTTTATTTGTTTATTTTCTCACGTGTCGATTTTAAGGACAAAAGCTGATCGCGATTTAACAGGAAGAGTGGAACACGCGGGTCACAGCTGTTAGGGTTCTTCTCAGGGTTCTTTACCTACTGAAACTATTCAGTGTTCGAATCTTAAGTTTGTAGACACAAAAGGATCTTTCTTTTCCTCCTCAAGACACACACACACACACACACACACACACACACACACACACACACACACACACACACACACCTTCCCTGTTGGCTCCACGCTGAGTAACGTGTTTAAACTGAGTAATATTCTCAGACTGAAGGGTTAAAGTGTCTTACTGGATCGATACGCGGTCAGACGGGGGATCTGTTGGGTCTCAGTAGTGGATTTATTCTAAGAGAACGCTCTGTTATGAGCAGCGTGTGTAGAACAGCCGGCCTGGGCGTGTGCTCTTCCAAACCATTTCAAAACCCTGTTTAGGAAATACCAGGAAAACCATCGTTGCCAGCGGTGTATAATCCGTGTCTTTACCAGCGGCAGCCTGGCACACACACACACACACACACACACACACACACACACACACACTGTGTGTTAGTAGAAACTCAGGGCCAATTTTAGCCAGATGTGCAGGATTTCTTCTCTCTGCACAGTCGAGCGTCTGTCGGGTCGCAGTCTAGCCGGTAATATCCGGCTCCGTCTGAAGGACTGAGAACATCTCTCTGTAAGGAGAGAACTTACAGAGCTCCTCCGTCTGAGATCTTCAGAACTCAAAAAGGTCACCGATGTGGAAACTGCGAAACACCCTGGAAACTGCGTGTCTAACAAAAGAGCAGCTTGGACAGAAGACGAGCACGAGAGACAAGACGGCAAATTTCCAAAATGTTGCTCTGATGAATTCCCGTTCACACTTTCATCTCCCACAAAAATACAGGAATTAATAATAATAATAATAATAGTAATAATAATAATCAATAAAAAAAAAACGGCTACTTTCATTTCCTTTGTTGCAAAATGCGATTTCTTTTATGCTCACGTTTTAACGCGGACGTGAGACCTTAGGCACCAAAATTAGGAAATTCCCGCAAGACGTGCCGCAAGGGCGGATCTTCACGCGAGTCGGCGTCCTCCTCGAACTCGGTCATCCTCAAACAGATAAAAGCAGCGCGGCAGGAAAACCCGTCAGTCACACACGCCGAGGGGAAGTTCGCTCAAACGAGGAACTTCCACATTTGGTTCAGGGGACGCACACGACCTAAAAAAAGAAAGCGGGACAAGCCCGAGACGTCGTGTCTTTATAAATAAGGCGACTCGGTGGAATTTCTCTGAGCTGAATGTACAGCAGAGCGAGGCCGGGGCGCTGGTGACAAACAGACGAGGATGATCAAAAGAAAGCCGGAGACAGCGCCTGTCCTCTGCCGTCGTCCCCCGAACGCGGCCGGCAGATCGAGTCTGAGATTCCGACCACAACAAAGGGAGAACGCCGGCGTCGGGAGGACCTGCCACGTTCCCACTGCGGATCTGTGAAGATCAGCGTTAAACCCATCGCCTTTTCCAAACATCCAATCTAGGTGTTAAACTTCTGACACTAAATACCCGTAACTGAGCAAAAACACTTTGCTGAAGGATTTAAGACTGATCCTAAACAAAGAATCCTTCAGGGTGTTAGATGAAACTGGGTTGTTTGATTTTGTTTCTAAATGCAACATGGATGACGTGCTGAAAGGTTTTTAAATATCCAACCATTTTAAACATGCTGCTAAGGTTAAAGTTTTTAAACTAAGTTTTAAAAGACTCATGAAGAGAAAAAAGAGACTGTCCAGACTTTTTTTTGAACGCAGCAAAAATGAAACGCTTTAAAGCCAAACAGATTCAATTTCAACATTAAAGAGAAGAATGAAGACGGCGGCTTGGCTGATATTCTCGTTGATGAAACGGTTCTGCTTCATGACATCATTAAAAGAGTTCATCATTAAAAACGATCCTTGCGATATCAGTCACGACAAAATTGAATATCTATTTAAAAATGACCAAATTAAAAGAAATCAGAACTGGTCCTAGCGTCGATCTAAGAGGAACTCCCAGAATCCGTTAGACTTTTGTGGGATATTTTTTGGGGGAAGTAGGTCTTTTTTTTTTTTAACATTTAAAAGCTGTTACCTCAAAGTTTGTTTCTCCTGAAATACATTACAGTGCAAAAGTTTTGACCCCCCCCCTCCCCACACACACACACACACACACACATTTGTTCATATTAAAATCAACTAAAGAAAATAAGAACAAATGTTTTACTGCGACAGGCTGCAAAGTGTCTAAATGTTTTAAAAACAGGTTGTTTAAGTACCAGCCTCATTTCCCCTCTCGTCTGTTCCAACCATCTACATCTAGGCATTTGGCAGATGCCCTTATCCAGAGCGACTTATATTTTTATCTCATTACATCTGAGCAATTGAGGGTTAAGGGCCTTGCTCAAGGGCCCAACAGTGGCAACTTGGTGGTTGTGAGGTTTGGACCTGGAATCTTCTGAACCGTAGTCCAATGCCTTAACCACTGAGCTACCCCTGACCAACCACTCAGCATTCAGCATCAGCAGTGAACTAATCACCTCCAGGACTTCAGTTAGATGATTTTTTTTATGCTTGTATGATTGATAGGAACAAAAGAAATCATTCCTCTGAAACTGTTCAGGTACAGGGCCAGGACTGAATATGAGAGACATCACTGTCCTTCATTAGGCCTGGAGAACTACAGTGTCCCTCAAGACTACACTAAACATACAAGAAGGTCTGGAGCTTTGGAACCAAAATAATGGAGAAATGATGGGGGTCAAGACTTTTGCACATCGCTGTAGGTTATACACACACTAGAACACAGCCACAGAATGTTCCAAGTAGAACCCATTTGAGAACCGTTAAGGAAAAATAAATCCATCCTCCTTCTCTGGTGAGCTTCTCTTAGAGACAACAAACACATGAATTCCCCTGAAATCGTATTTAATTTCCAACAACAGCGCTTCTGAATCTTGTTTTGTAATTCCTGGACTCCGGCGTGATGAAGGGGATTGTGGGAGCTGTGATGGATCCGCGCTCTAATCCTCCTTCTTCTCCAAGCTCTTCCAAAGGAAAATGGAAACTAATTCCAGCTCCTGGTCCATAAGCTTCTGTTTTTACAAGAACGAGAAACTCGACAGAGGTGACAGGAGAGAGAGAGAGAGAGACAGGGAGAGTCAGGAGAGCGTATTACAGCCTGTCATGGATGAGAAGAAGGAAAGGTCAGCGAGCCCCGAGGTCGTTCTGAGCCGAACGCTTTCAGATTTCAACTTTCAAACCACAAGAAATCAGGCGCAGAGTAGCGCTAGCAACTTTCACTAAATATCATATTGTGTAATTAGCATGACGAGACATCAACAAGCAGAAAAGGACACGTTACACACAGGGACCACAGTAGCAACGTCTCTCTCTCACACACACACACACACACACACACACACTATTATTCTACTGCAGTCCGTCACTTTATTTAACAACAAACCCAATTCAGACGCGTGATAAAAACACTGAGCGTTAGTTACCACTCTGACTCTTTCCTGGAGTGTTTTATTCCCCTGACACCTCGGCAGTTTGTCCATTACAGATTTAATTAATTAAAGAGCAAGACATCACAAACAAGCTTTTCATCCCGTTTTGTTCTTTTACTGAGAAACCGTAAAGACGCGTGAACTCATCTGTCCTGCATCAGTCAGAAAAATGTACAGCTTCATCCGCTGACACTGGAGACTCCTTCCATGTACGTTAAGCAAACCTATAGAAAGCTGTTTCCGTTCAATACGTTTGATATCGGCAGCGCGTCTGTCGTCCCTGCACCATGACGTAATGGTGATGAACCCTGAATACAGGACTGGGATATTTATAAAACGGTGACACTAACGGACTCACACCTGTTTATCGTGATGATGATGATGGTATCGGGCGTCGCCTGGTGATTCCCCTCTCTAATAGAGACGATCATGTATTAGAACACGCATCTCTCTCTCTCTCTCTCTCTCTCTCTCTCTCTCTCTGTGTAGCCGGTGTAGCTACACAGACGTGATTGTGTATTTATGATCTATTCACACTCATTTGATTTCCTTACACATGAACATGCTATAGAGAGAACTGAGACAGTAGAGACAGTACTCTCATTGGTTCTTGAGTTGGACAAACAGAAGCCAGAATTTAATATCGCACTCATTTCCTGGACAACTTGTTCAGTCCAAACGATTAGTTTTTTTCCAGCGCTGTAGAGTCTGAGTTTACACAGCGCTCCTGAATGAACTCCTTGAGCTCGAAAACACTGAAGACATTGAGTGAAACATTTCGTAACACCAAACAACCGGGCGTCCTGTTGCGCCGAATATCAGCGTTTACACTCAGGAGGGTGAGTTCTCTCTGTCTGTCTCACTGTCTGTCTGTCTATCCGTCTCTCTGTCTGTCTCTCTCACTATCTGTCTCTCTCTGTCTCTCTCAGTCTGTCTCGCTCTGTCTGTCTGTCTCTCTCTGTCTGTCTGTCTCGCCATCTGTCCCTCCGTCATTCTCGGTCTCTCTCTCTCTCTGTCTGTCTCACTGTCTGTCTGTCTATCCGTCTCTCTGTCTGTCTCTCTCACTATCTGTCTCTCTCTGTCTCTCTCAGTCTGTCTCGCTCTCTCTCTGTCTCTCTCAGTCTGTCTCTCTCTCTGTCTCTCTCTCTGTCTCTCTCTCTGTCTGTCTGTCTCGCCATCTGTCCCTCCGTCACTCTCTGTCTCTCTCTCTCTGTCTGTCTCACTGTCTGTCTGTCTATCTGTCTCTCCATCTCTCTGTCTGTCTCTCTTACTATCTGTCTCTCTCTCTCTGTCTGTCTGTCTCTGTCACTCTCTCTCTCTGCCTCTCCATCTCTCTGTCTGTCTCTCTCTCTCACTGTGTCTCTCTCTCTCTGCCTCTTTCTCTTCCTCTCTCTGTCTGTCTCTCTCTGTCACTCTCTCTCTCTCCCCATCTCTCCGTCTGTCTCTCCATCTCTCTCTCTCTCTGTCTCTCCCTCTCTCTCTCTTTCACTGTGTCTCTCTCTCTGCCTGTCTGTCTCTCTCTCTCTCTCTGCCTCTTTCTCTCTCTCTGTCTGTGTCTCTCTGTCACTCTCTCTCTCTGTCTCTCCATCTCTCTCTCTGTCTCTCCATCTCTCTGTCTCTCCCTCTCTCACTGTGTCTCTCTCTCTGCCTCTTTCTCTCTCTCTCTGTCTGTCTCTCTCTCTCTCTCTCTGTCTCTCTCTTGCTCTCTACAAGCCTAATTATCACAAAAACATCACAAACCTGCAACAGTTCCGCAGGGACACGCCAGGAGGTGAGACGTTTATGTTGTTTTTATTTTCTCACCGGAAAAACACCCGAGCGATTCTGGCACGACAGGAAATCCTGCCGAGACACGACACTGTCTGCGCTCTCTCTCTCCATACGCATTCTTACTTCTTCTTCTCACCTCTAATGCACAGCCGGTCTCAACAAGGGTTAACAGCGATGATATTGTTCTTTTTCTACTCATCACCTGCACGTCCTCCTGACATTTCCACTGTATAGATTTTTTTTACGATCTCTGATAATGAACGTCGTCTCCGCAGCCGGTCATCCGCCACAGGACACCATGTACGTATCATAGTACGTGTTAATTAGCGCTTGTAATTACGCAATGTTTCGCTCTCACGATGCCTGAATGTCACCTTAGTCACATCGCAAAATATTCAATCATCAAACACGGAAAAGCGACGCCATGCCATCTTGTGACACCCGCAGTGTAGCGTTTTCTCAAAAGATAAATAAAAAAATCACCTGTTCCATCAAAACCTAATTAGAAATCTGATAAAGTTATTAAAATTCAAGATGTAAAGATTCCTGCGGTGTAGCGCTCGCCGATACGATGATACAACAGCACTATCGTGATCAATTACATCTACGATTTTCCATTTAACGCATTTACACCACAAAGTAACAACTACAACCTCAGCTGATTTGATCTTAGTCAGTTTTTGTAATAATGACTAAAAATGGTTTCCTCTAAAATGTTTTTTTTTTTTTTTTTACTTTTTTCATATTCATTAATCGGTTCTCCATTCTTACCCTTAAAGACCACTTGAAGGACCATTATCTCACGCAGTGTGCGTATTAACTGTGCGGCACACGACTCTGTCAGGATCCCTCTGCTAAATAAGGGTTCTGCTTGGACTGGGACCGTTCCACATTCCACCTTTAAGGGTTCCTCTACACTCTTATCCAGTTACTGCATACAGTTGTGCTCTGGATAAGAGAGCGCTATATCTGTGTTATAAGAGTTTTACGATCAGACAGGGTTCTAATCCAAGCTATACCGCTTAATTATACACTGAATGGGTTATGAACCCATTTTGTTTAAAAATAAATAAATAAAAAACAATAAAATGAAGTATAAATTCTCTAAACGTGTCCGTATTAACAGGATAATGGTTGGTGGTTGTAACAGTTAGTTCCTTAGAGGAAGAAAAGAAAGAATGAAGCCTAATTTCATTAAGATCCTGTAAGTGTTTCTAGTCGAACGGCAACATGAAAGATTTTGGAGAAGCTTTGAGGAACCTGGGTTTTTTTTTTTTTTGGAGAGTGTGTGTGTGTTAAACAGGGTAACTCCAGTAGACCGATGTGACCTTAATGAACCTGAATATTAACAAGGCTTGGAGCGGAACCGTCATTTTTAGGAGGGAGTTTAACCCTGATGGTCACGATGATGATGATGATGATGATGATGATAATGATGATGGTGTGTGATTAACAGGATGATAATGGTGATGATGATGGTCATGACAATAATGATGTGGATGATAGTGATGATGATAATGATGTTGATAATGATGATGATAGTGGTATGTGATTAACAGGATGATAATGGTGATGGTATGTGATGATGATGATGATGATGATGGTCATGACAATAATGATGTGGATGATAGTGATGATGATAATGATGTTGATAATGATGATGATGATGATGATGATGATGATGGTGGTGGTATGTGATTAACAGGATGATAATGGTGATGGTATGTGATGATGAAGATGATGATGGTCATGACAGTGATGATGATGATGGTGTGTGATTAACAGGATGATAATGGTGATGGTATGTGATGATGAAGATGATGATGGTCATGACAGTGACGATGATGATGGTTGTGGTGGTGTGTGATGTGGACAGTGTGTGAATTCTCCAGCAGGGTCTGGAGATGACGCGATCTCATCATGCAGTGTAACGCTGATGTGCGCGCCGCAGAGCCGTGCGCGTGAGCTACAGAACCCGTCAAGCCCACAGCACAGGCCCGGTCTCACGGACAGACCCGAGAACCGAGTGGGAGAGAGACAGAGAGAAAGAGAGAGTGAGAGAGTGAGAGAGAGAGTGAAGGCGCGGGTGTGATGTGCACGGCGCTCCCCACACCGACACTCCGCCGCTCGGTGCTCGGTCCTTACCGTTTGCCGCTTGTGGCGGAGACTCGCCTTCCCGCCCTGCTCCCCGCCGGCCCGCGGGTTCTCCCCGTACGCTTTGTTCTCCCCGAGTCGGTCTCTCTTCTCCCTCACTGCGCCTCCTCCTCCTCCGCCGGTCGCCCCGCCGCCGGTCGCCCCCCCGCCGGTCCCCCCGGTGTCCCCCGAGTCCAGGCTGCTGAAGTTCCACACGATGAGCGTCTGCACGAGCAGCACGGTGAGCGCGGCGATCAGCGCGGAGCGCGAGCGGCGAGCCGACTTGCGCGCGCACGCGCCGCCGAACGGCATGACTGCGCTGCGATCTGGCTGTGTCCGTTCCGCCTCCCGAGCGCGCGCTCTCTGTGTGCGTCCCGTCCGTGTGAAGCCGAGCACGCAGGAGCAGCGCGTGCGCCACCGACACCGGGCTACCGGGGATATGAGGAGCCGGCGCGCGCACTGAGAGAGAGAGAGAGAGAGAGAGAGAGACACACACACACACACACACACACACACACATCGGGGAGGGAGGAGGCAGAGACCGGGGAAGGGGGGCGGCGGCGGCGGCGGCGGACTCGCGGGTTGCCAGAGTGTGCAGAAGAGTGTATCCACAGTAACAGATATTACAGCACACTAAACCACAGGGGCAAATACTTTTAAGACTTACAAATTTACAGTATTTTAGCGAACCCACTTATAAAGAGCGACTCACATTTTATTTATATTTATTATATATTTACATATCTGGGTCGTTAAGGATTAAGGGCCTCACTCAAGGACTCAACAGGGACAAACCTGGTGAAAGAGGGATCTCAACCCAGAACCTTCTGGTCAGCATCCACTTAATCACTGACCACTGAGGCAAGTTTAATTGCAAACTAGTTACCCAGATTCCACAAAACAGTTCTGTAAGTAAATAAATAGGTTGCAGCAGGATGGTGTAGTGGTTCGCACCGTCGCCTCGCGCCACCAGGTTCCAGGTTTGATTCTGTGAGTCTGTAAGTGTGGAGTTCACATGTTCTCCCCGTGCTGGGTGGATTTCCTCCAGGTGATCTGGTTTCTCTTCCCACAGTCCTAAAATATGCAGATTAGACTGGTGTGTGTGTGTGTGTGTGTGTGTGTGTGTGTGTGTGTGTGTGTGTGTGTGTGTTTGGAGTGTGCGTGTCCTCCCACGGTGCAAAGCCATGCAGAGTGGGTTGACTGGTGTGTCCAAATTGCCTATAGTGTACAATTGTCTTTGTTTTCGTCTCTGTTTATTAACATGTTGTTTTTGTTTTTTTACTAAAAAATAAAATAAAATAACTTGTAAGAAGAATTCTAGCTTTACATCTGACTGCTGTAAAGTTCTGATACTCATTCCATACATGTTATATTTGCAATAAATGTAATCATCCTTGTGCACAAGCGCTTTAGTCGCTGTTAAAGAAAATGCATTAACACCTTCTGACTTCTATCACATTCAAATACACTTTTGTTTTTAGTCTTGTGTCACTTTTACATATTAACATTACGTCTACCGTATGTTCCTGCTATAAATTAAGTCTACAAATATGCTTAATTCTGTTGAATTCTACTGAATTCTGGTTAACACACCATTTTTAATATTATTTACCGTTATTTATGTATTTATTTATTCATTTTGTCTAATTTATATATGTGACTTGACTGGAAATTCTGTCCTTAATTTAAATGTTCTGATAATGATAATAAATGTTTTTTTAGTATATAAAACATGCAATCTGGCAACCCTGGTTTGGAGGTGGAGTGAGAGAGCGAGAGAGAGAGAGAGAGAGAGCGCGCGAGCGCGCTCGTGCATGTAAATAAGAGCGCGGAGCCCTCACGTGGCCACGCTCGCGCACTGTGTGACGGAATGAAAGGCATTTAACAAATAAACCGTAAACAACAACAATAATAACAATAATAAACAAATGTATTAATGAATTTTATAAATCAACGTCATTTTTTTCAGTATGGTGTAAAACGACTAGAAAACGCGCATGAATTAAACTTGTTTGAACGCGTCCGTTGTTGCTATGGATACCTGAGTGAAGGGGCGGGGCTAATGAAGGGGCTGGGTTAACTCGACGTCGCTAATTGCGTCTATTAATTGCGTGTGTGTGGAGCTATAAAAGAAAAGGCAAATAAATCTAAATAAAATAAATTCTTTACATTTGTGTTCATCGGCTGTAGGTCAAAGTGAAGGTTTATAACGAGGTTTCCTGGAGTTCCTGATTTTATCCAATAGGATGCTTCAAACGAGATCACGTGATTTGGAGACGGCTAATTAGCGTCACTGTTCTGTTTGAAGATGATGATTTCACAAAATAATAATAATATCAGAAGCAGTTTTTTAACAGAAAAAAAAACAGACAGATAATAAATAAGGTGTTGTGTATTTTTTTCAACATTTAGTCGAAGTCCTCAGCTGAAAATGTGTAAATATTCAAAGCTTGCTAACAAAAGCTAACGATTAATTTCTTCAGACTGATTTTTTTACCCAGGCCTTATACTTAAACCTTTAAGAAATAAGACAGGAAAATAGTTTTAATTAAAATGATGTTATTCCATTATGTTTAATGTCCACCGTAATGATGATATTCACAGTCGACCCACAAAATCTGAGGGGGTCACCCTCCCAGCACCCACGACTTGTGAAAAACCACTCATTTTGGATGTGGTGAAAATAATGCCTATAAATGCCTATTTCTATAGTTTAAAACCTAAATAGCCCCCCAAAACACATTAACTTCAGTTTGAATTTAATACATTACTCTAAAAAAAATCTAAACATAAACCCGTGTACTGTACAGTACTGTACTGCTGTGTGTCTCGCTGTGCTCGAATGTAAAATACAGACGTTACCCCTCTATGTACTGTAACTCATGCAAGCGTGATTTCTCCGCTATCAGTACTGTCGAGTAAATACGGTAATAATTCACCATCACAAGCCGCGTTTTCATCTATGGTCGATTTGTGTTCTCTCTGCACAAAAAAATACCGTATTATATGTTATATGGAAGTTTAGCTAAATTTACATTAATATTTAGGTTACACAATTATTCTATTATAGTTTGCTTAATAGTTTTAATTTAAAATACATGTAAAAAAATATTGCCAACGAAAAAAGTAATTAAAAAGTTGTAGAGGAGTTTCAGCGAACAATTATTAGTTAGTTTCTAAGGAAAAATCTGTGAACAGTGGAATCTGCGAACTCTGAACCACGACTTCGAGGGGGTCGACTGTACTTCTCATGTAACTTATGATTTATGAATCTGTTTGTTTGTAGGAATCTAAACATGTCTTTAAACAGCTCAGGGTCGCTCAGCAGCCTTATTAATGGTGTTTGACAAATTCTACAAGCTTTTAAAAGTTTTTTTTTTTTTTGTTCATTAGCATGCTGCTTGTGATGTGACAGTTTGTGCATTTTGAGTGATTACGTCTCAACATGTGTTATGTCAAAAAAAAAAAAAAAGGAGAAGATTTCCTGATGACACTTGCAAAAAATTTGATTTCTTTGTAAACATACAAAGAACGTATTTACTTAAAGGAGTTGGTGGCTCAGTGGTAGGTTTCTCGTCCGCCATGCAGAAGGTCCGGGTTCGATTCCCAGCCGACGCCCAAACGCCAGCCACTAGATGCAGTGCCGCTCTCAAGCCTGGATAAAATGGGAGGGTTGTGTCAGGAAGGGCAGCTGGTGTAAAAAAGCTGTTGTGCGGATCGGACGATCCTCTGTGGCGACGCCTCGACGTGAGCAGCCGGAAGACCAACAACAAAAGAAATATTTATTTAATAGTAATGATCAGTCTGTTTCTATTGGTCAGAGAAGTTTGGGCTACCTGGGACCCTATTGGCTGGTGTGGATCTCAGATCTCAGAACTTCATGAGTCTAGCAGGACTTTGTAAGAAGCTTGTATCTTTCTTACAGAAGTGCGACGTTGCTAAATGTCTGGATCATCAGTGTAGAGGACGTAGCCTGGGATAACGAGGTTTCCGTTTCTTTTATATGTCTGTTTGATATTTCTCCATTTTTGGGGCTCAGGTTTTGAAGACAGGACATCGCAGATTGAAAGTTTGAGATCATAACACGAAGATGAACTGAAGTGCTAAATCTTCTGTTCTGGTGCATTTTAATCACATTCAATTATATGGCGAAGGTTTTCTTTTTTTTTTTCTTCTTCTTCTTTTTTTTAAAGAAAATCCTGCTGAGATGTTCAGATGTACAATTATCTCCAGGAGAGATTCACATTACCTGATGAAGATGATTTATTATTATTATTATTATGATTATTATTATTATTATATATTACCAGACAGGGATTTGTTCCTGTGCCATGTTTACCCGTGTCTGTATAAAACCATCTTCTGCCCGTCCCTGATTTCTCTCTCAGACTCCACAATTCAGTTTGAGGAAACCCAAAGCTGCATTTATTTATTTATTTATTTAATTTTTTTTTTTTGAGCGAGCTGGCATTTATCTCTGTGTCATTAAACACGGTTCACCTCAGGAAAAGATGGAATGACGGATTTCGGGTCCATTTTCGTGAGTCTCCTGCAGCCTAAAGAACCTGGATCGATAGCTGCTAATTGTTGGTATTAAACCATCAAACTCGGGAGAAGAATGACGACCGTGGCGCGGCAGCGAGCGCGTCTGAGCGAGACACAGCCTGCAGGGTTTTTTTTTTAATCAACACAGAGGACATCTCTCATCCCGCACACGAGGAGACTCGGTTTCCATGGGAATAAACTCGGTGTCCTTTCCTCCCCTCCGGCAGTTCAGAGACAAGAAGAAGCAGAAGCAGAAGAAGAGAGATGGAGTGTGTCTGCGCTCGTGCTTAGGCATATCAGGATCGAGCATCGCGATGCATCAGCCCTCCACGTGTTTGTCCTTGGTGCTCATCTCACACACACACACACACACACACACACACACACACACACACACACACACACACACACACACACACACACGCTGAAACGTTGCATCGCTCCGCCATTCAGGACACAAAGGTCACGATGAATTAAAACGAGCCGGGAGACTCCAGGCCTGAGACTGAACCTCACACTTTCCTGTTCTCTTCCTCAGCAGTGTTATGGAGGCGGTCCGGCGTGGTGTTCGTGCTCAGGTCAGGTTTTATTGCCCTCCTGTCCACATCCGCATGCAGCTGCAGGAAAGCCAGAGCAAGAAACGTGACGAGGAACAAAAGACGAGGGACTGCAGACGCGCGGCGCTGAGGGTCGTAAAGCAGACGGGTCACGTAAACCACAATCCACCGCGTGTCGCGATGTCGCAGTAAAACAATAAGTGTGATAGATCTGAGGTGCTGGTCGTGTTTTACTCCTCTTATACCGCAGCCATCTGTACGGTTACTATAGAAACCATCACTGTATCAACCACAGCACATTACAACCAGAAGAGGCGAATACAGACATACAGATGTGGATTACAGCTGTGATTCTGTCAGAGCGTGTGTGTGTGTGTCTGAGTGTGTGTTTGTGTGTGTGTGTGCGTGTGCGTGTGTGTGTGTGTGTGTGTGTGTGGCAGCCATTTTGTGAGATGAGAAATAATCTCATAATCAGTTGTATTGGTTGCTTTAATAGTCTGGTCTTCCATATGCAGTTTGCAAGGTGTGTCAGCTTCTAAGCACACACACACACACACACACCGCCCCCTAGTGGGCATTACTTTCTCTCTCTCTGCGTCCTTCAGCTGCCTAATAGAACTCACTCACCCGGTTGCTAAGAGCTCTTTCTTTGCTTTCAGCAGAGCTTCATGTCTGTCTCTTTCACCGGTCAGTGTCAGTTCGTCTGGATTTAGCTCATCTTCATCTCCATCCCCACTTTCACCTCCATCTCCAGCTTCACCGCCACTTACATCTCACCTTTACTTCCATCTCAACGTTCACCTCCATCTCCAGCTTTACCTTCACCTCCATCTCCAGCGTCATGTCCACCTTCATCTACATCTCCACTTCCACCTCCACCTCCATGTCCACCTCGACCTACATCTCCACTTACATCACCATCTCTACCTCCACCCCCAATTGTATCTCCACCTTAACCTACAAGTCCGCTTACATCGCTTCAACCCTAATACCATCTCCACCTAGTCCTCGATATTCACCTTCACCTACATCTACACCTCCACCTCCAATTCTATCTCCACCTCCACCTCCATCTCCACACTGTTCCTCACTTTCCCATCTAAACACAGCGAGTATGCAAATGTGTCACTGTGATTAGATCACCGTTACGGATCAGTGAAGCTCAGCATGTTTTTTATGCACGTTTATATTTTCTTGTCATTAAGCAATAAAAAAAGAACTCGGCACACAGAGACGTAAACACAAAGTCACTCGGAACAGAAGGGAAATAAAAGCGGAGCAGAAAGTTCAGACTGTGAGGAACAAGCCAGCGGGTCAGCATATTCAGTTTGGCTGGTGTTTTACCCTCGCTGACGTGTGCATCCACCAGTGGCTGGGGTCGAGTCCCTGGCCAGGAAGTGAACCCTGTGTCACGGTGACGAGCGCTCCGAATCCGAGCTACTTTTCCACCAGGGAGCCCCAACCTCATGCTAACTACGCTACAGCATTGTCACCGTAAATACCTTTAGAGCTGTTTAAAGGTGAATTTAGTTCCGATGTTTATTTAGTTCTTCCTAACCAGCGCCACACAGCTTCAGTTCACATTCACAGTGTTGTAACAGACGGTCTTAGCTAATGCTAACTCTAATTAAGACTCGTTAACGAGGGTAAATTATGTGGGTGGAGCTTTGTCTACACCAAAGGGAGGAAAAAAAAATCTAATCTTCTGAAAATAAATCCGTCTCTTTAGCTATTCAAGACCTGATCAGGATGCATTTCAACAAGTCTAAACCTGATGCACCTTTGAAGCTCAGTCTCATGTCTGGAACCTGGAAGGATTTTAATGAGACTTTGCCGTCCTTTGGTATCTGATCGAAGTTAAACCTGCACCATAAGTGAAATCAAAATGTTGAGTAGATGTGGAGTTATGAGACGTTTTGTGCCGGATTATAAACCGCAAGTTTCGACAGCGTACTGCGCATGCGTCAAACTGTGGGCGTGGCTTAAATTGACTGCTGGACAGAATTGAATGAAACTTTTGCAGTAATGAATATTTTGACTGGGATTAGTTCAGATTTTCACTTCGGCTGAAATAACAGCGCTGAAGTGGTAGAAGTGAATTTTAACACGCCGGAGTCGTTTTAAGACGAAACTTCATCTTTATCTGATCGACTTTTCTCCATTTCTCATCTGTGATTCTCTCTCCAATTACCGAACAGCGAGTGTGTTTGTCTGAGCACCAAAGAAGTACAACTTAGTGTAAACAAGGCGTCAGATACTCAACCTTACAGAATGTGATTTCTGTCTATTAATAAGTGAGACAGAGAGTTCTGCTGTACAGAGAGACACACAGACATGGACGTGGACTTCAACCTCAAATAATAATAATAATAATAATAATAATCATCATCATTATCATAATAATAATAATAATAATGATAATAATAATGGTAATAATAATAATAAAAATAATAATAATGGTAATAATAATAATAATAATAATATCACTCATTACATTAAAGATCAGCAGATTATTATTAGATTGAACATTTTAACTCTTTAACTACAAACTCTTTTCCCATCAATGATGTGTACTAACACTCATATAGATAAATAAATAAATAAATAAATAAATAAATAAACCGTCCAGTTTAGGGTTCACACTTGTCCACTCAGAGGTTCTCTTTCATGGTTCTTATCTTTCTGTAAAGTTCTACTTGGGATGGTTTTTTGTTTTGTTTTTTTAAAGAAAACAAATTGTGTGTGACAAAATGTATCAGTTCCTTAAAGGGATATTTACAATTCTACATAAATTAGTATAAATTTTTCTTTTAGTTTTTAAAAAAATTATTATTAAATTTTTTTTTACGAAGTCTAATGTTTTTAACGTTAACTCCGACAGTAAATAATGCTGGTTAAATGACTCTTAATTGCTGTAATTAATAACCCAGGTTAATGAGTGTGTGTTGTTGGTAAAGGATGAGACGTTGGTTAGTTAATGGCGGTGTTTGTTAACGTGATGATGTTTGATGATTTAATGCTAATGTTCTCTGATTAACGCTTAGCAGAACGTTGGCGAGAACGCTATTAAATTCCGGACGGGTTTCCTCCAGGCTTGGTTTAATTCCAGCACGTTCTCCAGGAGAAAGTTCCAACACCTTCCGCTCGTTGACTCAGTCGGTTTATTCATTCGTACAGTGAAGTGCTTTAAATCTTTGCAGTGTTTCTGTCATGACGAATCACGTTCCTGTAACGTTCCCCCCCGTCGACGCCGCATACAGGAAGTCTCTGTTTATCGTCTCCGTCGAAGGAACCGCTGTGTGGGAGCGCGCGCTCAGTTCCTCAGCCGTCAGGACCGCGAGTCGGCGTGACTCACATATATATACACACTCAACCCCACCCCCACCCCCACCCCCACCCCCATCCCCATCCCCACGCCACTACCGGCGTAAATCCTACAAATTTCTCCCTGAGGGACTCTTACTGCCCCACATGCAACATCAGCTCACATGTGATGGATTCTTACTGTGACAAACCAATCGACCCTTGCTCTGTCTGTGTGTGTGTGTGTGTGTGTGTGTGTGTGTGCGCTGCAAAAGCTGATTGAAGCTTAATCCTTGGTGCCATTTAAAGGGATGGATTTTGGATTAGAGAGTGAGATGAGATGAAGAATGTAGAACTTTAGCAGAACTCAGAATTAATTAAGAGTCACGGCTGGTTAGGGCGAGGCGAGGCGAGGCGAGGCGAGTCAGCGCCGCTCAGTGACCAATCAGCTGTCGAAGGCTTCAGCCGTAGACCCGTCGAGGACAGCAGTTACGTGATGGGAAAAATCGATTTAGTTATACATTCTAATTCCTTTTTTTTATTATTGTGATTCCAAAAATGATTTTTTAAAATATATTTTACATTTTTATGTTTTTGTATTTGAGGTGGCAAACTGGTGTTGTTCCAGTATAATCCTACAGGTGGCGCTTTCTAAACTATGTACACATTACCAGGCAGCCCAGCGTCATGTGTGTTAGAAGAAAAGTGTTTGTTTATAAAGAAAAAAAAAAGTTTAATTTCCAAAACGTTCACTATCAAATCATATTATTTATAAAATCACAATAAAAATCAAAATCGACACCCAGGTATCGTGATAATATCGTATCAGGTCGTCCCTGGTGATTCTCCTCCCTAACAGCTACTCACGTGCAATTTCCCAGCTTTATTCTTACATCACATGCACGTGGATTTTTTTTTTTTTAAGGAGGAGCGTCTGAAATTGTGTTTTGTAATTTTGTCTAGAAACGGAAAAAGAAATGTTGGGGACAGAAAATATGGACAACATCAATGGAAAAACATTTTAGTCACATTTATAAATATCACAATAATCACTGCGGATGTCATCATCTGGGTCTGGTTCCTCTCAGCGTTTCTTCTTCACATTGTTTTCAACACGGAAGTGTTTCCTCTCCAAAATTGCGCCTCTGTGACCAACATCTCCATCCGGATTGTCTGTAAAGCTGCTATTGTTTAAACATCCTATATAAATACTGTGTGTGTGTGTGTGTGTGTGTGTGTGTGTGTGTGTGTGTGTGTGTGTGTGTGTGTTGTGGACAATCAGAAGAAATGAGAGAAGAAAGAAAACAGATGAAGGTCGATCCACACACTGCAGCGAGCTGAGCGACGTCATCAGGACAGAAACTCAGAATGTGTTGGAGAGAGACAGAGAGAGAGAGACAGAGAGAGAGAGACAGAAAGAGAGAGAGACACAGAGAGAGACAGAGAAAGAGGGAGAGATACAGAGAGACAGAAAGAGAGAGAGAGAGAGAGAGAGACAGAAAGAGAGAGAGAGAGAGAGAGACAGAAAGAGAGAGAGAGACAGAGAGACAGAAAGAGAGAGAGACAGAAAGAGACAGAGAGATACTGTACGGCCTCAGCACGTCAAGCACCTTTTCACACGCACATTGTACAATAATACACTGACGCTTGACACTCATTCAACATCCAGCAACAGGAGAGCGGACAATCTCACGGCACTGCTAAGCTAAACGCGCTAAGGGACAAACTCAAACCTCCGTTTTTCCGTATTTGGAGGATCTCTGACGCTCTCATGCAGTCTGTTATAAACTCCAGCACTTGTTAAAACAGACCTGAAATCAGCTTCCCTCCCAGTCGAACCCGGATGCCGACGCGGTGCCGAGCTCCTCTCGCCCTCTGAGCGAGATCCTGACACGTGTCATAACTCAGGGTGCCAGAATTTATGAGTGCGGGTGGGCGAACGGAGCTGGACGCCACCTTTCACGGCCCTGCTCCTGACCTTGACCTCACACTGTCATCCGTCACACAGCACTCATCTGTCAGCTCACACACACACACACACACACACACACACAGCCTCCCGCACTCTCGAGTCATTTTTAGCCGCGTATTGACCGCATGAATAATTAATACTCTGTTAATTTACCTCTACAAATTGTTTCCTCTCTTGCTCATCTTACGCGTGACTTTACAATGACTTTATCTTCCTCCTCTTCCTCCTCTCTGGCCCCGTGCCAAACCACAATAATCAAAACAGAATAAACTCTGTACTGTTTTTTTATTTTTAATAGCAAATGAAGCTCTGACAGTTACGGTTTAATATCGTTACACGGAGGTCGGGTACTTCCCACATCCATCATCACTCTCCTTCTCTGTCTCTCTCTCTCTCTCTCTCTCTCTCTCTGTCTCTCTCTCTCCATCCTGACACACGCCAGCTGGCGGGGCATCACCTCGCTCGGGCCGTCCTCAGGGACGAGGCCGCGACACGGCTATCCATTTTTTCCGTCTCAGAGTGCACCTGCAGAGCCGCCGCGCCCGGCCTGCGCTCGCCCCGGACCTCGTTAGAGCGGTAAAAATAGGAGCGTGAAGGGGAGCGGGGGTGGAGTGGCACGGAGCCGACCGAACCCACGTCCCAGGAGCGCCACGGTTCAACAAAGCAGGTTAGAGCGATTAAACATGCGTCAGCTGTCTGCGCTTATTAACGTTCACACCTCTGAGAGACAGAGAGAGAGAGAGAGAGAGAGAGAGACAAAGACATAGAGAGAGACAGAGAGACAAACAGAGACTTTTTACTTTTTACAATCCTTTATTTGACAAATTTTGTTTTATAAACAGCATAAGGATTGCATCTATAAATAATTGGTAAAAAATAGATAAATAAATAAATAAATAGATAAGACATTTTAAGACATTATAGTTCTTTTTTTTAAAAACATATATAGTTATTGTGCTTTTCTTTTAGTTAAAATATGCGGCAAAGATGATTTCATCATCTTCTACCGCGCACAAGGTCTCCTCACAGCACCATATAGTTTTAAACATATTTATGTCCTTCATATTTTTGTAAAAATTTGATTTGACAAGTCTGGAGAAGATCTTTTTGGGGTCGCAGTCTGTGCTTTGTGCCAGCTTATTCTTTCTGCTTATATAAATTGCCATTTTAGCTTGACCAATGGTAAAATTAATAAGCTGGCATTTGAACCTGTTTCTCCGGACGTATTTAAAACCAAGAATAAAAAGCTGATGAGTAAAATCTACATTCAGTGGTAAAAAAATGTGCTTTAAAAGGTTAAACAAAGGTGACAACCTGGAGCAATGTATAAAAGCATGGAAAACAGTTTCTCTCTGTGAACAGAAGGGGCATTCCTGCGTGACGTCAGGATTTAAAATGGAGATAAAAGAGTTCACAGAGACAATTCCATGTAAAATCCTCCACTGGAGGTCAGCAGACTTTTTGGTTAATGGTGGTTTGTACAGTGCCCTCCATTCTGGTTTAAAATCATTATTAAAACCCAGTTCAGTGCGCCATGGGGTGTCGACCCTCCCGTTCAGTTTTTTCTTATTTAGGACCTTTACACAAGCTTTGTATAAAACCTTACCAGACACTGTCTCAAAGTTCATGTCTTCCTCACCCTTGAGCTCCAGAAGGGGGCCGCCATAACCCTCTAGGTCCGGAGTTATCGTCAGCTGTGGAAAACGTTCCTCTTCTGTAGGATTGGTCTCGTTACTTGCGTTGCGACCCATTGAGACCGAAGTCCCATCTGTGCTGCCAGGTTCTCTGCTCGAGACAGGTCTGGTCCGGTGATGTTCACCAGCTGCCGAAGTGTCACGATCCCTGCTTTTATCAGGGTCTTGGATAGTGCTGGGGTGTTTGGACTAGAAATGTCCAGCTGCCCTCCACAGACTAGGGGCTCCTCCAGCAGCCAGTGTAACGTTCTACTTCCTTTGTTTTGTTTTTTAAAAATGGTCCAAATTTTAAAAAGTCTTTGATAAAATACGGGTAATCCAGTAGTGTCCAGTGCTGTGGGGTCCATTAAAAACAGAGTTCTGTCCAGCCCAAGACCTCCCACCGTGCGTAGGAGTGTGTAGGCTGCCGCTCTCCATCCTTCATCACTCGCTCCGGTGAGAAGTCTCTGGATGAACTGCAGGCGGAAGGCTGCAGTTCTGCTGGCTAGCTGCACCAGGCCCTGTCCTCCTTCCTCTTTGGGCAGGTGAAGAAGACTTTGTGGTAGCCAGTGCAGTTTGTCCCAGAAGAAGTCTACCAGTAGGGCCTGTATGCTTGCTAGCAGGTTTGGTGGCGGGTCCATACATGCCAGCTTGTGCCACAGGGACGATGCTGCTAGGTTGTTGATGACCAGCACTCGTCCTCTGTAAGACATTTTTGGGACCAGCCACTTCCATCTGCTTAATCTGCCTTTTATGCTTTCACTGATGCCCTCCCAGTTTTTGTTTAAAAACTCAGCACTGCCCAGGTAGACACCCAAGTATTTAAAACCAGTCTTTTTCCACATTAAACCCCCTGGTAGTGTGGGCTGGTCGTCTCCCCATTCTCCTGCTAAAATGGCTTCACTTTTAGTCCAGTTGATTTTAGCAGACGATAAAACTTTAAAATCTTCTAAAACATCAGTTAAAAGATTCACATCTGCCTGTGTGTTGACCATTACAGCTAGATCATCAGCATAAGCTGAAACACAGGTTAAAATATTAAACTGAGGTATATTAAAACCAGAAAGCTGCTCTCTTAGTTTGCATAAAAGAGGTTCGATCGCTAAAGAATATAGCATTCCTGACAGAGAGCAGCCTTGTCTAATACCTCTGTGTACTTTAAAAGGGACACATAAACCACCATTAACCTTCAGTACACTCTCAATGTCACTGTACAATGTCTTGATCATTGTTATGAAGCCTGGGTCGAACCCGAAGCTTTCCAGCACCTTCCACAGGTATTTGTGTTCAACCCGGTCGAAAGCTTTTTCCTGGTCCAGCAAAATGAGACCGGTCTTTAGATTCAGCAGTCTAGAGACATCCAAAATATCACGGATTAAGTGTATGTTATCAAAGATGGACCTACCAGGCACGCAGTACGTCTGGTCGTGATGAATGACCTGCTCCAGTACCTTTGTCAGTCTTGAGGCTAATGCTTTTGAGAGTAGTTTGTAGTCAGTGCACAGCAGTGATACCGGGCGCCAGTTCCCCAGGTGCGTCAGGTCTCCCTTTTTTGGCAGTAAGGTCAGGACAGCCCTCCTGCAGCTCACCGGGAGCTTTCCTTCTTTCACGCTGTCCTGCAACACCTCTAGTACATCCTGTCCTATTACTGACCAAAACGCCTTGTAGAACTCTACAGGGAGACCGTCTATACCCGGCGCCCGCCCGTTCTTCAGGCCTTGGAGGGCCTTCTGAATCTCTGCCAGTGTCAGTTCTGCCGCCACGTCAGTGGCAGCTTCTTCTGACAGCTTGGGCAGGTTTTTCAAGAAGGTTTCCTCCATTGCATGTGCTTCTGACCACTCACTACTGTACAGCTTTGAGTAGAAGCCGTGTGTCTGCTTGCGAATCTCAGTGGGCTCTGATACGAGATCCCCTGACTCTGATCGCACAGCATGTATGATTCTTTTCTGTCCATTTTTTGTTCCAGACCAAAAAAGAACTTAGAAGGAGCATCCATTTCTGTTGCGTGTTTGAAACGTGAGCGGACCAGCGCCCCCTGTGCTGCAGTGCCCAGTAGGTCGTTCATTAGGACTTTTTTGTTTTTCAGGGATTCAATGTTTCCTCTATTTTCTGTGGTCTCTAAACACTGGAGTTCTGCTATTTCGGTCTCTAGCGCTCTCATTGATCTAACAATGTCTTTTGTGACATTGAGTGTGTACTGTTGACAAAAAACTTTTATTTGTGCTTTAGCTAGATCCCACCATTGCTGTAGAGAGCTAAAATCTGCTTTTTGTGATTTAAGACTGGTCCATAAAAAGTAAAAGACTCAATAAAATTGGCATCTTCTAAAAGTAGGGTGTTAAAATGCCAGTAGGCTCTTAGGCTTTAGGTTTTTCCTACTGACAGCGCACTGCACCATACTATGATCAGAGATGCCTACTGGGACGATAAAACATTTAGTAAAATAAGACAGTTGATGTTTAAAACCATAAAATCGATCGAGTCTTGCCAGTGAGAGTGTGTTCTCTATGGAGTGGGCCCAGGTGTACTGTCTTTGTTTCTTGTGTAAGTCTCTCCATATGTCACTTAAGTCCTGGGCCTCCATCATCTCCCACATGCGTTTACGGGAGGCCATGTGAGGTTCTCTATGGTTCCTGTCCAGGTTGTCGGTTGTGCAGTTAAAATCCCCACCCAGAATTAAAATGTCAGCAGAGTTACAGTCGTTAATTACGCTGTTTAGTTTGTCTAAAAACATCATCCTCTCTAC
>QNUK01000580.1:130000-267500 GCA_013621035.1 Clarias magur
CTCTGTATCTCTCAATGCTAATGAAGGAGGTGTGGCCTCTTTATCTCCCAATGCTAATGAAGGAGGTGTGGCCTCCGTACCTCTAAGTGATAATGAAGGAGGTGTGGCCTCTTTATCTCCCAATGCTAATGAAGGAGGTGTGGCCTCCGTACCTCTAAGTGATAATGAAGGAGGTGTGGCCTCTTTATCTCCCAATGCTAATCAAGGTGGCGTGGCCTCTGTACCTCTAAGTGATAACGAAGGGGTGTGGCCTCTTTATCTCCCAATGCTAATGAAGGAGGTGTGGCCTCTTTATCTCCCAATGCTAATGAAGGAGGTGTGGCCTCTGTATATCTTAATGCTAATGAAGATGGCATGTCTCTGTACCAATCAATGCTAATGAAGGAGGTGTGGCCTCTGTACCTTTAAGAGATAATAAAGGAGGTGTGACCTCGGTACCTCGTCATGCTAATTAAGGAGGCGTATCTCTTAATCTGTATCTCTTAGTGCTAATGAAGGAGGTGTGTTTTTGAAGGGCTAATAAAAGAACATTATCATTCTTCCTTTTCTAAATTAATTTTAAGTCATTTCTAACCCAACTTTTCTGGTCGCTGTCTTTCAGCAGACGTGATCGACTCCGAGGATCAGATTTTAATGGTGGCAGAGCAGAAGATCCCCAAAGGAGCCATCGTATAAAATATTAATGAGCACACACTTCTTCATTCTGCCCGCTCTAATTTGATTAAACACTCCTGAGGTGTTAGATGCTGATCCACTACAATACCTCTGAAAGTCACATTGTTCATCCCTCTCTCTCTCTCTCTCTCTCTCTCTCTCTCTCTCTCGAGGAATGTCGGATGGTGCGCGTGTCTCCTCCAAGGTGGTGATCTCTGAATGAACTACACAAGCGTCTAGACGAGCTGATGTATCATTAACCCCCGCTCAGGCGTACGAGACGCAGGCAGACTTTCTTCTCTGCTGTCCGAGGCAGAAGGTCTAATTACAACGAGCTCCAGAGAGAGTAATTATGGACCTTTCAGATGAAAAAGTAAGAAGTGTAACTTCTCCACAGCTGCTTCTTCAGGGGCCAATTTAAGCTTCGCTTCTGATTTGATTTTTACCCGCAAATTGGATACTTAGAAAGAAAAGGCCAGATTTCAGGATTTCATCCAAAAGTCTGGAAGAAAAGTTCACTCAGGGTTATACAGAACTGCGTTAACTCCTCTGTTCTGTTCTCGATAAAGGAGGCCTCGCAGATTAACATTGTATCGCATTTATCATTGATCTTTATTTAAATTATTAATAAAAATAGCATCAGAAATCTACTGTTTTAAATAGTGAAGAAAATGCTAAATTGTTGTGGCATAAACTGATGATTCAACCGATGGATGGATGGATAGATGGATGGATGGATGGATGGATAGATGGATGGATGGATGATTGCCAGTGGTATGGATAGATGTAAATTAAAGCTTACTGCTTTATTATGCAGATGGATGGATGGTCAGATGGATTGAGGAATAATGAGATGGATGGATGGATGGATGGATGGATACGGCAATCCCATATTATACTGTAATAAACCATTATGTGAAAACCGAGTTTGCCGCATTAATAAAACGATGGATGGATGGATTGATCAGTTAATGGTCATTAAATACGAGTACATTCATGGACGGATGGTCAGATGGATTGATGGATATTAAGATGGATGAGTGGTTTGATAACATTATTAAATAGATGAATAAATCTGTGGAGATCATCGACAGCACCACATTTCTGGGTGTCCACCTGGAGAAGAACCTCACCTGGTCCCTCAACACCAGCTCTCTGCACCAGAACGCCCAACAGCGTCTCTTCTTCCTGAGAAGGCTGAGGAAGGCCCAGCTTCCACCACCGATCCTGACCACCTTCTACAGAGGGACCATCGAGAGCATCCTGAGCGGCTGCATCACTGTCTGGTTTGGGAATTGTGCCACATCGGATCTCAAGACCCTACAACGAATTTGTGTCACTGTGTACGGAACTGTATACGGTAGAAATGACAATAAAAGCCGACTTGAGTTGACTTAACTAGAGAACTGGTTACATGGATGGATGGATGGATGGATGGAACCCTGATGATGGAATGGATTGATGAATAGTTGAGCGAATGGATGGACAGACAGATGGACAGATTCTTGTAGTGCATTCATAGCAAGATAGATGGAGGGTTAGATGTAAAAAACCCAAATATTATATAAGAACGCATAATTATATGGATGGATAGAAGAGATCACCGTCACTTCACTTCATTAAACTCGCCTGCATCGCGGCTGCCGCCTACACAGCCGACACTCCGGCTCGAGGGTGCACGAGGCACGATCAGTGTTAGAGCTGTAGGTACAAAGCACACACACACACACACACACTGTAAATTAGGTCGTCTGAACCGTGCATAAACCTGGGATTATTTTTAGTGTGGAAAAGGCAAGACTTTCACACGTCTTTTTGTCCTTTTCTTTCGGACCGATTTAGGAGCAGAAGAAACGATCGGTGAGAAAAAGAAAAACAGGACCATCAAGAGCAACAAAAGGCCAAAATAAGGCAGAAGCCGTCAGAGGCGTCGTCACTGGCAGGCCGCGGTAAAAGATCACCTCAGGAATGTTTAATCAAATCACAGCGTGAGTGAGAGCGATAGTGCAGCGCAAAGAGGGATGATTTTCACAGCTGGAGACGCCTCCACGGGAGAAAAGCTCTACGTCTTTCTGGCTGAGAGCCGGAGGAGAAAAAAGAACAGAAAGAAAGGAAGGAAGAAAGAAACGATTTCATTTTGCAACATTTTCGGAGATTTTTTATTTTATTTTTATTTTTTTTTGCAGATATGGAAATGGAGTAGAAACGGAAAAAACAGGAAGTTTCAGAGATTTGAACTAAAAAAAATAATTTAAAAAAAGATAGATATTATTTTCTTTTCCTCTGCCACACATTTCTTGCTCTCCTGCTCGAGCCTGGCACAAACCTCACACACTATTTTGAAGTTGTTGTGTTTATGTTCCACAGGTTGAGAATAACGAAGCAGGGGAACGCATTAGAGCGGGGAAACAAGCCGCTCTTCACCATTCGGCTTCTCCGTGTCTGACTTCCTGCGCTTCATTTGTGCGATCCACGGGCTGCTGACTTCTCCTGTCTTCTGAATCTCTTCGGGAGGTGAAAAAAAAAGTAGAAATGGTGAAGAATGTGTACAGCGCGCACACACACACACACACACAAACACACACTGGAATAGAGGCTTGAAAGCTAGAACATTGGGGGGGGAAATACTCGAGTGGATGCACTCAAGTTCTATCAGACTGGACATCTTGAAGGTCAGGGCGAGTGTGTGTGTGTGTGTGTGTGTGTGTGTGTGTGTGTGTGTGTGTGTGTGTGTGTGTGTGTGTGTGTGTGCATGTGTGTGTGTGTATGTGTTTGTGTGTATACGCCTCAAATGGCAATTGCTCAATGCCTGATTTTAGGGGAAATTGAACAGGAGCAGAGCTCCACATCTCACTCTCTTCTCATCTCTCTCTCATCCTTCTTCATCTCCAGCTCAGGAGCGAGCATCGCATCGCTTCGCATCACGCCACACGTCTCATCAACAGCCGAGAGAGAGAGAGTATTGCAGAAATCCAGGCGAGATCATCAACCAATCAGATGATCTCAGAGGTTATTTAAAAAAAGATCACGCATGAACACGCATGTTTCATGTATGATGTTTTCATCATGTTCTTCCAGTTTCAGTGTCGTCACTCCGTCTCCGTCTCACTGTTCATGTAAATTTCACATCATCATGATTATCTGAACCCTGAACCTCGAGGTGTTTATGTTGAAATCTAGACTGAATAGTGTGTCTAGTCCTCTAACCTCAATTCTATCCGCTCTCTTAACGTTATGTTTTCAGACGAGTTTCAGAAACGACACGTCAGACTCACGGAGCTACACAGACGTCTGGACTTTCTCATGGTGAAGAAGTAGTGAAGTGGTTAGCACTGTGGCCTCGCACCGCCAAGGTCTGGGTTCGATTCCTGCCTTGGAGTGTGTGTGTGTGTGTGTGTGTGTGTGTGTGTGTGTGGAGTTTGCATGTTCTCCCCATGATTGGTAGGTTTAATCTGTGTATTCTGGTTTCCTCCCACAGTCCAAAGACATGTAGATTAGGCTGATTGTTGTTCCCAAATTGACTGTAGTGTGAGTGTGTATGAGTGTGTGTGTGCTCTGCCATCTGTCCAAGATGTACCCTTCCTCATGGGTACCTAATAGGCTCCACCCCCTCTGCAACCCTCTATACAGGATACAGTGGTATAGATGGAGAGTGAGTGAGTGAGACAAATGAAGTTTGGGAGTAAAGACGTGACCCTTTTCATAATGAAACTAGGTGAACTCATCAAGTCCTGAGTTAGCTGTGCTTTGTTAGCATTATCTGCTAATGCTGACTGGGACGACTAGACCTGAGAACAAGACATCTGATGTAGTGGAAGCGGAGATCGGATGGACAGAAGGTGATCAGTCTGGCTGGTCGGGGCTCTTATCAGTTGTCAATGTTTCCTGGCTAACATTAGCTAATGTTGGTTAGCTGGGCAGCTACGCTACGTTCTGCACGTTAGTTAGTTAGTTAGCACCGCACTGGGTGAGTTTCATAAGATTAAAAAAGGAGAAGAAAAAAAAAAAAGAAATGCTTAACATTGTTAATGAATTTTAGTGAAAAAGTCTCCCAAATGAAGTGAAATGAAAATCCCACGTTGTTTTGTAATTCAGTCCACAAGCTGCTTTTTGGTGTGTGACCCGCCCGCATACATCCACTGTGCACAGGCCACAGGAGTGCAGCAGCACACAGAGGCTATAACAGGATTAAATATTTCTGACGGTCACCGGTGTCAACTGACTGGATAAAAGTATGAAATAAAAAACATCAGACGCGCCGGTGAACTTCCAGCCCTGAGTAAAAGATATCCAGAGACTTCGTGAACAAAATATCAAGAGGATCTGGGAAGAATTTGTTTAAGTGGTTTATTTGGTATTTTATTGGTTAATTAGGTGGATGGGTGTTACCGTTAGATCGAAATGAAGAATCCCAGTGCTCCCAGTGCTCCCAGTGCATAAATCCCAGTCAAACCTCTTAGATTATAAACATTAATCCAGGAGTGAAGGTTAGTGACCACTAGTTTTGATTTGTAGATAAGCAAAAACATTACTAGTGTTTACCCACAACAATTACTGTACATAATCATATTAAGCTGTTAAGTTGTAGGAGATTTTTAAATGTGCAAAATTGTGAAATTCAAGTTAGTGGAAAAAAAAAACACGCGGGAAAAGATTTGGTGTCTTATTTGTTAAAATGTTAAAAGTTTTTTTGTTTAATATTTTTTTATTTAATACTTAATAATTTGTTTTAAAAAGAACAAGTAAGGATTGAAATCTCCTAACTGTTATTGAACTATTCTATTATTCTTCTATAGACTTACTATCTACTCACTAGCTAATATTCGACAGACATGAGAGCTCGGCAAAAAACAAACTAATGAAACATTACAACCGTGATTCAAATTACTTGATATCTTTTCCCCTTCTATCTTACATTGTAGAAAATACACAAGTTATTTCTAATGTGTTTTATTTATTCGAGTAGACTTTGGAAAACAGTAAGAACACTATCTGTAGCAAATAGTGCAAAATATGATTCTCTTAAATAAGTGACTGTATACTGTATGTATATATATATATATATATATATATATATATATATATATATATATATATGAGTGACGTCAAACCAACACGGCCGCTCACAGCGTCAGAAATAAACAAAGCCAAAATTCTTACCTTTAAATTTGTTATACTGTATATACTAGTATTATTTCAAGTTTTCATTATTTTATTACAGAGATCCAGTGATCAGACCTCAGCCATATATATATATATATATATATATATATATATATATATATATACTATTGACTATTGCTATCTCAGAGAGTTTTTCCCTCAGCGCCGTCGCCCTCGGCTTGTTCATCAGGGACGATCTGATCATTCTCATTTATGTTCATGAATTGCAGCCATTGGTGAAAGAATTATACAAATGAAACTGAATTAAATTGAACTGAATATATGGACATACATTATAAAACATTCATTTGAATTAATCAAGACAATCAGCCGAGTGCTAGCAAGCGCATTTCAACAGCCACTTCAAATGCTTATCTTCTACATAAATTGCAAACTAAAATGCTAACACTAGGCAAAGAGAGAGAGAGAGAGAGAGAGATGTTTCTCTTCTTCCCTTTATCCAGGACAGAGACACAGCATGGAGCAGGAGTGAAATACCACAAAGGCCTACCGTATAGAATGGCATCCATCAGCCGACACACACCGCGCGGAATTTGGCTCTTGGTAAAGTTCTGCAAGACGTAAAGCTTTAAGCCTGATATTTAGTATAGCCGCGTGTGTGTTAATTCATTAGCGCACTGCCCTTTATTGACCCTCTGATCTCCAGCAGACAGACAAAGTTGGGCAAAAATCTGTCTTGCGTCGGGATAAATGAGCCCCGGTGCTACTGTTGCATTAAATCTCGTCGCTGTATCAGCACTTTCTCCGGCTCACACCGTCCAAGTTTCTGAGACAGAGACGGAAGTGTGCTGAAACCCGATATCCACTGCATCAGCTCCTTTTGTTTTTCAGAAAGTGTTGACCTTAAACGCTGAATCTGACGTTTATGAAATGTAGTTGTTTGTGGAGCGATTTATTATTTTTCTGCAAAATGCACTATAAGTAGTTTAGAGTCCTAGGAAAGTAATTGCGTGCGTGTGTGTGTGTGTGTGTGTGTGTGTGTGTGTGTGTGTGTGTGTGTGTGTGTGTGGATTTAAAACCAAAATTTTTACACTCTCTTATAATAGAAGCCGTCGCTCAGGTAGTCACAGAATCACGCCAGACTCGACCGTGTCTTTCGTTACAGACGCTCATGCTGAATTTATAACATGATGCAAAAACTTACCCAGGATACAGTACATGTCCGAGTCAGGCGTTCTGATTTAATAACCCAGGGGAAGCTCAGTGGTTAAGACATTGGACTACAGTTCAGAAGGTGCCAGGTTCAAATCCCATGACCAAATCCCAAGTCGTCCCTCTTAGGCCCTTGAGCGAGGCCCTTAACCCTCAACTGCTCAGATGTATAATAAGAATGTAGGTCAAATGCCTAAATGTAAAGATCCGGGAAATCACAAGGATACGGTGGAAGTGAGACGAAGCAGGTCCGGAGAGAAGCTCATAGTGCTCTATAGGAGGGCTGTTAATCCAAGGTCAGAGAGATTAATAAACTCATCGTAAAACACTTACTGTACACTATCGTAAAGACTGAGCCAGAACAGAGCTCCACTGAAGATATCGGAAGACAAACCTCTGGGACTGGGATTTAATTTACTGCTAAAAGCAGCACGGGTATCTGAGGTCAAGAAAAGTCAACAAATTATTAATTACAGAAAGTAAATGTGTTCATTTGTACTGTTTGTGTTGGCGAATATGTTACAACTCATTTCAGAAGGTTTTCCCAACAGAAAAGCAACTATTCAAAACTGAACTAATGTATCGCTCAGCTCACGCCTAGTGAGACTTAAAGACTGATAGACAATAAATAAGAAGAATATTCATAAAAATGACGAGTGATACCGGTATTGTCTTGGCCTTGCACATCCATCTACGGAAAATAATAAAAAAAAAAACAAGTTTTGTGCAGCCTGTACTTTTAGTATGCTAATTAGACCCAACCTCCTCTCCACAGCACTGAGATCACATGACCTGTGGCCGCATTATACTTTTCTTCAAAACAACCATCACAGAGCCGACTCGCAGAAAACAACGACGCAAACTTTTCATGGAATCTGACAAGAAAAATCTTCACTTGTTTGGGCTTCCCGACATCTAGTTTTGTTTTCACACTGTGTCACATGACGGTCGCATTTGCATACTCATTGATATTCATTAGCGTCTGCCAAAGATGGGCGTGTCCACGGGATCAGCGTTGTCTGTGTTCAGTTATTTCAATGTTTAGTGACTTTATTGGATTTTTTCCTTTTCATTTTAACATACATACTGTACATTCTTTCACATGTGATATAAATATTAACAACCGTGTATGGTCTGTGTTGATCTTTAATAGCCTACTTTTATAATCAGAATTATTTAACATATTGCAAGGCACTATATATATTCTCTTCCTTTATACACACTCATGTTTTATTTACTAATTCTGTGATTTCTGAAGGTAGTTGGTTCTACTGAATTTTAGTTATATCTTTATATTTAGACATATCAGAGTAAAGGGGGTGAATACAAATGCACACCACACTTTTCTCATTTTTATTGGGAAACTATTTAGAAACTATTTATCATTTTCTTCTATTTCACAATAATGTGCCACTTTGTGTGGGTCTGTCACATAAAATCCTAATAAAATACATTTACATTTGTGGTTGTAACATGGAACAGTTCAAGGGGTAGGAATACTTTTGCAAACCACTGTGACCTCTGGCTTTATACACACTACATAACCTCTGTCTTTATACACACTACATAACCTCTGCCTTTATACACACTACATAACCTCTGTCTTTATACACACTACATAACCTCTGCCTTTATACACACTACATAACCTCATCCTTTATAACACTACATAACCTCTGTATTTATACACACTACATAACTTCATCCTTTATAACACTACATAACCTCTGTATTTATACACACTACATAACTTCATCCTTTATACACCTTACATAAACTCATCCTTTATACACACTACATAACTTCATCCTTTATACACACTACATAACCTCTGCCTTTATACACACTACTGTACATAACCTCTGCCTCACACACACACACACACACACACACCAGTCTTCATAGATGTGCCTGTAACCACTTTCTCTACACCGTCTGTCTCAGACTGTCAGATTTATTTGTTAAAGGTGTATAAAACACACATCACGTGTCGTGTCTGTCATCAGTAACGTCTTAATATTAATTAAATTCATGATTAATAGTCCGCTTGTGACACAGAGAGATGTATATGCAGTGTAGTCCACACGGGGTGAGTTCTGGTAAACTGGGACACTTTATATTGACTCTGTGTATCTTCACCTGAATATTCCTCAGTGATTTTGTCTTGGAATGTTGTAAAGAAGATTTTAGATGTTTTATGAAGGCGCCTGGTGAAGTGACAGAAAAACTGTGTGAGAAAAACGTGTGCCACATTACCAAAGGTTCACTCTACTCTGCTTTCATTCTGCTCCTTTTAATGGAACAATAAGCACCTTAAATACCTTAAAGTAGTTCAATTTGCTCTAATTAACACCACAGTCACACAATACACCTCTTCATTCAAATTCAAATGAAAATTTTCATAAAAATAAATAATATTTACAAACAAAAATAATATTAAAATCGATAAATATAAAAGTTAAACAGTGTTCTAACTGGATCAGTGCTTGTTCCTTAAATTCCCTTTCAAGAAAAGGTCTTTGTTTAGATCGTAGATTATGTCTAGATTATGTCTGAAATGCATTTTATTACTCTGTACTGATTTAGTTCATTTAGCTACATACTTCACGGCACACTGAATGTCATCACGACCCGGCACCGACTCCCCGCTCCCTGCTCGGTCCTCCCTGAGGTTTCTGCCTCTTCGTCCTCGTCCTCATCATCACCAGCTTAAATCAGAACGTAATCTCACTTCACTCTGCAGCGCCATCAGGTCAAGTCTTTTTCTTTCCTTCTTTCTTTTTATTTGGCGCGCCACTCCCGCGCTGCTGGTCCATGTTTCGGCATCGAGTGCTCGATACTTATAACGAGTGCTAGATACTTTCAGTTGTCATGGTAACTGCTAGCTGATATTACAGTTTGCACCAGCCATGTCTCTGCAGCTTAGCTCCGTCTGTACATATACCTGTAGGTTATATAGGGGTGGACTCCCAGGCGGGTTTAAGGTCAAATCCTAATGAATAGAGATCAGATTTCAAAGTCATGTTGTGAAATAATCCTAGACTTAACCTAGAATTAAATAACTATGATTAGAGCTACTCCAGGACTTAACTGAGGCTTAAAGTGAACCTCACGGTTGTCAAAGCAGACACATGGGTCATCTTGGCTATGTTACTGAAGATCACTGAGAATCTCCAGCTAGACGGGTTCTTTCAGGCCGAAGTGACCCATAAAATACATAAAAGATACATAAAGTAAATGCTGTGGAGATTATTATAGTTTTAGGACTCGAGATTTCATCTGTGATCCTGAGAGGATGATGGCATGCAGCAGTTTGTCTCCAGTCGCTCCTCACTTTAAGGTTTCTTACAGGTGATACCTTTCAGAGAGACAGTCATTCACAGGGTACACGTGTGGGTACGCCTGTCCATTTGTGAATTAAGAGGACGTTAAAAGGTCAAAGTGTGATTTATTGGCCTGACTGTAAAATAACAAGTGATATACACAGTATATTATTTATGAGGATTTCAAATAATAACACTCACTCACTCACTCACTCATTCATCATCTTTACCGTTTATCCTGTATTCAAGGGCCTGTAGCCTATCCCAGGAGACTTAGGGCACGAGACAGGGTACACCCTGGACAGTGTGCCAACCCATCTCACACACACACACACACACACACACACACACACACACACACACACACACGGTTCTGAATAACTGATAAAAAAAATATCTAACAAAAAGGTAGTGTTTTGATTAGACTAGATTAGATTGGATTACATTACATTACTTCATATGATATGGTATATTATATTAGGTTAGATTAGATTAGATTAGATTAGATTAGATTAGATTGGAGGTGATTAGTGTTTCTTGTATGATGACGCTTGAATAGAAACACAAGTTCCTCTAGAACAGAGTTGAGTTTCTGCTCTGTGCTCAGAGAGAAGTTTGAGATGATGGCTGTGAATTTATAGGAATATTCTAGTCTAATCTGGTGGTGTCATGGACAGATCAGATAGAAGTGTGTCTCTGTTTCTACTTCCTGTAGCTCACAGTGTGTACCGAGTCTCTGTACTGGGGGTTTGTAGGATCTTACTTATTCAAAACTGTGATCCCTCGCTCTGTATTCAGTCAGAACTAGTCTTCAGGTTTTTGCAGATAATCAGATTATTGGATTTCTGCTAGATCATAATGGAACATACTGATTGGTGATATTGGGTATGCTCAGCGGAAACTTTTGTTCAGATCATACTTGAACCCATCAGCAGCAGAGCAATGGCGCTACCACCAACTCATATTCGCACTAGGGGTCTGGTAGAGCGCATGTTTAGAAGAGCCGTTTCCGTGCCATCGGTTTAAACCAATAAGGCGCGACATTGTCACCATCACGACAGCAGTTCTTCACAACTAACTGAAACAGGAGGAATCACCACATCCTTCACTCGTAGACAAAAACAATCCGGATGCAGACCACACAGTACAGAACCAGGCAAAATTTTGGACACACACCTTCTAATTCAATGTTTTATTTTGTAATGTTGTATTTTTCTAGAAAAGTACCGGAGATTTCAAAACCATGATGTAATACATATGGAATAAGGTGATTAACTATCATCATCATCATCATCATCATCATCAACAACAATAGCAGTCAGTTGTTATTTTAGGACATGAAGGTCGGCTGTTCTGGATCAGTTCTCACAAGAACAGTATTGTGTTGAGTGCATTTGTAAACCCCATCGAGCTCCATGATGAAACTGTCTCTCATGAAGACCTTCCCAGGAAAGCAAGACCAAAACTGCTGCAGAGGAGACGTTCATTTAGAGTCACCAGCCTCAGAAATCACCAATTAACCTCAAGCAGCACCTCAGATTAGAGCCGTTATGAAGCTTTACAGAGCAGAAGGAGCAGATCTACATCTCAATATCAACTGTTCAACTGTTCATTATTGTGTGTTTTGGATAAACGCCTTCAGTATTGTTTTACAGTTTAGAAAGAAATAAACATTAGGAAAGACCAAGGGGTTGGAAGGGGTGTACAAAGTTTTGACTGGTAGTGTACATCAGACCACACAGAAGGACTTACACACAGAGATGCTTTTGCATTGTGCCACTTTTATGTCGATATTTTGGACATAATTGATCTTATCACCGTTACGCTCTGATCAGTTTTCATGTTTTTTTTTTTTTTTATTCACACATAAAATATATCTTCTCAGGAAACGTTTAGATGTTTTGGTACAGAAACAGATTTTTGTTTGAATGTAACATTTGAAACGGCTGCATCTCTTTCTCCATTTTGAGTCTTTACTTCCAGTTCTGTTTTCTTCCTTAAGATGGTCATAAAATTCCCCAGCCAGCCTTCTGCGATGGTGAGTCTTTTATTCTGGTGAACAGTTCTGGCGGACACGGCGCCCCTCGCGTCTGGAGATGTGGACGGTAGATGCCTTGCACCTGTCCATTTTACTTTTTTACTTTTAAAAGAGGGGATGTTTCATATCATACAGTATAACAAAAGGAATTTTGAAAGGAGTAAAAGAAACACCAACACTCATTGTGTGTGTGTGATTCTCCATCTGATCTAGACGGCCATCCTCTGGTGTAACCTCCACAGGTAGCCGTTGTTATGCGCTAAAATGCCCCTCGCCACTGTTTGCCCCCCTACATAATCTCTATTACAGATTATATTAGAGCATAAATTCACAGGTTTATTATGATCAAATATGATATTACTATTATAATTAACCCTAGGCACGTGACAGATGTCGAGACCATTTATACAAATTCTGATATAATGTTTATTTTGTGGCACATTTATTTTTCAGAGATTTGTCATAAAATACAAAAATGCACTAAAAAATATTTATGATTTTTATTATAAAATAAGCAATATAAAAATACATGGCGTATATAACAAATATATTTTTTACCTACTGTATACAACATGTATTTTTTATATTGCTCATTTTATAATCAAATTCGTTTGGTCTAATTTGAAAAGTGTAAATGATAAACCTATCAATTTGTTTTCTAATATAATATTCGACGGAGATTACAGTATATAGGGGGGCAATTTAGCGCATAACAGTTCTTGAAGATTTGCATTGAGTTCATTACAAATAAACAGAGGTGTGTAGTAACCAGTTTATTTACTCCCGTACATTTAATTGAGTAACTGTTTGAAAATAAATGTACTGCAGTTTTTATTTTTTACTTTTACTTGAGGTTTGTGAAGAAGAAACGCGACTCTCACGCCGCTATATTCGGCTAAACTCGACTCGTTACGTTTCTAACCGTTTATTCATCACAGCAGCCGGTGGATCTACCGCGTGACTGTTTCACCAATCAGACGCAGCAACAATAATCACATGACACCGTTTGACCAATCAGCGGCATAGTGAGGAAAAAACCGTCAGCCGGTGTTCTATAAACTCATCCTATCTGTGAATCCGTCCTACACACGCTCACTGCGCATGCGCAAACAAAAGTTTCTGGATCTTTCTCTAATTTTCCGGAACGCCCATAAATCCACGCTGCTACTCGTGGGATCACGCGGTTCGTGTACAATCTTGTGGTGAATATAGAATGTTTTTTTTTTTTTTTCATGTTTGTGTGATTATATGTTAACTTAAATTTGACATATAATGTAACTTTAAAAGTCTATGAATATATGAGTATATTTCCGTACAGAATTAATCAACAACACACGTGTTGTACATTTTTTGTGCATCCCGAGAAATATGATGTGTCCCTGGCGAACAGCTTCATACTGCGGTGTTGTCTCTATCTGTCAAAACACACAAGACACACAACTATCTGTCAAAACACACAAGACACACAACTTAGATAATAGAAATTTAGAAATTATAATAATATATAATTATTATAATTTCTAAAAAAAATTAATAATAATAATTGACATCATGGTTGAAACAGTTTCTCAGTACTTGAGTATCTTTTCACCGAATACTTTTTTACTCTTACTTGAGTAATATTTTGGATGACTACTTTTTACTTCTACTTGAACAGTGTTGGGGGACGTTACTTTTTAAAGTACCTAATTACGTTACAAAATTACAGTCTTCAAAAAGTAATCATTACTGCGTAAGTTACATTACTGATAAAAGTAACTAGTTCGAGTTCTTTTCCATTGCAGAAAATGAAAACAACTTTGTGCTTCCTCATGCATGTTGTTTTAGACAAGACCTTTATAATTATTCTACCATCATCACTCAGTGAAGTTTGGCCCATAATCTGTTAAAACTACTAATTTTAAGCCCATAAAACTACTAAGACCATAAAACTACTAATACCCCTATCTCACCTACGCGGTTTCGCGCGATGGCCATAAGTACGGTTCATCATGATTCACCGCGAGTTTTGGTGCTGTTATTAGATTTCCATCTTTCCATGTGTCGGTCCTCGGGCTTGTAGGACGACTTCCTCACAATGGATTGGGAATGACTGCTGTCTGGCTCACGGATTACATAAATTGTCTGAATAATGGATTACATTTGTGAAAAAGTAACTAAGTAACTGAGCACTTGAATGGCGGAGCGAACACGTTAGATTACTCGTTACATCAAAAAAGTAATCAGAGTACTCTAACGTGTTACTTTGTAACACGTTACATCCAACACTGTACTTGAGTGATATTAGTTTCAAGTACAGCTACTCTTACTTGAGTAATATTTTGGATGACTATGTTTTACTTCTACTTGAATAATATTATTTTGAAGTACAGCTACTCTTACTTGAGTACTTTTTTGGCTCCTTTACCCCCCTTTGCAAATGAATGACATGATGGGGCGTCTTTATTTGCAATTTCAATTCCATACAATTTTAGGCTTTTCTGGGTCCATTCTGTGTTTTATAGGTAATCTCTGACTTGCTAATTCAGACTGGCACAGGTGGGTTTCAATTCCACTTTTTAATTTATTTTAGGACTCAATTTTCAGAAAGGAACTTTGTGGGACAGAATAAGCTATACGTGATTATTATACTCCTGGCCTGATTTAAGCCTTGTCTGAGAAACCGCCTGGAGTGGGGAGAAAAAAAAAAGACTGGCCTATCAGGAAAATCATACACCTCTGGTTATATACATGTCTTTTAACATCTGCAGACAGAACCGAGGAATATCAAGTTTAATCACCAAACAAAGGGATGCAGACAAGAGGGAAACAAAAACAAAGTCACTGTTTCAGAAAGATCTAATTATTGCCCTGTGCAAAGCAAAGAAAACAACTAAGGACACTGAAGCTGATATGACAGGAATTGGGTTTTTGACCTGTCCAACACATGGAGGGATAGAGCTGAACCCTCAACTTTACAGAAGAAACATCTTGAATGAGTGTGATGAGAGATGACCTAAACACTGAAGCAGTGAAGCTGCATGGTAAAAAATAACATGTACAGAGTAGAGAGCATAAAGTCTTTAAAGGACTTTGGAGTGATGTATAAAGGTCATGTGACCTGATGAGTCCAGACTGAGTCTATTCCAGAGTGATGGGCGTGTCAGGGTGAGAAGGGAAGCGCATGAAGCGACGCTCCCATCATGCATAGTGTCCACTGTACGAGCCTCTGGAGACAGTGTTATGATCTGGGGTCGCTTCAGTCGCTCAGGTCGAGACTCAGCAACGTTATGTGGAGATAAAATGAAGTTACATGACCACCTGAATGTACTGAATCACCAGCACATCACATCTATGTAGGGGTTCTTCTTCACTGATGGCACGGGTATGTTCCAGGACTCAGAGTGAGAGAGCGCGGCTCTGGGAGCACGAGGAATAATTTACACACGTGAACTGGACGCCGCAGTACTGAAGGCGGTTGAACAAAATATTTGTGTTTGAGCTCAGGCAGTGTTTGATGAAGAAGATGAGGGTGGTGCAGCAAGGGCACAAATACTAATAATTGCTTTTACCATTTTTGCAATTTCTTTGTAAAGCAAATAGAAAGAAAGAGCTTCGAGTGTTTATAGCTGCTATAACGTAAGTGAGAAAACGAGAGCATTTCATCCTGTTGCTGTAATCGGGAATAAAAAGTACAACGTGCATCTCTAAAAAGAACTCTTTTCTTTTGCTGACAGCGTGCTGTTGTATCAGAGGAGTCCAATATTATTTTGTTTTGCATTTCAAACATGGCTTAAAAGATAAAAGTATGGCCTTCCTTGCGCCTTTTACACCAAGCACACATACACTATGTTTCCGTTTTTTAACTTCACTTTTGTGCCTGTCCTCTCCTTCTCTCTCTCTCTCTCCAAATCCTTGAATTAACCGTAAACATGAGTTTCCACGAAGAGGACGCGTCAAAAAAGTGTCTCTGCGTGCCATCCCACGCTTGTGTGGGCAAAAGCTCTGCGGGAGGCAGGGATGCTGGGAAAGCTCAGATATGGAAGAACGCTCGCAGGGGAATGAGACGTTTCATAAATGCGCAATAGGAGATCTGTTTCTCTGTCATGCAGCCTGAGCTTAAACATCAAAAAAAAAAAAAAAAAACACGCCAGTGTTGTCCTTATCGCAGGGGACGCGCTGAACGTCAGCCAAAATAATTCCATCTTTCATAGAGCGGAGTGGAGTCTCCCTGTGGTTAAGGAAACGTAGATGTAATATAAATGCAAAGCAGCGACGTCGCAGATTGTAAATATATGTTTCCTCCCTGGAGAAACTCGCACTGAGGTAACTGCATGATGTGCAACATGACCCAAGGCAGCGAGGACTTCGCCAGGATTCGCTTAAACCCTCAAAGATTTGTTTCAGAGACTCGTCCGAGAAAAAAAAAAACATCTCCTTTAAAGGAAACTTAAGCCTCTATCCGTTCATCTCAGCTGCTGTCGTGTTGGACGGTAAATTATATTTCTCCTCCCTATTGTATGCCCACGGCGGCTATCTGAAAAAGAGCAGAGAGGGAAAGTAGGAACGGTGTTCGATTGCATTAAGCCCGCTTCCAAAAGCCTCCGAGGAGCGAGGGAGAGAGAAGACAGAGAGAAAGAGAGATATGAAATATGTGCTGATAGGAGATGAAGGTGGCTCGCTACAGAGCGGCTGCCAGGGCAGCGACGCGGCACAAATAACTTCAGGGGAAAGTGGAATGGATGGAGGAACCACATGACACCCGGTGGGGTAAACAGCGAGGCAGGGAAGGGCAGGGTATGCACTTTGTCTCCACTGGAGCTTTGGTTTGGAACGCAGCCATGTCTAATGTTCTTCGACAAGACACGCAAGGACAAATACGTCACATTTTATTTCGTTTCTTTTAGTAAGTCGATTTTTTTTTTCCCAAAGCACGTCTGTGTCCGAGACTTAAATAATCAGACGAGAGCTGAGAACAGCGGAGCTTGTGCACGATAGGAACGAGAAACAGAACCACGTGTATGTTTATTTCACATCGAGATAATCCTAATGAAACGTGCAGCTATCTACAGTATATAAGGTTTTGTCTGTACATTGGGTCAGAACTCACTCTTTCAATGATATCTTCTCATATCATACACTGGAAGACCAGAAACCAGTCACGGAAACAGTGCTGTCTGTCCGTCTAGACGATTTTGTCAACAGCATCACGCAAATCTCAAATCAAAATATAAAGTGAAGTTATGAGCAGTTTTGTTTCAGATTAGAAACCGCGAGTTTTGACAGTGTACTGCGCATGCATCAGACTGTGGGCGTGTCTTAAATCGACCACTGGACAGAATTTTATGACACTATTGCAGTATTTACATATCTGCATAAATACAGTAAGCTTCAGATGCGCTACTGTCTCAATGTAAACAAACACCTGCACCAATAGATATTAATGAGAAAAGATAAAGTGAATGTTTTGACTGGGATTAGTTCATATTTTCACTTTGGCTGAAATAACAGCGCTGAAGTGGTAGAAGTGAATTTTAACGCGCTGGAGTCGTTTTAAGACAAAACTTCATCTTTATCCGATCTACTTTGTACGTTGGCTTCAACCTGAAACAATAATATCACTGATTACATTAAAGTTGAGCAGATTATTTATAGCCTTAACCTTTTAACTGTTTCTACAAACTCTTTAACCGTCAACGACGCATACTAACGCTAGTTTAATATACAAATTCTATGCTAATTAAAAAAAGATTTTCTCATGAAGCAGCATTTCTGTTTGATCTTATAGACAGGAGGTAGATGTGTGTGATATTCTAACATCTCCATGCAGATGAGTGTGTTGTGTGTGGCGTTGTGTTTTGTACTTCAGCGCTGCTGTAGTGTTGTGAGTGTTGTCCATTTCAAACACACACACACACACACACACACAAAGCAGATATATATCAGATAGAGAAAGTAAAAAAAAGGAGTTTTTACTTTAAGTGTCCTGCTGCACTCAGGCGATGCTGATAAACACACAGCGGCGCCGTGCAGTCGAGCCGGAGACTCGTATCGGAGATGAATCAGAGGATCGGACAGACGCAGGCTACCTGAGTCGGGTCACTCTAAACAGCAGGGGCAGATAGAGGGCAGATAAAGGGCAGATGTACGAGCTGCCCCATGCGGCTGCCGCGTACGCTCCATTGATTTAGCTAAGAGTCCAGTCTGGTCAATTCTATTCCAGCTGCTTGTTCATGCACTACTTATGTCCTTACGCGCTCTCTCTCTCTCTCTCTCTCTCTTTCTCTATCTCTCTCTCTCTCTCATTGCGCCCGACACACTCCAGCAGAGCCCGAGTTAGCTGGCTGACTTTATGATCTCTGACAAACTGAATATAATACGAGGATGTGTGTGTTGTGTCACCGGCTGCCTCCGTCCCAGACAGCACGCCTGGCAGTCTCTCTCTGCCGTCCGAGTCTCCATCACCGCTCTGACTCAGCTGTCGTAAAATAAAATAAAAGAAATAAAACGGAAGTAAAAGAAAAAGGGCGACTTCTGTGGGTGCGTCATGTTTGTGGGCGTGGCCTGTTCTGAAATGACACGGTAGTAGCCGAGCGTGTTCCTACGCTAAGTAGTCAAACACGGCCTCCGAGTGCTCGTCCTTTCATCCAGAGATCGCAAGTTCGATTCCCGGGTGATGCTGTAACCTCTCACAGCCGGAGGTCTAGAGAGAGCTGATTGGCCGAGCTCTCTCAGAGGGGAGGGATGAGAGGTACATAGTGCTCCCACATTAATTACGGCTCTACAGCCAATCAGGGGCGTCTGTGAGCTCACGCAAGCGGGAGGAACGGATAGCGCCGCCCTCCGATTGTGTGACTCCGCCCCCAACGGTTCATGAGCGAGCGTTTCGAAAAGATGTGGTCGGCTGGCGTCACGTGGTTCGGAGGAAACACATGATAGTTTTTGGCCCTCCCGGCTGAGTGGTAGTAGTCTTAATGTGGAGCCCCCTAGTGACGGGGAGGAATTGGACACGACTAATTTAGGGAGAAAAAATAAAAAATAGTCAAACACGTTAAATAATGTGCTAATGACGGACGTGAACGCTCTCCTGACGGACGTGTGAATGCAGGACGAATGTTTTAACCACAAAGCCCGTGTGAAATGCTAGAAATGTTCACTTGACCTGCCGCCTGTGTGAATGTTAATGTGTCGTGTGTGTGTTTAGCCCCTCGAGCGTGTGCTCATGGTGAACCCCGTCCTCGTCCGGTTCTGGCTGGAGTTCTATAATGGCGTATCGATTTTATCCACAATCTATCACAGGCTGTGAGGTGACCTGCAGTATAATGATGTTTGTTCCACGACAGCGGGGTCTAAATGAGGTTCTCGCTCAGTTCTCTGCTGTCGTTTCACCTTAAAAGGACGTACAACGTTTCCCTATAACACAAATCAGCGTTACCTGGATATATTTCTACACTTACATACTTTTGCTTTTTGCCTTTTAGATTCTACCTCTTTACTGTGTTTGTAAAGGGGACGTACAGGGACGCGTACAGAGATTCAGAGCTGAAGTATTTTTCCATTATTTATTAAGGTAATAGATGATGTGGATCATATGAGTAACGCTGTTAATACAGAATCACGGGTTACAGGTACAGTGTTGTACCTGTGAGAGCTCGCCAGGTGGGCAAAGTACACACACCCTGGTCTGGAGTGAAAGTAGAGATTCCCTACAGCTAATATTACTCAAGTAAAAGTAGAAGTTCTCCATTTATGTACAGTCGTACCTCGACATACAAACTTAAAATGTTTTGCCTTAAGAACTGAAATTGTGCAAGACATTTGTCTCAGCATACGAAGCATTTTCGGCATATGATCGAAAGCCCGCTAAGTTGCACGTACTTCCGGGAGCCGTTTGAAACATGTTTGCATCAGTGGAAAGCCAAGTAACGCGAGTTCACATATTTTTTGTGTGTTTTTTTTTGTTTGTTTGTTTTTTTATGCATTTTGTAATTTAGTGAAAACATGCAGTAGCACCAAGGAAAACGGAGCCGCTTTCAGTTTGGTTTTTAAAGCAGCCGGCGCCGAGAGGACTCATAAATTAAGGTTAAGTGAGGTTTAATGTCTATTTATTTCATATTTTACATGTCTTTATATGCAAAAATATAATTATATTGTTGAAAATTGGTAATATTGGTAATGTTTTTGGTTTCTGGTGTTGCTGTGGTGTAAGAGGAATAAAGGTGTGCAAGAAGAGCAATCGTCTAGGTGATTAAACACTTTAGTAACTACTTCGTCACACCACTACACGCACACACACACACACACACACACACACACACACACACACACACACAGTGTTTATTACTTGTATTATAAAGACAAGGTGTTCGACTGTAAATCATTAAAAGGGGTTGAAGGGCAGAGAAGTAAAAAATAAATAGAGGATAGAGGAAAGCAATGAGTCGAACAAAGAGCAGAAAAAGGACAAATACAATGCAGACATCTTTAATGTTTGTGTGTGTGTGTATACTGCTCACACTGCCTAACCTCCATCTCACAGCTCCTAAATCCATTCTGGATGTAATTACACCCAGTGCACACAAACACAGAAAGCATACTAGAACCACAAACCAGACACGAGTGTACCCGAGCGTCCAGTGAGCTCATTCTGCACACAGGATGCACGAGGTGCGTTCAAGTCAATGTGGGACTTTTGAAGACCTTTCTGGTGAATGAAGGTGCAAAAGCAATTGACATTTACAGAAGACTCCAAGCACAGTACAATGATGAGACTCTCAGCCACAGTAAAACATTCGAATAGTGAGAGCGTTTTAAAGGAGTTATTACCATATCCCCTGTACGGTCCTGACCTCGCTCCAAGCCATTTCCACATGGAGTTCCTGGAGGCCGGCGTAAATTTTCAGACATGAATCAGACAGACGGTCTGAAATCTTTCTACCTTGATGGTGTCCAAGCACTACTGAAATACTGTGATAAGTGCATTAATGTATCAGGGGATTATATAGAGAAATAAAGGCAGTTTTTACTCTGTGTTCTGTTATTCTTCACAATCAAAAGTCCTACATTGACTTGAACACTCCTCATATATTTACACTGCAACTGTTCAAAACAGCACACACCATAATCTCTCTCTCTCTCTCTCTCACTCTATCGTTTCTTCTCTGTAGCAGGACTCAATTACAAACTGAAATAATCCGCTCTGACCCGTGTCTTATTTGTTGCTTAATGACAAACGTACCGTGGAGAAAACGAGCCAATTAGCAGCATAGAGAAAAAAACTCCAGCACCACTGAGTTGAATTTGAAAGTAAAAACCAAGTGTTACAAAATCCAGCAAGCTCGCAGCACGGCGCTGAAACACTCATGATTAAAAAAAAAAAAAAACAATGACATATGACTGATTAGCTAGAAACAAATGATAAAAATTGGTTTTAAATATTTAATAGAGCGTTCTTGTTGTTGTTGTTGTTGAGTCAAATCTCTCACTCCTAAAGACTTCCTCTGTAAAATGACTTTCTCTAGGACACTCAAGGATTTATATATCACTAGAACAAACACAGGGTGCGTATTTAACTACAGATGCCTTCCTGTGAGGACATTCTACGACGGGAAAATTGCAGCAATCCGCCAGATCTTTGCTCTCAATCCAACCCCTACACCAGAACTTCAGGACCCTTCTCCAACCTGTCAACTGACAGGATTCAGCACATCATCTCGTTATCCAATCCCACCACCTGTTCCTTAGACCCAATCCCTTCCACAATGCTCTAGGCCATGTCACAAGACCTCCTTCCCTTCACCACAACCATCATCACCCATTCCATATCATCTGGTCATGTTCCTGCTGCTTTCAAAAATGCACGAGTTATTCCCATCCTCAAGAAACCCTGCCTGGATCCAGCAGACATCAGTAACTATCGCACAGTATCGCTTCTCCAAAATTATTGAAAGGACTGTTTAAAACCAGGTGTCTCTTTATCTCTTACAGAACAATCTTAATGATCCCAATTCCCATCTGGATTCAAAGTGCCACATTCCACAGAGACTGCCCTTTTGTCAGTCACTGCAGCTCCATGCTGCTAGATCAGCTAAACTATCATCTGTCCTCATCCTTCTGGACCTGTCAGCTGCATTTGACACATTAACCTTTATTATTATAGATTCTATTATCTATTCCTGCAAGCCTTACAGGGAATCTGTGAAACAGCATGACAATGGTTTGCTTCCTACCTAGAAGATGCAGGGGACCACATCTGCAGACTCTTTACTGGTGTCCCACAGGGTTCAGTACTTGGTCCTATTCTATTCTCCCTCTGTACCTGGTCTCTCGGAAAGGTCATATCATCAAATGGCTTTTCATAACATTGTCATGCAGATGACACGTTACTTATTCTCTCCTTTCCTCCCTCAGACACTCAGGTTTCCACACGGATCTCAGCATGTCTAATGAGAGCTCATCAGCTGAAACTCAGTAAAACCAAACTGCTGTTCATCCCTGGCGACTCATCCCATGGTCAAGTCCTTGTGATCTCCCTGGACAACAACCAGATTACTCCTTCAGCCACTGCCCTCAATCTTGGGGTAACTGTGGACAGTTATCTGTCATTTTCCCCACACATCGCTAACCTTTCTCGCTCTTGTCGATTTCTTCTTTACAACATCAGAGGAATCTTTTTTTTTTTCAACCTTCCCAAGTTCAACCCACTTCTCTGCTCCCTGCACTGGCTTTCTGTAGCTGCCCGCATCAAGCTCAAAACTCTGATGCTCACCTGCAAAGCTAAAAACGACCCAGCACCCACTTCCCTCTCAGCTCTTATCACACCACGCACCGCACCACACTGCCTCAGATCCTCCAGCACTGCTCGCCTTGTCCCACCATTACTCAGGGATCGAGGAAGACATTCATCCAGACTCTTTTCTGTTCTGGCACCATGGTGGTGAAATTAACGTTCTCTAGATGTCCGTACTGCTGAGTCTTCGACAATCTTTAAATGACAACTTAAGACGTATTTGTTTCTTCAGTATTTGGACCTGCAAATAAAATAAATCCCCTTCCCAACTGTGTTTGGCACTTAGTTAGTAACCTAGTAACCCAGTGCAAGTACCTATCCAATGACGGAAACTTTAAAGCATGTTTTTTAAGTCGCTCTGGAAAAGAGCATCTGCCAAATGCCTAAATGTAAATCTAAATGTAAACGTGTGACTGCATGTGATTGTCCTGCAGCGGCCCAGGACACCTGCTGTAAAGATCAGCTACGCTTCAGGACAATCTCTAAAATCAAGAGGTTGGTACTAAAGACTGTAGTGTGTGAATGTACCATCTGCTTCCATCAGTCTAACTGTGATGTCACTATAGGCACACGCTCCACCAATTGCTTAAATGGAAAAGAAAAAACAAAACAAAGAAAATGACACAAAATAAAAGGTGCAAAGTAAACTTTTGTCCTAGCATTATCAAGGGCCACCACTAGAGAGTTTGCTTGAGTGTCTACTGGGCCCCCAATTTTTTCAAGTGCCATAGCAATAATAAGCATTTTTAAGCATGGAATCATTCTCACTTACCCCCTCATTATGGCACCCCTGGGCATTATACAGGATCTTAATAGGGCAGAAGTGGCACCCAAAATTTGTGTTGTCAAAACAATAATTATAAGAAGAAGAAGAAACTGGAATGATCAATGATCTCAGGAGGAAGAATATATTTTGTTTTAATTTAAACTGACATTAGTACACATTGCTGATGATTAAAGAGTGATATTAATCAGTGATAATAATAATAATAATAATAATAATAATAATATTTCAGGTTGTTGTCCACGTCCATGTGTGTGTGTCTCTCTGTACAGCAGAACTCTCTGTCTCACTTATTAATAGACAGAAATCACATTCTGTAAGGTTGAGTATCTGACGCCTTGTTTACACTAAGTTGTACTTCTTTGGTGCTCAGACAAACACACTCCCTGTTCGGTAATCGGAGAGAGAATCACAGATGAGAAATGGAGAAAAGTCGATCAGATAAAGATGAAGTTTCGTCTTAAAACGACTCCGGCGTGTTAAAATTCACTTCTACCACTTCAGCGCTGTTATTTCAGCCAAAGTGAAAATATGAACTAATCCCAGTCAAAACATTCACTTTATCTTTTCTCATTAATATCTATTGCTGCAGGTGTTTGTTTACACTGAGACAGTAGCGCATTAGTAGATTATTTTAAAGTAGATGATTAAATCCCACACATAACTGTTCATAACATCACTTTTACTCTACATTTAGATTTCACTGATGGTGCAGATTAAACTTCAGACAGAGATTTAAGTCTCAGTAAATTCTGTACAGACAGTTTTGTGTGATGTTGAGACACAGTCTGGCTGGAGAGACCGACAGACAGACATAATTTTTTTCTGAGACTGGTTTCAGGTCCTCTATGAAGCGTAAATATACTGTATAATTGAAAGAGCTTTTTCTGACCAAGGTACAGACAAAACCTTTCTTTATTCAAATTTTCCTGCACTTTTTGATAAATCCATTAGGAGCTTTTTAAATCAGGTTTAATTAGAAGAGTAGGTGGAATTAAACTTAAATTCTCAAATTCTGTTTCATTTAATCTCTCTGCCGCTGTACTGAGCTTTAAAAAAACATTAAAGAAATAAAAATTCCCCGTTGCTCGTGGCGGCCATGTTTTTCCTGCCACACTTGTGTTTCTGACACTCGAGCAAACTGTAATTTTCCAAACACACCCTCTTTGAGTCAGTAATCACGTAAACACAGGCGTACAATACAGCGACACACACATCCTCAGCATCGCTCTCAGTTTCAGGAAAACTAGAATTCTCTCAAGTGTTTGGCCGCTACTCAGTTGCCATGGTTACGGCGGGACTTTTTGAACGAGACGGCGAGGGAAGATTACAGAGGAGGCGAGAGGAGGAACGCTGCAACGGGGACAAACAAGAAGGGTTAGAAAGTGAATGTAACGAGTGACGAGTCATTCGGAGTTCTGCCTGCTGTAGTGATTAACCTCGTTCTTGAGAGCAGCAGGGGCGAGAACCAGGAACACGGAGAACCGTACTCGAGTACCAAGACCTCGACAGCGATCTGCTGGGAGCCGTGAGCAGCGACGCATCATCAAAGGCATTTCTGAGAAACTGGATTCAGAAAGCGCTTATAGAGTTGCAGAAATGACAATGAAGTAACAGGATCTTAGCTATCAGTCAAAGAAAGGGGCGTGGCTTTAAACGGTGAGCTGTGAATTTTTGAAGTGTATGTCAGAGAACCCTGAAGCTTGATACAAACCTCTGATACTGGAGACTCCTTCCATGCATGTTAAACAAATGTATCCTTAGTTTAAAAAAAAAAAAAAAAACCTTTACATCAAAGTTTAAATTCGTTTTTGTTTTTTATGAGCCATTAATATAGAAACAATAACATATCAGAACGTGGGCATACGTACACCCGCACATCTGTCAGGGCTGCTGTTACGGGGAATTAATCAACACCTTCAAACCAAAATTGAGATTTGCTAGAATTCTTTGATCTAGATTTGATCTTTAATCTGGATGTACATCTTCTACTTGAAACCATTATTATAGTGTTTACGGCATCTTGTGGACGTCCTTATCCAGAGTGACATTTTTATCTCATTACACATCAGAACAGTTGGTGGTTAAGGGCTTTGCTCAAGGCACCAAAGGGGCAACTTGGTGGTGCTGGGGTTTGAAGCTGGGACGTTCTGATCAGTCGTCCAGCACCTTAACCACCGAGCTCTCTACCCCTGACCCTATGTAGCACAGGTTGGGTGGGGCTTACTCTCTCTCCAATGTCAATCATAGGGACTCAAGCCGATGATGGACTGAAGAGTTGTGCTTTTCTTTGAGTGTTGCAGTTTGATAAGAAGCCGCCGTTTGGCTTGACGCATCTCAAAGGGAGCAAGTGTCAAAGTTGTGTGATGTCTTATGATGGTGGACAGCTGGCTGGAGGGTGAGAAAATTAAGGAGGAATTTGAAATAAATAAAAAAAAATCACAGCATGCAGGTTTAAAGGCTGACGTGCATCCACAAGGCAGGAAGAGCGCAGTACAGCCGCAGGGGCTTCATTATCCAGCGTCTGCCTGTCAGGGAGCGTGGCAAGATCCCCGGCTGATGTAACCACACTCAGAAAGTGCTTTCCCTCTCAGAGAGGACCATCAACAGTGCTCCGAATCTCCATCTGACCTCCCTCTCTCTCTCTCTCTCTCTCACTTTCTCTGTCTCTCTCTCCCTCTCCTCTCACTCTCTCTCTCCTCCCACACATCCTACTTCGAGCACTCAAAACAGAGATTATTCATGAAACACCATCTCAGAGTGAGAATTTATCCAAGCAGACAGTCAGGCCCGGCTCTGAGCCTCAGCCTTATTAAACGCACCTTCCCAATCGAGCGACACCGATCACCCGTACGGGGGGCGCGGGACACGGGGCAGGTGTCGCTCACGTGGCAGCAGAGCCTCGGGTGCTTTGAAAGAGCTGTGAAATAAATGAAGGAAGTTATCAGCACGCCTGTTTTTCTTTGCCGTGTAATTCGATTTAATTAAAGACAGATGGATTTTTTTGAACTCCTGAGAAACTTGAACGGGTTTAGTGTGTAATTTAATCAGGTGTTGTTTTTGAAATCTGATTAGAGCGCGTGTGTGCTCGGGGCGACGCGCTCGAATAAAAGCAGAATGAGAAACCTTAGCTAATAACCGTGTGTGATGTCTTAAACGGTCGGGCTGAGCCGCCAGCAGATGGGTAACGCGCTCCAGAGTACCAGGAGTCAAGAGGAGGATCCAGGTGTGTGTGTGTGTGCGTCAAAGACAAGCTAAAGAGATTTCTGCTCTGATCGCTTCGCCTGCTTTTTAACGTGACAGATGGAGAGGCCACGCCTTGTCCTTTGTGAGAGACACCATTTCTTTATTTATTATATACAAGCGTACTGGCCACGCCTCCTCCTTAAAAGTTATAGGCAAATGATAGGCAAATGCCACGTCTCCTCCTTACTTGTTACACACAAGTGCACAGGCCACGCCTCCGTTTATTTATGTGTTACTGTCAGGTGTACAGACCACGTTTCCTTTTATTTATTTGTTATAGTCAGGTGTACAGGCCACACCTCCTTCTTAATTGTTACATACAAGTGTACAGGCTACGCCCCCTTCTTATTATTTGTTACAGTCAGATTTATGGGCCACGTCTCCCTTTCTTTTTTTTTTTACAGTCAGGTGTACAAGCCACGCCTCCTTCATTACAACAGACAGAACCCAAGGCCACACCTCCTTCATTACAACAGACAGAACCTGAGGCCACGCCTCCTTCATTACAACAGACTGAACCTGAGGCCACGCCTCCTTCTTAATTGTTACATACAATTGTACAGGCTACGCCTCCTCTTTATTTGTTATAGTCAGATTTATAGGCCACGTCTCCCGTTTTTTTTTTTTTTTTTTACAGTCAGGTGTACAGGCCACGCCTCATTCATTAAAACAGACAGAACCCAAGGCCACGCCTCCTTCATTAAAACAGACAGAACCCGAGGCCACGCCTCCTTCATTACATCAGACAGAACCCGAGGCCACGCCTCCTTCATTACATCAGACAGAACCCGAAGCCACGCCTCCTTCATTACATCAGACAGAACCTGAGGCCACGCCTCCTTCCCTGGCACTGACAGATTTTATATAAAGTGAGTGTGAAGCTCGTTGTGTTCTTGTGTGTCGTGGTTGTTGAGAGAGTCACATTAAAATCCTGAAATGCAGAAACAAAGCACTTCCTGCGATTTTTTCCCCTTGAAGCTGCTCGGCCTCCAGACGTGACACACAGACGTGTGTGAGTCACGTCAGCGGAGCAGACAGCAGGGTGTCACTGTCAGTCATCTGCTATTCACACAGAAACACACAGCCTGGGCTCACACACGTCTCAGTGAGCCAGAGGGACATAAACATCTGTATGGAAACTGTGTGTGCCTGCATGTGCGTGTGTGTGTGTGTGTGTGTGTGTGTGTGTGTGTGTGTGTGTGTGTGTGTGTGTGTTTTACTCTCTATATTGCATGCATTTAGAATGAAAATATGAGGAAGGAGCCGGACTGTAGAAACAGGAAGTGTTGTGTTGCTCAGGTACAGTATAATGTGTGTGTGTGTGTGTGTGTGTGTGTGTGCTGTATGCTATTAGCATATGGCTGTATATGATTATGTTTAGAGGATTAATGAGACTCATCTCTGCTTTGTAAATAAAGCTCCTCCTCGAGGGAGAAGCGCTTTAACATCCTCGGTACTTATACAATCAGGCCGCGTGCAGCAGCAGGGACGAGCTCGGCTCTCGCCTCTCACTGTAATCTATCACACTAATGAATTTAGGGACTTATTAACCCTGCACACGGACGGATTAAGACTAATATCAGTCAGGGACACTGCAGATAAACCTGTATGTCTCGAGCACTGTTTTATAATTGTTGCAGCGTTGTGTGTGTGTGTGTGTGTGTTTTTTTTCATCTTTTCCCACCTGCAGGCTTTTAGCACTTTCAGAATTAGATATTCTACTCAGGCCAGGGTTCGGGCCTCCAGGACCACGCTCGCTGAGTAAATTCATCGCCCAGGCTCTCATTAAAAATGACATTGTGCTTCTCGTGCGTGCGTGCGCTCGGGCCTCGCGGAGGGAGCGGGATTGCAGTGTGTTTCTGAGGGTCAGACAGGATCAGGCTTCAGCTGACAGCCTTGTATCATCTAACTGAGTTTGACTTCCGTGTTACGCATGGTTTATCGCTAATGGCAACCGGGACGAAAATCACCCTCGCAAGAGACTACAGGCTGACACTCAGCAGCCGAAGGAAACATCCTGGAACTAATAAATAGATAAATACTACCCCTCCTCCACCCATCCGCGCTCATCTATCATTTATTCCGGAGAAGAAGAAAGAGGAATCCCACGCACTCTCTCGTGCAGCGCCGGAGAATTTAAGCAAGAAGGAAAAAAATGTATATAAAAGATTGAAACCCGAGTAAATAATTACTCCGGAGTCTGACTGAGACGTGCGGATCTGCAGGACGAGCGCGATCGATACAGGGTCGATACCTCGAGGGGAAAGAAAATATTAAAAAGGGATGAGAGGTGAGATGATGAACATCACATCGACGTGAACGACGTTATACACAAAGGACAGACGGTCTAAACACTCTGACCTGGTTAAAGACGTTCTGTTGAAACGCGCTTCCACACTGATGTTTCTCAACATGGAATCAGAGTAAAATCGACTCTTTTGTCTTTTGATTGGGTTTGAATTCAGACTGCGGAGAATCTAACAAACCGCACCGCAACAAAATCGGCATGTAGTCCGCAGAGAGGTCCGAATGCACTCCTTCATTAACTAGGTGGAATGACAGCAAGGGAGGATTAAAACTACACTCTGTCATGTACGTGTGTGTGTGTGTGTGTGTGTGTGTGTGTGTGTGTGTGTGTGTCTGTAGAAATCAGCAAAATCACTTGAGAGCATCACTGGCGTCTCTGCGGCGTCTCTGCGGCACTACAGCTCTGTGCGTTGGCTAGAAAATATGTGCAACAAAATGCTGGAACTCAGAACACATAACACGATTCACTTGCTGTAAATGAGTCAATTCAGAGTCGATTCACTTAATGTAGTCGATTCACTACATTATTTTTACATTGAAGTGAAACTGCATCTATTGTCCATCAAACGCTATTGTTCTCTCTCTCTGCCTCTCTCTCTTTTCTCTCACGGCTGTCTTGTTTACTCCATGCCTCAGCATGATGATGGCGGATGTGTTTGAATCTGTGTGTGTGTGTGTGTGTGTGTGTGTGTGTGTGTGTTTGTTTCAGTATCAGATTTATCCGATGTGTGAACATCGAGGCCGAGGCCATTTGCATATGTCTATTTGCGATGTGCATGTCTGTTTGGCACGAGGAGAGAGTGTGTGAGTGTGTGTGTGTGTGATGTACTGTGCTTGTCTGAAAGTAAGGGGTGTGTGTGAGAGTTAGTGTGAGTGAGGAGTGTGTGTATGTGTGTGTGTGTGAGAGAGAGAGAGAGAGAGAGAGAGAGGGTGTGAACATCTGTGCAAATACAGCACAGCACTCTCCCTGCTGCTTGACACGTGTCCGAGTGTTGACACGGCGTGACGCAGTGAAACACAGGGCAGAGATGTATCACCATCTCACACACACACACACACACACACACACACACACACACACATGCACGTCTACGAAAGCGGGGAAGGCAGAGAGACAGACAAGAGCTCTTCCAGAATATTAATTCTTTTCTTTGAGTATTCCAGAGTCAGACGGAATACAGCGCCCCCTGCAGATTAAGGGTTAAGGGCCTCGGTCAAGGGCCCCAGCTGAGTGGAGCTGAGAGTAGAACTGACGACCTTCTGATCAGTAACTTAGAATCGTAACACTGAGAGAGAGAGAATTAATTTGTTACGAATGAGGGCGAACTTTAACTATGCATTTAATTCTGAACTGGTTAGAAATTAATTGGTCATGACCTTGAACCAGTTTTAACAATGAATTGGTTATGACCCTGAACTGGTTTTGTCCCTGACCGGGTTTTAAATCTGAACTGGTTATGACCCTAAACTGGATTTTTCTCTATACTGGATTTGACTCTGACCTGGTTTTGTCCTTGAACTTGTTTTAAATCTGAACTGGTAAGGACGGTGTACTGGTTTCGTCCCTGCCTTTGCTTTAAGTGCCGTGTGTGAGGAGTGAACCCGAGCCTGTTGGCGAGCCGTCAGCGTAGCGTCGCTGTGGGTGAAGTTTCTCTCTGCGGAAGGGAATCGGTTCATATCCACCCTGTGCGTTTACAGAACGCTGAGACACTGCAGCACGCTCTAATAGTTTCTCTCTGACTTACAGCCTGTGAGCGCTCGTCCTGCCGTCATCAATCACGCCTCTGACCGCGGCTCGGCGGCGCCTCCCGCTGATCTCAGAGCCGCCGAGCCAGAGCTTTTCGCTTCCGCACTCGCCACGTTAACGTCGTTTTAATCCGCCGCTATACAGTAACGTACCGCCTCGGCCGGGGTTACCGAGTTGACGACGCTGCCAGAGCCCTTTCTAGATACGATCGTTTGCTCAGACGGCGAGCATCGTGCCAGGCTAGGTGCTAAAAACATACAGCGGTTAAACACAGTATTCGGGTCTTTTAAAATCACAAACAAATAAATAAATAAATTCAACAAAAGAATTGTTTTATGTTCGAAAATTTTGATTCTGTGTGTTAAATTAGAATTTTTTTTTATAAATTATTTAATTAATTACCCAACTGCTCATGTATTATAGTACTAATATGAAAGTTTTCCGAAAATCTTAGTCATTAAACAAACAAACAAAATAGCGTATTACTTAAATATTAATTAATCAATATAAAAAGATTAGCGACTATGAAGAAAATGTGTGATGTTGATATTAATTAATTAAATTATAAACTGCCTAAGTAATTAATAATTCATGAAGGAGCTTCAGTCTTCAGTCAGCGCGGGAGGAAACCGGAGAACCCGTGGAGAACCTGAGGAACCTGAACCTTTTTAACCTCCGCAGAGTGAACCGAGCTCAGGAGCTGCAGAGATAAAATATTACTGATTCATGACTGCAGTGTGGATGTACACACACACACACACACACACACACACACTGAGCAGGTCCAGACGAGCGTTAATTGCATCCTCTGTGTGTGTGAGTGTGAATACACACACTTTCAGTCCTCTTGATCTGATTGATGATGTCATGCCGCTCCGTGTCTCATAACATCTGAAACGCAGCGGTGTTTATTATCGAGGACGAATCTGTCTCTGAGCCCCTGTCTCACGTAAACATCTGCACGTTTTCCTGCTGTAGGGCAGATGGGTTAGCTCTAATTACTGTGCATGTGGGAAGTCAGTGTTTGTGTTTGTGTGTGTGTGTGTGTGTGTGTCAGTGTTAAAAGCAGGCTTACAGCCTCCCCCGCTTACCGCTGGACGTGGTGCGGAAATGAAAACCTGTGTTTACAGGTTGATAAACAGCTCGTAAACAAGCAGGGACATGATATTAAACACGTGAGTGACAGCGAGACGGCACCGCCGTGAACGCATCATCAATCTGTCACAGAGCACCGGGTCCCGTCTCGACGCGGATTCATCATCTGTCACGGATCCTGACAGGTACAGGAAGTCGCGCGCTCAGAATCGGTCCGCTTCCCCGAGCGCCAGACGATCGCGAGCGAGCGGCGACGCCGTCATGCTGAACTCGGACAGGACGAGAAGATACCAGGACGACCGCCCTGACATTCCGAGCAAGAATAATAAACGTTCCTCTTCTCAAAACCACGTCGGAATAGAGCACAAGCCACGCCTTCATTTATCAAGACCGACAGGCAGTAGGCCCGAGCAGAGCATTTAGAGCCTTCATCTATTTATTTATTTATTTACTTATTTATTTACAGAGTAATAACTCTTTATCAATAATGTTGCAAAGCTTAGCTGATTTGAGAATGTAAATAAAGTGCTATAAACGCTATCAGAGATACTTATTCAGGTGATGTTTATTGACCGCAGCGACTCTATCAGCGAGTCCCGGTTCTGTCAGCTGCACTTCCCAAGTCCAATTAATTTCCTCTTCTAAAACCTCAGACTGCGTGATCAGTGTTCAGAGCGTACGATCAGACTTAACCAGTGACTGTGTGTAAAGCTGTTCCCGCTATAATCCTGTTAAATTCTAGAAGTGGTAATTTATTTACTGCTGACTGTGTGAGCGGCTGCGGTGGAGGTGAGGACACGTTTTTGACTCAGAATTTCAAGTTAAGGGAATTGCATGTATTTTTTTGCTCTCAGAGTTTCAAGCTTTAGTCTAATTCACTAAGACTGACTCAGAAGTTAATCTGAAAGCTTAAAATTAAATCATGTTCCGTTTATAAATTGGCAAACTTTAGTTAAACATAGCATAAGGCAGAGGCACACAGGCCACGCCTCCTTCATTATGACTGACACACACATAGGCCACGCCTCCTTCACTAATACTGGCATGCACACAGGCCACGCCTTCTTCATTAAGACTGACATGCACACAGGCCACGCCTCCTTCACTAAGACTTGCACACACACACACAGGCCACACCTCCTTCACTAATGCTGACATGCACACAGGCCACGCCTTCTTCATTAAGACTGACATGCACACAGGCCACGCCTCCTTCACTAAGACTTGCACACACACACACACACAGGCCACACCTCCTTCACTAATGCTGACATGCACACAGGCCACGCCTTCTTCATTGAGACTTGCACACACACGCCTCCTTCACTAATACTGACACACACAGGCCACGCCTCCTTCATTAAGACTGACATGCACACAGGCCACGCCTCCTTCATTAAGACTGACATGCACACAGGCCACGCCTCCTTCATTAAGACTGACATGCACACAGGCCACGCCTCCTTCATTAAGACTGACATGCACACAGGCCACGCCTCCTTCATTAAGACTGACATGCACACAGGCCACACCTCCTTCATTAAGACTGACATGCACACAGGCCACACCTCCTTTATTAAGACTGACATGCACACAGGCCACGCCTCCTTCATTAAGACTGACATGCACACAGGCCACACCTCCTTCATTAAGACTGACATGCACACAGGCCACGCCTCCTTCATTAAGACTGACATGCACACAGGCCACACCTCCTTCATTAAGACTGACATGCACACAGGCCACGCCTCCTTTATTAAGACTGACATGCACACAGGCCACGCCTCCTTCATTAAGACTGACATGCACACAGGCCACACCTCCTTCATTAAGACTGACATGCACACAGGCCACGCCTCCTATTGTGTGTAAAGTGTGCAGTGATGTAATGTAGAGTGAGCTCAGTAGCGCGACCTCACCGACCTCATCGATGGATTTTTCAAAATGGATCTTGACTTTTACAACTTCAACCTCCAATGTAGAGCGGGTAACAAAAAGTGTGTGTGTGTGTGTGTGTGCAGCCTAATACAGTGTGAATAATGACAGTTTTAGAGAAGCCATGGTCCTGGAGAGGCTTCGACATGAACACACACTCGTCCTCATTAGTTTCTCTGCAGCTGACGGAGGAGAGGAGAGAGAGGGCGGACACGCCGTGAAGGATGGACAGAACAGGTGTCCCCAGAACAGGTGTCCCTGTAAACTCTGAAAAGTGAGGACACACACACACACACACACAGGAAATCCATCGTGCTAATGAAGCATTCGTCTGTAAAAGCCCACGTGCAGCGATGCACGATGTACACTACTGCAGCAGAGTGTTTATATTCTTATTTTAATGCACTCAAGGTTTTATTTATTGACTTACTGAATTGAGATTCAGATTGTGTCCAGTGTCTAAAGCGTAACTCGGGTGTTTAGCCTAATTTTCTAATAACAATCACTTAAAGTAAATGAATGAAATAATGAATAAATGTGGATAATCCTTTTTAAAAGTTCAAGCAGTTATTTCTAAGAGAAAAGATGAATTTTAGATCAATAGTGTGCAACAAATTCAAGCCTGAATTTGGACTTTTTATTTGTTGGATTCTCATTGGAAAATATTTTCATTTTATTTCATTAGATAATATGTGTATGTATGTATGTATGTATGTATGTTTTCTTACATATATAATTGGTATTTCTTTTTCCGATAATATTTGTAAAAAGAAAATGAATAAATAATAATAATCATGGAGCAATCAAGCATCTGTTCACCTTCAGTACGTCTTTCAAAGTTTCATCCTAAGAAATAAATAAATAAATAAAAATCACTACAGTAATCCATAAACTAACTACAGTATGTAAGTACAGTATTAATGTGTTGCAGTAAGCCTCTGATTCAGCATCGTGTGAGCTAAACTTTGAGACACGATGTTATTAGCTGTGATGGTGTGTGTGTGTGTGTGTCTGTTTGATTTTTTTAGAATGTCTCGCACAAACAAGGACACTCTGGACATGTACCTCCTGCTCGTTGTGTGTGAAGATGAGCTCATCATGGCGCTTCGCGTTCGGCCACGGAGCGCGGTGGCTCATAAATTCATCCAGCTGTCGGACAGAAAGCGGCGGGGCCTCCAGGGACGCAAATCTATTATGATATCACAGCCAGAGCGAAGCGTAAACATCCATCCATCACGGCCACGTTCGAGTGTGTCAGCGCTCCCAGATGTAGGCCTCAGACCTCGCCGGGAACCTCCTCCTTTACTTTTTATCTTTACGCGGACACCCAGGAAACTCAGAGAAACGTTACTACGGGTCAGGAAACGTGGACGTCAACGCTTTATTGCGGCGCTGGTCTTTCCATCGACGGCTTTACGGATTAGCATCCGAGAATATTACTTGTCACCATTACAGCTGGAATGCTAATTAAAATTTACCACGAGCGTAACCACCACGCAAAGCATGACAATCATCCGTCCATCCGTCCGTCGTGCTGCTCGGAGGTTTATCCATATGGCGGACGGTACACTAATTAGTGTAAAGATATTTTCAGATATTCCACATGTTAGCCAACGATTTACGCGGAGCCGGGAGACGGGTGGCAGTTGCCGTGGTAATGCACACACGCTGATGTTCGGGCCCTGTGCCAGCTGTTCTGTCAGGTTACCAAAGCAGAAAGAAAAACAATGTGAACGCCGACTGTGTGATTTTTCTTTTGTTTCCGTATCAATCATTCTTGAAAGCAAAGCGGCGACGTGCCGCAGGGTTCAACGCTTTCTCAGGAACGCGTCCACGTCAAACGCAAAGACGGGACCGGCGTGAAATGTGTTTGCATTTCCTCATCGAATATTCTACATATTTAAATATTAAACACACACACAGGAAAGGTTACGCCTTCTGTTTAGAATGCCAATACTTCGTTTAGATTTTATCCCAGTGTTCAGTTTGTCTGAGCGTGTAGGTGGGCCATCATGTTGTGGGCCGTCTCATCCAAGGTTGTGCTTTTCATCACGCCGTGTTTGTAAAGAGTGGTTATTTGGGACAGCTTGATCCGGTTTGACCTCTGACCTCTCAACGAGGAGTTTATGCTACTATTGTTTTTTTAATGTATGTATGTATGTATGTATGTATGTATGTATGTATGTATGTACGTAATGTATTTGTTAGCTTTAGCGACTGCTGTGTGTGTGCGCGTGTGAGAATGTTTCTAAAATACTCATGCTAATGACCGTGCCACGGCTGAAATCACGCAGGTGATAACGTCGCCATGGTGATGTTTGATGTGAAAGTATGTGAAGTAAATGAAGCTCTTGACCCGTACAATTCGAAAATGGGTTATTGTGCAGGTGTTCCTATTAAACTGGCAGGTGAGATTTTTTTTGTACTTTTTGTGATGATGATGATTGCTTGAGCAGCTCACACTCTCTGCACTGCTTTGTAAATTCTCCCCGTGTTCAGAGGCAGGTACGCTCGGGTAGAAAACCTAAAGGTGAAATCAGATCCGTGAGAGCGTGTTAATTAACGACATGGGCGTTGGGAGCGCGGTCGTTACACTAACATGATTTACAGAGACAGACCGAGACGGAGAGAAAATGACCAGCGAGGCTATTAACACCGCTCGGAGCTTTCATTATCACCGGCTGGCTTTTATGGGAAAGTGTTTCACTGGCAGCGGAATTTGCGCCAAAAGGTGGGATTTACAAAAAACAAAACAAAAAAAAAAAACAAGAGACAACAATGCAGTGAAATATTGTGTTCTGTTTAAATGTCAGCCGTTTGAAAAACAACCTGTGCGACGCCCCCGCCGGGACATCCATCCCTGCAATTAAGGTGGCACGTTCAAAGAAAATAAAAACCTATCGAATGTAATTCGGAAACATTAATCTCAGACAACAACACGGCGCCCCAGTTTCCATGACAGCCAGGGAAATGTTCTCAGCTTACCGTCTGAGCAAAGAGGGGGGAAACGATCGTGGAAACCCAAACACAATCTTACACAACACTCACATGCATCATCATCATAATAATAATAATAATGATAATAATGATGATGATGATGATAAATCCATGAGAGCGTGATGGTGAGATGGTGCGAGTCGTCTCGGTGCTTCTTTGAAATCCTCGTGATCAATTATCACCTCTGAAAAGTGGATGGAAAACAAAACAAGATTAATTAAAATATCTGCGCGCGCACACACACACACACACACACGCTGTAGTTTATCCTGCATGACAGCACTTCGTGTGCCGAGACGTGGTGTTACAGTCAGGGACTCGAGGAAGACGCAGCCGGGCGCTCTGATGGAAAAACAGCATGAAAGCATTTATAGGAATATTCTCATGAAGTCACAATAATAATGTTTTAACGGAGATCCTGGCCGTCCCTCCTGAGCCACAGCGACAACTACAGCGCAGATCAACATGGTTTAATAATATATATAAAACTAAAAACCTTTTTGTGAAATGAAAAATTAGCATTTTATAAACCTGACATGAACAACGCTGGAATAAATGCTGATGAGATGATTTTGCCGAGTCGTCAGAGCTTTAAATATTCACCTGAGATTCAGTCTGATCATGAGTCTGCATGCGCTTTATAGATTTGCTGCTAAAAATAAATCCAGTCTGTAATCAGGTAATCCCGCACGGAGCTGCGTCGGTAACACGAGAGCGGCGCAGAGAACCGCGAGAACGCTCGGTCTACAAACCCTCTGCGGTCTCAGGGCGTTCTCAAGGGCTTTCTTCATCCTGGGATTAGGAATAAGATTTAATTATTTGTCACATGGACCTTATAGCACAGAGAAATGATTTGATTTTCGGATATTCCAGTGAGGAAGCTGAGGTCATCGCGCAGGGTCAGCCAATCGAGACAGTACAGCGCCCCCTGGAGGAGCCTCCTTGCTCAAGGGCTGGCAGTTTGGCAGTGTCGGGACTCAAACTCACAACCTTCTGATCTATCTGTAACCCAGAACCACTCTTTATAATTGTATAATGTAGTAGCTAATGAATTTTTACGTCTTTACATACTGAGCTTTAATTATACGGCTGATGAGAATCGAGTGCGACTCTGAGACTTGTGCCAAAGTACACGTGTAAGAGAATGCAGTTTGGAACTCGAGCAGAAAAACAAGTTGTAAAAAACATATTTTCTCACATTTTGTACTAATTTCCCTTTTTATTTCCCCTTTTGATTCTTCAAAGCTGCTTTGTGACAATGGCCATCATTAAAAGTGCTATACAAATAAACAAATACAGTGGAACCTCGGATTGCGAGTAACGTGGTTTACGAGTGTTCCACAAACCGAGCAAAGATTTTTAATACATTTTTAATCGGAAACCGAGCAAGTATTAGTTTACGAGCGCCGAGTATCATGTATCACACATGCGCCTCTTATTTTGACACCGAGCATCACTTCCTCACCTTTTCACCCCCCATCTCCCTCTTTCTTTTAGTCTCTTATGCGTGTGCGCGCGGAATTTGACACCAACACACACACACACACCCTGACACACCACAGACGCTCTCTCGTCTTTTCACCCCCTCCCCGGCTTCACAAACACACAGAAACTCTGCTCTGTCACACGATTCTTTTCAAAGGTAAGGTGCTGGTTCATTAGTTTTTTTGTTTTGTTTTTTACTTTACAGCAGTGATTCCCTTGGTATGCTCACGCCAGGTCAGAGAAATTTTTTTTTTCCTGTTAAAACTGTGTTTCCACTGTGTTTATTTGTGTGTCTGTTTGTTGTGAAACTTAAAAAGTGATTCCGTTAGTATGCGCTCATGCCAGTCTCAGAGAGATTTCTTTTTTTCCTGTTAAAACGGTGTGTGTGTGTGTGTGTGTGTGTGTGTGTGTGTGTGTGTGTGTGTGTGTGTGTGTGTGTGTGTGTGTTTGTTATGAAATTTAAAAAGCGAGGTGGGGAGAGGGAGGAGGAGTGTTACTGTGTAAAACAAGGCGAGGGAAAGGGCTAATTACACACACGCCGCCTGTGCGCACCAACGGAAACACTTATCTGTCGGGATTTATTTGTACTTTTATTTAAAGGTAAAGTGCAGATTAATTTGCTTTATTTTTATTTTATATATTGTATTAATTATTTTTATGTATAAATTTTTTTGGGGCTGTTGAACGAATAATTTGAGTTTACATGATTTCTTATGGGAAATTATGATTTGGTTTACGAGTGTTTTGGAACACGAACCCACTTCCGGAATGAATTATGCTCGTAATCCAAGGTTCCACTGTAAACAAATAAATAAATCAAAGCTGAAAAACAGTAAAAAGCAGAACATATGAAGCTCGCAGGTTGTCTTGAACACAGAAAGTCTTGCGTGTGTCCTGAGCAACATAGCTACATTTCATTCCAACACTCGTGCAGTGCAGTGACTGACGTGAAGGTTTTTTCAGCAGGCTTTCTGTTCTCCGAGTATACGTCAGTTTCCATGACTATACACACAAGGTGTGGCTCAGGTGACACCAGGTTCCCCCAGGACTCGCACCGACGTTCTGGATGTAGACGTCTTCATTCTGATTTATTCAGAAGGTGTTAGTTTATTCGTACAGTATCACAGGTTTGTATAAATACACGTGTTCTAACAATAGCAGCGACATACTGTAACCCCGTCACACTCAGACACGTTCCCACCACCTGCTCCATAACTGTGTGAATGCAGTGAGAACCTGCACGACGTGGCAGGAACGCGGTCGACACTGGTTGTGTTGTCTCCCGTAACGTGGAGCTGCCATACGTTTCTGGACAAAAAAAAAGGCCTGGTGAGGACGTGATCAAAGCAGGACTTAATAAGGACGCGGTAACGACGGCATTGACCAGCTAACAGCGTAACTAACGCCTCTGAGGGACTTCACTGACCTGCTACAAGCGCGGCGCGGACCGTAAAGACTGGACGGCGCTCTGATCGAGGTGTCATTACGATGTCACCGCGTTGTTGTTCCATCAGTGCAGTTCTCACAGCACCCTCTTCAGGCCTGTGCTGTGACCATGTGAGGTCCATGCCATGTTGTAGAAGGCCACGTTAAGCTCATATCTGGTGCTTATCACGTTTATGTTGTAGCACTCATTACATACATATTTCAGAATTTTGAGTGTGTATGTTTATAAGTCTGATTCTACATTATGTCATGATGTACAAAACCTCATCAGAAAGTTTAACGAATCATCAGAGCTGCAACCTGATTGGTCAGAAGATAAAAACAAGTTGGATATTACTCTGAAATGTTTTTCTTTTCCTTCTTAAGCTTCTCTGTGTCCAATAACCCACGAGTAGCAGCACTTACACACACACACACACACACACACACTCACACACACAGGATGAACTGTAAAACTTATAGAGTGTGAAAACACTTTTCCCCAATTTGTTCTTCCCAGCCGCAGGTGACCGGCGTCGCTGTCTATCCCGCTGTCGATTAGATCAGATCTCACTCATCACCTGTGCAGGTTTTCAGGGTTAACTCGTCCTCGTCCTTCATCCCTCCTTCCTCCTGAGATGTTGCCAGGACGACGGTGAGGAACATCAGTAAACGGATCTGCTTATTATCTCTGCTGAGAATGCCAAAGGTCTGATCCCTGAGAACGAGACGCCCGCGTGGGACACACGCTTTAAGCCATGTCTGGTTAGAACGCATCACGTCTTTCTCAGGATGGTGACTAACCATTAACCATAATGCATAAAAACAAAAAACAACAAATATTTATATCCCACTCTCAAAACAATTCATATCTACGACTTCACTTGATTCAGGGTTATAAATACACACACACATACACACTTTTTATGTGTTTTATCCTCAGATGTGTAAATGACTATTTATACAGATTTTTGCTTTAATTAGAATTATTTATTATTTATATTTTTGCCCAAGAGTGAGTTAAATTGTTGAAACATATTATTTGCTTATATTCTTTTCACTTTAAGTGCTTAAGTATTTTATTTTTTAGAAAATGCTTTTTAAAAGTTTTAAATATTAGGCAGTGGTGGAAAAAAAATCAATTAAAATAAAACATGTACTGTATATTACATAAAAAAATTATGATCAATTTTTAACATGTAAAATTTAACATGTAAAATTAAAAATTTATAATAAAAGCTTGATTTAGCAACAAATATAAACAAAACAAAGTTTAATATTCATTCAAGAACAGATACATGAGGAAGAAAATAATAAATAAATACAAATTTTATATAATTTGATTAAATTCATAACAAAAAACCCTTTTTAATGACCTTTGGAAAAAAAAATTTATTTATTAAACACTTATTCATTTAGCATGTTTGATCTCAGATCAAAGCAAATGAGGAACGAATAGATGAGAAGGAGAATAAATAAACAGTGGGCGAAGACGAGAGTGAAGGATAACGAGTACTGAGGGACTGGAGCAGAGAGCGACTAGTGAGGAAGAGGAAGAGGAAGAAGAATACAAATGGAGAGAAAAAAAACAGGTGCTTGATTTGACAAAATGGTGCAGAAGGAAATGATGTTAATTGTAGTCGAGATTACTCGGATAAATCTGACTCTGTCCAAACTCAACATCGGACGAGCGATCAAACGTCCTTCCGGCATTTATTTGTTTGTTTTTTGCCTTTTTTAAAAATTCCTATTAAAGACCCATCACTGTGATGTCACAGATGAATTTTGTAAGGACTCTCTGGTTACCCATCTCTCTCTCTCTCTCTCTCTCTCACTTCATTTGAAAAGCAGTAGTTTAATTGCAGAGCCAATTTAAGCTGGAAAGAGGCTTAAACGTTCAGGGCAAGGGCAAGTGGTGGGTGACGAGAGGGAAAAAGAGCAGATCGAGTGAAGAGAAAAACCTGATGAGAGAGTGTGTGTGTGTGTGTGGGGGGGGGGGGTGAAGAGTTAGAGCACGCGAAGGTGATAAATGTATGAAATAATAATTTCTAAAATATTCACAACTCAAATTTCCTTTTTTTTTTATTCACATTTACTCAAGTTTAATAAATAAATAAAAATCAGACAGAGAAAGAGAGACTCACACTCAGCCCACACACTCAGTTTATTCACGACAGGAAATCTGAGGAACATTAAACATTTTAAATGAGTGTTTATATAAGTGCAATAAATAAAAAAAATATCATATTTAATATATCACATTAATGTTAATATAAATTTCTTTGGTATGCTTTACCACATATATATTCACTCTCACACACACACACACACACACACACACACACACAACTGTACAACTGTTTTTTAAAACAAATTTAAAAATTACTTTTACTGAAATGAAAAAAATGTAAAATAAAAAAAAACATTTTGGATTCCTCGTCCAGCGTGTACTGTACCCTACCCTACTGCTTCCCAACCCCCAACCCCCCCCACACACACACACCCCATTCCCCATCCCCCATCCCCCACGCCCGAGCCTGTATAAATCAGGATAAGTGGTATAGAAGATGAATAAATGAATGAATGAAGTTCATATTGTGACTAAAATCAGCCCGTTGTGTAATTAAAAGAAAAAGTGCTTAAGTACTGTACATTCAGGATTTAAGTTAAGTGTAGCTGTTTTTTTTTGTTTGTTTTTTTGGGTAATTAACCCACATTTTAAAAACAGTAATGAGTTTTTATTTGTAAATAAAAACGTGTGTGTGTGTGTGTGTGTGTGTGTGTGTGTGTGTGTTTGTGTACAGCACTGTGCAATAGTCTTAGGCACCCTGTGTTTGTTTTGTACAAACCTTATTATACATGTTTATTTTATGACTTCACTATTAAGTCTGATTTCCAAACATTAGTATTCCAGCAAAAAAAAAAAAAAAAAACTTACAGGAAAATATCTGTAGGCCAGAAAAGAAATCTGCATATTATGTAAAAGAGCAATTTTCAGACAAAAAAACAAAAAACAAAACAAAAACTCCTGGGTTTTACACTGATGAAAAAAGCAGTAAAAGTATTTGTCCAGTCGTTCTACACACTGAAAGGACAACAGGCTTCTACTCGCACTAGGTGGCGTGATGTACGAACGCCGCTCGGTCATTTCCTTTCTATTAGTTTACATTCAGCAGTCAGCTCACGAGATCCTGGTAGCTCTTCTACAGCGAGTGTGTGCATAAGAAAACGCATTTTCAAAAGCAATAGAAGAGAAGAAATCACGTTCGGCTCGATCACCAGGGACGATCTGATCATTTTGATTCACACACATTCACATTTCATACATTTTTAATAATTTTCTCTGGTTGTGTAAAGCTGCTTTGCGTCAATGACAATTGTTAAAAGCTCTATACAAATAAAACTGAATAGAACTGAATTGAATGTCGCACTTTGTTCGGCATCGTCCAAATTAAACAGATGAAATGACAGACACAAGTGCTGTTAGCGTTACTGTATGTCTGTATTACTCACATCAACGCAAATGACGCCGGCATAACAACGGCTAACAGTCGAGCCCAAACATAAACAATAACTAAAGCTGATATAAAACACTGATTAAGAAAAGGTTTTTTCTGTTTGTTTGTTTGTTTTTTTTTGCCTGAGTGCATCACTAAAAACATTCCCAGAATGCATTGCAATCAGACGCAGTAACTGGGTAACACACTGAGTGTATTAAATGATTACAGACTTCACTGAACCTTTTATTTCGTTCTGTGTGTGTGTGTGTGTGTGTGTGTGTGTGTGTATGTGTGTGTGTGTGTGTGTAATGTAGCTCATCATCATCAACATAATGATTTTAATGTTTCTGATGTTTTATTGTAGAATTATGCTGCGGTTTGGCTTCTTATATGTTAAAATTTGTTTTGGTTTGACGTTCGGACCAAACGTCATGAAGTGTCCAGACCGAGGTCAGTTTGTGTCGTCCGTTTGTTAGCTAGACACACTTACACTCAGATTACATCGCATCGTACCACTTGGTGCTGGAGGGTTTTCTTTTTCTCGAGTAAATAAGTACGGTATATGAGTATGATAGCGGTCTCGGGACAGAAGGACCTGGGGGTCGCCTCTTAATCTGCTGATGTGGCTTAGACTGTGTTAGGGACTAAAGCACGGAGCTAACTTTGACAGTCGAGGCTGATTTTACGGACCACGGCCTCCCTGACACACACCAGCTCTTTATCGGAGGCAATTAAGGCAGGACACTGTGTGTGTGTGTGTGTGTGTGTGTGTGTGTGTGTGTGTGTGTGTGTGCGTGTGTGTGTGTGTGTGTGTGTGTGCCCAGCCATTAGCGAAAGCCTGCTTTCTGCTCGTCCAAACAGATGGGTCGCATTAACCCGCCGTCGCTGGCACGCACTGTCCATAACAACGCTTCAGAGACAGGGCGCGGGATCAAGGACGAGTGCAAAATAAAAGCATTAAAAGGCCAACATGGTGTAATTGTGGCGAAACGCTCCACAACCTGGCCCCTTCGTCCTCCTTTCATCACCATTCCAGCAGCGGCACGCCGCTAATTAGTCCGTATTCACACAAAAACGTATTTGTTCAAACCGATAAAGGATTCGTACTGAGCGAGTAAAGACCTCTTTGTATGAAGGCCAAATATTCCCAGTCGTTCCCACTGAAATGTCCATCGAATATCAGAGACGGCTCGTCCCTTTCACCGCTTCGTCTTTCATCGTTTCATTGGCTGAGCGTCTAAACGATTCTCTTATCTGTGGAGATTTACAGCCATTATAGAGCCATCAAAGGGTGAAACATGTAAATGTTTATTGTTATAAAAATCCAGCAGGATGTCAGATTGAGGCGGGGCGACGATCTCATACTCGGTTTTAATCAGGGTTTAACACAGATTCAGGATTTATTTTAGCTCTCTACATCATTCATGACTCTCAGCTCTCTTCAGCTTCTCTGTTACCATTTTGTTTTACATTAAACATGGTTTTAGAATTTATTTTTCTGCCATAAATTATTAATTTAACTCAGTAAGGACTTGCAGCTGGTTTCAATTTTAGTTTTAGACATAAAAAATGAGGCACGGCCTTAAAGGAGGTGTAGTCCGTGTACTTCAGTCTCAGTAAAGGGGCGTGGCTTGTGTGCCTTAGTCTCAGTGAAGTGGGTGTGCCCTGTGTGCTGTAGTCTCAATTAAGTGTGAACTGTGTGCCTTAGTCTCAGTGAAGTGGGCGTGGCCTGTGTGCCTTAGTCTCAGTGAAGTGGGTGTGGCTTGTGTGGCTTAATCTCAGTGAAGTGGGCGTGGCCTGCCATGCCTTAGTCTCAGTGAAGTGGGCGTGACCTGTGTGCCTTAGTCTCAATGAAGGAGGTGTGGCCTGTGTGCCTTAGTCTCAGTGAAGTGGGCGTGGCCTGTCGTGCCTTAGTCTCAGTGAAGGAGGTGTGGCCTGTGTGCTTTAGTCTCAATTAAGTAAGTGTGTGCCTTAGTCTCAGTGAAGTGGGCGTGGCCTGTGTGCCTTAGTCTCAGTGAAGTGGGTGTGACTTGTGTGGCTTAATCTCAGTGAAGTGGGCGTGGCCTGTCGTGCCTTAGTCTCAGTGAAGGAGGTGTGGCCTGTAGTGCCTTAGTCTCAGTGAAGTAAGTGTGAACTGTGTGCCTTAGTCTCAGTGAAGTGGGCGTGGCCTGTGTGCCTTAGTCTCAGTGAAGTGGGTGTGGCTTGTGTGGCTTAATCTCAGTGAAGTGGGCGTGGCCTGTCGTGCCTTAATCTCAGTGAAGGAGGCGTGGCCTGTCGTGCCTTAGTCTCAGTGAAGTGGGCATGGCCTGTCGTGCCTTAGTCTCAGTGAAGGAGGCGTGGCCTGTTTGCCTTAGTCTCAGTGAAGTGGGCGTGGCCTGTGTGCCTTGGTCTCAGTGAAGTGGGCGTGGCCTGTTATGCCTTAGTCTCAGTGAAGCGGGCGTGGCCTGTGTGCCTTATTTTCAGGGAAGTAGGTGTGCCCTGTGTGCCTTAGTCTCAGTGAAGCGGGCGTGGCCTGTTTGCCTTAATCTCAGTGAAGCGGGCGTGGCCTGTGTGCCTTAGTCTCAGTGAAGTGGGTGTGGTTTGTGTGGCATAATCTCAAGTGAAGTGGGCGTGGCCTTTGTGCCTTAGTCTCAGTGAAGGAGGTGTGTCCTGTGTGCTACAGTTTCTATGGCAGTGGCGTAATCTCGATCTGCGTGCTGTGGAGGAGGCGTGGCCTTCCTTGTGTGTGCGTCATACTTAATGAAGTAGGTGTGGCCTGTCACTCCCACATCATATACTGTACAGTCAACCAAAAAAATGTATACACACATGAAAAGAAAAACTTGTGTAAATATGTTAATGCTAAAGTTATTGCTATAAGTTATATATAAATATATTTGATAATGTTATTAATATTGTATTAATGTAATACACATCATAGTATTTTTCTTTTTCTGAAGTGTGTATAAATTCTTTTGGCTGACACTGTATTGCACTGAATCTAAAGTAGAAAGAACTAAATAACTGCGTATTACATAACTATAAAAACTGTTAATGTGTGACATAATATATATATATATATACTGTATGAAATGGAAAATGTACAGAATGGAATTTCTGCAAGTGTTTGGTACGATGAGCTACACTGCAGAGTCAGCACATGAATATAAAGAAGTAAAAAAAAAAAAAAAACAGAGAGGAAAAACAGAGGGCAGGAAAAAAAAAAATAAGTGAACTCAGGGATGTAAAGTCAAGTTCACGGCTTGTTGTCGGGGAAACAGAGGAGCCGGTACATTTCCACCTCTCTACAGGCTCGACACAAAGGAGCTCCAGCAGACAAATGAGGCTGTCTGCGCTTTGTTCACCGCCTCATTGTTATCACCGCGCACTAGCTAGCCACTTTCACTCCCGGTGTAGCACAATTACTTGTAACGCTCAGGCTAACCGCTTATTTACGGCGCCGCCTGACACCGCGCGGGAAATGTCAGATGCAGAGAGTGTGTCGGGTTCAGAGCGTCAGAAACGTTGGTCTGTCAGTGTGCTAATGAGATGTACTGCTGACACAGGGCCGTGAACGCTGGAATACACACAGCTCCGAGAAGGTTAACGAGCACAGGTGAGAGTCAGGGCGGGGCCGGGACTGGAATTCGGGTAATTGGCGAGACGGGGAAAGTGGATGCTGATGTTTATCTGTGGCTAAGGAAGATTCACTCTACTGGACTGTAAAGAAATAAGCATACAGTATGTTTATACTTTAACTCATGCCATGATGATGATGATGATGATGATGATGTAGGGCCAAGTAATGTTATGATCCAAAAACAATATCGTATTAAATTATACCACATTTTTCTGAGACTGAAATATCATTGTGTCGTTAATATTTTTATTTTTACCCCTCATCATTTGTTTATGCTTAGACAGTCAGATATGTTTACAGTGTGTATATGTGTGTACACACACACACACACACACACACACATAAAACATGAGACAAAACATTCCTTGCTTTTATTTGTCCATTTCCTTGTTTGTATTGGCCAGGGTTGAAATATGTCAATTAGAATTCCCCTCTAATGTGACCTCATATAGGACGAGCCCCTCCCCTGTCTTGTGGCTCAGCTCTGCAGTTCTCAGGGGCGTGGCTTAGCAGACGCTTTACATAGACGCTGAAACAGGGCGTTTTCAAGAGAAGTGAAACAGTGGGAGTTCGAGATATTTAAAAATGCCTCATTAAACAGGGAGTTCAGCTGGGGCGTACACACACACACACACACACACACACACACACACACTGTTTGGGGGAGCTCTGAGACCTGAGTTCACTTGTTAAAAAAATAGTACAATATGAGAGCTTTGAGCCTTATTTCTGCTGAAAGAAGACAATCTCAAGACCTCGTTAAGAGTCACACATAAAGCAGCACATAATTATCTCATTTTGTTGTTATTAAAATAAACTGTTAAAGTATAATCAAAACAGTTTGAGGGAGTTTATAACTCAGGAACTGTTTATTTCCCAGAAACAAGACCCTGTTAGAAACAAGTCGAATTAATTTTTCCTTAACAAACATGGTGTTTTATTATTAACTGTTATTATTACTGAGTAAAAAGTATTTAACTTCCTGGTTTGTTGCAATTAGTGTTTGATTTGTTTGTGGTGTATATAATACATATATATATATATATATATATATATATATATATATATATATATATATATATATATATATATATATGTCATGGCATGCACCAGTGATGATCGTGTGCCTCAGTCTGTTGACGCTCCTCGCTCCCGAGGTACGCAAAGGGGCGGGGCCACTGGAAGAGGGCACAGTGGACCGGTGCACCACCGCTCCTGAGTCTGCTGAATCTTCCTGCAGGTTTTTGCAGTCAAATGGGGGTTTTGATTTGTCTTTCTGACCAGCATACGAGCAGTCCTCTCCCAGAGTTTTCTTGGTCTTCCAGATCTCATCTTGACCTCCACACGTCCCCTGAACTGCCGTCTCTTAATGACATTTCTCACTGTGGAAACTGCAAGCTGGCGACGCTTTGCTCTCTTCTTGTAGCTTCGCCTGCATTGTGGGCATCAATAACTTTCATTTTCAGAGTCTTACACAGCTGCTTAGAGGCGCACATGGTTGTTGAGGGTCCGCCAGTGTGTGCACAAGGTTTGAAGAGTCAAAGTATTTGTAAAGCTTTGAAATAGGCATTTACTAATGACAGCTGTTGCGATGCATCTGATCTAACGAGCTGATTAAAGTCTGAAACCTTGTAAAAAGTATCTGAGACTCTGGAACTCTTAGGGTGCCAAACCTTTCGCACAGTGCCATAATAATGTTTTTATTTTTTATTTTTGTTAAATTTATGGTATAAGAAGTAACTATGCATCAATGTTTGCTGAAAATATTGTGCATTTATTCAATTTCCAAGAGAGACTGTGTTCATTCAATTCAATTAAATTTTATTTTATTTGTATAGTGCTTTCAACAATTGTCATTTTATTGTCAATTATGTGGAATGTGAATGTGTGAATCAAAATGGTCATATACTCCCTGATGAGCAAGCCGAGGACGACAGTGGCAAGGAAAAACTCCCTGAGATGGCAATAGGAGGAAACCTTGAGAGGAACCGGACTCAAATTCAAATTTTATTCGTCACATATACGGTTATATACACATTATACAACTGCTATTGACCTACAATAGTACAACAAAAATGAAATAAGAGATTTAATATAAAGAAACACTTATTTACATAATGTATAGCAATAGGAATAAAAATAAAGTATTTGAATAAGATAAATATAAAGAAGTTAAAGAATATCTAATAAAAATAGTGGATATATATAGTAAATGAAATGTAATGGAAATGTGATGTAGTGCAGCCCAGAATGTAGTGAAGTTCAAGTTCACAGTGTGCAAAATGTTCCATGTGTAAACGGATTGTGCGTCCTGATAAAAAGTAAAAGTTAAAAAGTCTGCAGTCCTGAGGTGTGCAAAATGTGCAAGTGTGTGAGTGTTGGGTCCTATGTGGTGTTGTGACCGAGAGCTCGTATAGTCTGTGGGAAGAAGCTCCTCCTCAGTCTCTCTGTGTTGGCCTTCAGGGAGCGGAAGCGCTTTCCTGACCGCAACAGAGAGAACAGTCCATTGCTGGGATGACTGAGGTCTTTCACTATCTTCCTGGCCTTGGTCCAGCACTGCTTGTTGTAGATCGTCTGAAGGTCAGGGAGCTTGGTACAGATGATACGTTCAGCTGATCGGACCACCCTCTGTAGGGCTCTCCTGTCCTGCATGGTGCCGCTCCCGAACCAGGTTGAGATGTTTCCCATCAGGATGCTCTCTATGGTGCAGGAGTAGAAGTTCCTGAGCACATTAGAGGGCAGTCTAAAGTCTCTCAGGCGTCTGAGGTGGTAGAGACGCTGCCGGGCCTTTTTCACCACGGTGTTGATGTGACAGGACCATGACAGGTCCTGCGTGATGTGAACACAGAGGTATCGGAAGCTGTCCACTCTCTCCACTGGTCTCTCGTTGATGGCGGGGTTCTTGTAGTTCCTCTCCTGCTTAGTACTGAAGTCTACTATCAACTCCTTCGTCTTGCTGACGTTCAGGAGGAGATTGTTCCTCTGGCACCAGTTCTCCAGATTTCCAATCTCCTCCAGGTAGGCCGTCTCATCGTTGTCAGAGATCAGGCCCACCACGACGGTGTCGTCAGCAAACTTAATGATGGTGGTGGAGTTCGTAGTGGCTACGCAGTCATAGGTGTACAAAGAGTACAGCAGGGGGCTCAGAACACAACCCTGGGGGGCTCCAGTGCTGAGAGTGAGAGAGGCTGAGACCTTCATCCTTACAGCCTGTGGTCTCCCAGTTAGGAAGTTGGAGATCCACTGACACAGAGATGAGCTCAGTCACAGGTGCTCCAGCTTGGTGGTGAGTATGGAGGGAATTATGGTATTAAATGCTGAGTTGTAGTCGACAAAGAGCATTTGTCGCCTACAGTTCAGCATATTAACATAATTCCCCTTTCTAGTGTCCAGGTGAGTGAGTGATGTGTGGAGTAGATGAGAGATGGAATCATCCGTAGAGCGGTTCGGGTGGTATGCAAATTGCAGTGGATCCAGTGTGTCTGGTAGTGAGGAAATGATGAAGTCTCTGACCAGCCGTTCAAAGCACTTCATCACTACTGATGTGAGGGTTACAGGTCGATAGTCATTGAGGGAAGCAGGATGTGGTTTCTTTGGAACAGGAACAATGATGGACTCCTTAAAGCATGTAGGGATCACCGACTGAGATAGAGAGAGGTTGAATATCTTTGTGAACACAGGTGCTAGCTGGTCTGCGCAGGCTCTGAGGACTCTGCCTGAGATGCCGTTATATGCCGCAGCCTTGTACAAGTTCATGTTCCCCGACGCAAGTCCCGCGTTGTAGGCAGCGTGATCTGCACTCATACTGTGTGTTGGGTGGCAGGCAGTTCAGTATAACAGTTGTTAACAGATGTTAGTTGATGTTAATATGGAGTCCAGGTAGTTATTGGAGGCTCAAGTAGACTTGTAGGAAATTCCAGTCCATAAACTACGAGTGACTGCAGCCAAGTCCTCAGAGAAACAGCTGTCAACATCAGTCGAGGCCAGAACCGTCTTCATAGTAGAGTGAAACCGTCCCCAGACATTAGACGCATCCCAAAGAGACACACGGGACATCCATGTGACAGGATCTCCAACCAGAAGTGGGGCACCAGGATGAGTCAGGCAGGTCCAGACGGCAGAGGGAGTCTGGATCAATGGCAGCTCAGGAACGACATGTGTAGCTCGACAGAGAGAGGGAGAGTTAACAGTTGGGTATGGTCACAGTCACATAATGTATAAAGTGAATGTATATTTAGTGTAGGGTGCAAACAGGGACTCTGGCAGGACTAACTATAACAGCATAGCTAAAAGGGAGGAGCCAGAAGGAAACACAGACATGAGGGGGAACTGTGATGTAAAGCAACCAATCACCTCACCGTCAACAAACCTGAGTGAACAATGAGAGTGGGGAGGACAGCATCTAAACATACCAGTTCACCAGAATACTCTACGTCCATGAGTCCCCCAGATCTGCTCCTTTACCCAAGACTGATCTATTTACAAAAATGCTTGGGTAGATAAATAGGTTTTTAGCCTAGACTTAAACACTGAGACTGTGTCTGAGTCCCGAACATTAATAGGAAGACTATTCCATAACTTTGGGGCTTTGTAAGAAAAAGCTCCGCCCCCTGCTGTAGTTCTAATAATACGTGGTACTGACAGGCAGCCTGCATCCTTTGATCGAAGTAGGCGTGGCGGATCGTAAGACACTAACAGTTCACTCAGATACTGCAGCGCGAGACCATTTAATGCTTTATACGTCAATAGTAGTATTTTAAAATCAATGTGAAATTTGATAGGGAGCCAATGCAGTGTAGATAAGATAGGAGTGATGTGCTCGTGTCTTCTGGTTCTAGTGAGGACTCTCGCTGCTGCATTCTGTACTAACTGAAGCTTGTTTATACACCTAGTTGAACAACCAGACAGTAAGGTGTTTCAATAGTCCAACCTAGAGGTGATTAAAGCATGAACTAGTTTTTCTGCATCGTTTAGTGACAATATATTCCTTAACTTGGCAATATTTCTGAGGTGAAAGAATGCTATCCCGGTGATATTATCTAAATGAGCCTCAAATGAAAGACTGGAATCTATAATCACACCGAGGTCTTTCACTGTTGCACTTGATGGAACAGAAAGGCCATCTAAAGTTACAGTGTGATCTAAAATCTTGCTTCTAGCTGAATGCGGTCCTATGACTAAAACTTCTGTCTTATCAGGATTAAGCAGAAGGAAGTTAATTAGCATCCAGTCTCTTATATCCTTTACACATTGATCAACTATAGCAAGCTGGTTTTTCTCGTCTGGTTTTGCTGAGACGTATAACTGTGTGTCGTCAGCACAACAAGAAAAACTAATATCATGCTTACGGATTATGTTGCCCAAAGGATGCATGTAAAGGGAAAAAATCTGTGGGCCTAAAACCGAACCCTGTGGAACACCAAACTCGACTAGAGGACATGCAGAATAATCACCATTTAAATCTGCATACTGATAACGATCAGTCAAATAGGATCTGAGCCACAAGAGGGCTGTTCCCTTAATTCCTACTACATTTTCTAATCTGTGAAGGAGAATACTATGATCAATGGTGTCAAAAGTTGCACTGAGTTCGAGTAGCACAAGCATAGTTACGCAACCCTGATCGGAGGCCAATAGGAGGTCATTTACTACTTTAACGAGTGCTGTCTCTGTGCTGTGATGAGGCCTAAATCCTGACTGATACAGTTCATTTATGCTATTTCTGTGTAGATTTGAGCATAGCTGCTCGACTACTATCTTTTCCAGAATCTTAGAGATAAAGGGGAGGTTTGATATCGGCCTCTAATTGGACAGCTGACTGGGGTCGAGGTCATAGATGTTAACATCTTTTCAATTAAAAAATCACCAAAATCTGTTATTTATCAAGGGATGCCTTTTTGCATAAGACTGTGTGTATATATATATATATATATATATATATATATATATATATATATATATACACACACACACACACACACAAACTACATTAGGTAGACTTTGTTAGTTCTGGGTTCGTCCACTTTTGCCTTCAGAACTACCTTAATTCTTAATTTCACAGATTCATCACGGTGCTGGAACATTGTGTGTTCAGAGACGCTCTTCAGCAGACCTCAGTTGTAACTTGAGTTTGAGTCACTCAAATAACTCAAATATCAGCTCGGCCCGGTCTGGCCGTTCTCCTCTGACCTCTGGCATCAACAGTGAATTTTCACCCAGAGAATTGCCCTCACTGGGGATTTTCCCTTTTTCACACCATTTTCTGTAAACTCTAGAGATGGTTGTGTGTGAAAATCCCAGGAGATCAGCAGTTTGGCACCAACAACCACGCCAGGCTCAGAGTCACTTAGATCAGCTTTCTGATCTTCAGGAATTTTCTCACTCTTGCTTTATGATCAACGATTTAAAAATATACTCCTATGCAGTCCATCTTTAAGGAATTGCTTTAATAGTAGGTTGATGGACTGCTAACAACGTCTTTATAGATCTACAGAAATGGACTTAGGAAAAAATAAAGCGCGAGTAATTTGAAAATATTGAAAAGTTTAAAGCCTTCAGACCAAAAGAGAAAAAGGTTATGAATGACCTCTTTTTTTTTTTTTTAATGAAATAAAATTTATTACATAAAATAGTGCAAAGCATGACTTTCTTGCTATAACATAACTTCAGGAAATTCGTGCAAAACCTGGTCAGGCGATATCACACACAAAAAAAAAAAAAAACCCATATGTCCTTGTTAGGTAAGGAGTCTCCAGTGTAAGCACTTAGTAACAGAGCTTCTTTTGCAGTTTCCCGGGAACATGAGAAGGTCACTGTACGTACCTTAGAGCCACGTAATTGATCTTATTTAGCAGTGAGAGTGACATTATTAATTAACAGAATGAGATAACAGGATGTCAGATACTTAACGATTAGCGTTATTAATGCCTGTTCATATGGTCACTTCATTATTTCCCGAAGTGCTGCAAATTCATCGGTGTGTTCATTCATTTATCATCATAAGTCTCTGTTCTGCGTAGTCGTTTTATTATTCTGTTTGTTAGAATTTATTGCTAACTTTTATCCATACAGTTAATTTTTATTTAGCATTTTCATTCTATCCTCCATGAGCTGCTAGTGTAAATAAGAATCCTTTCTTAATGATTTGTTTGTTTAAATTACAAACAAATAAATAAATAACAGATCAGGAGGTGATAGTGTATCCTTGGGCAGACGGATGAGAAAGCCTTGCGTCCTTAGGTCCAGGATGTAAACCATCATTGGTGTGAGAGCGTCTCTAATGAAACATTAACTCTGGAATTAATAGACGCGGCGAAGAAATAAATTCCGCACAAAACAACTCCCAGATGGTGTTGCTTTCATTAGCAATGCAATTAATATGAGAAATGCGCTTTCGCTAAAACGTTAGCACTGCCGGATGATTGCTAATTTATTACGCATTTAAAAAAGTAAATGGTTAACATGATTATTTGAAAACAACAGTTTACGTTATTTATGGTGCGAGCTCCGACACGCTGCTGTCTCTAAAGGGGGACTAAAGAGCGTAAAGCGGTCTCAGTTTGATCCTCGGGATGCTAACACCTGTTTCTCATGTCACATAAAATGTGTATAGAGACATTAGGAGGGATATAAAGCTGGGAGGAAACTCACAGAGATCACTGGGGTGTCTGCTGAGCGTACAGGACGTAGCTAGTGAGGTTAGCTCGCTTTGCTAAGCTATTCTGAGAACAGGCTGAGTGCAAGGCATGAAAATGTCACTGTAATTAATGCATGATTTAATTCATGTTTAATTAGTTAGCTTTAAAAGTTATATTTGCAGGCACAAAAATTCCCCCCGGTGGACAGGCCACGCCCACAAGCGACATCGCCAAGCCTTTCCTGAACTGAGACTTTTTTTTCCCTGTGAGATTGCCATTTAAACATCTTTGACACATATCTTTAGCGTAAGGGCGACAGGGTGCGGTTAGTGTTTGTAGATTTTATGAGGTTTCTTTCAAACGAAGCATGTGATCAGGCTGAAAGCACCGCCCTGGAAGCACTGACCTGCTCCGCCCCTCCACAAAACAACTCTAATTTGTACTCCAAAAAATGACACGCTTTTTTTTCTCTCCAGTAACTGAATCCTTCATGCAGGAGTCTAATTTTGAAAATATATTTGGCCTTCCTCTTCTTAGGCTCTCTATCTCCTGCTCCCACGCGCCTGTCACGCCTGGCAGTGGTCCTAATTAAGGAAAGTTTGCAGGAGCTGGCACAGCCGAGCCGCGGGCAATTATTCAGCGCCAAGTGTCATCACCCCTGCAGCTGAAGCGGTGGGCACAGTGGCACATCTCACACCTCGACTTCTACACCTCCTCCCTGTCACGAGGGGCTAAAAGCCCTCACACACACACACACACACACACACACACACACACACACACACACACACACACACAGCCTACGCATATAAAAATGAAACGTTTGCATTTTTCATTGTGCTGATATTGAACTTTAATCACAATAACTGGCAAACCTTTTGTCACTGTTTATGTCGATTATAGTACTGTATAATAATTCAATTTAAAAAACCTTGATATGCTAATCTGAAGCCTTTAAAACACACATGTACATAACATAACTTTAGGTGATAACTGACATGATAACTGATGTCATCAACAACAAAAATCCTCTAATAAGCTCCTCTTCCTAGCACATCACATCATAAAAAAACTCTTCCTAATACGACACATCGTAAACAAAACTCTTCCTAACATGTCATATTGTAAACAAAACTCTTCCTAACACGCCACGCTGTAAACGAAACTCTTCTTAACACGTCATGTCATAAACAAAACTCTTCTTAACACATCATGTCATGAACAAAACTCTTCCTAACGCATCATGTCGTAAACAAAACTCTTCCTAACACGCCACGCTGTAAACAAAACTCTTCCTAACACACTATGTTGTAAACAAACTCTTCCTAACACATCATGTCATAAACAAAACTCTTCGTAACGCATCATGTCGTAAACAAAACTCTTCCTAACACGCCACGCTGTAAACAAAACTCTTCCTAAAACACCATGTTGTAAACAAACTCTTCCTAACACACCACGCTGCAAGCGAAACTCTTCTTAACACATCATGTCATAAACAAAACTCTTCCTAACGCATCATGTCGTAAACAAAACTCTTCCTAACAGGCCACGCTGTAAACAAAACTCTTCCTAACGCATCATGTCGTAAACAAAACTCTTCCTAACAGGCCACGCTGTAAACAAAACTCTTCCTAACACACCATGTTGTAAACAAACTCTTCCTAACACATCATGTCGTAAACAAAACTCTTCCTAACAGGCCACGCTGTAAACAAAACTCTTCCTAACACACCATGTCGTAAACAAAACTCTTCCTAACAGGCCACGCTGTAAACAAAACTCTTTCGAACGCATCATGTCGTAAACAAAACTCTTCCTAACAGGCCACGCTGTAAACAAAACTCTTTCGAACGCATCATGTCGTAAACAAAACTCTTCCTAACAGGCCACGCTGTAAACAAAACTCTTTCGAACGCATCATGTCGTAAACAAAACTCTTCCTAACAGGCCACGCTGTAAACAAAACTCTTTCGAACGCATCATGTCGTAAACAAAACTCTTCCTAACAGGCCACGCTGTAAACAAAACTCTTTCGAACGCATCATGTCGTAAACAAAACTCTTCCTAACAGGCCACGCTGTAAACAAAACTCTTTCGAACGCATCATGTCGTAAACAAAACTCTTCCTAACAGGCCACGCTGTAAACAAAACTCTTTCGAACGCATCATGTCGTAAACAAAACTCTTCCTAACAGGCCACGCTGTAAACAAAACTCTTTCGAACGCATCATGTCGTAAACAAAACTCTTCCTAACACGCCACGCTGTAAACGAAACTCTTCCTAACACATCATGTCATAAACAAAACTCTTCCTAACGCATCATGTCATAAACAAAACTCTTCCTAACACACCATGTTGTAAACAAACTCTTCCTAACACATCATGTCGTAAACAAAACTCTTCCTAACGCATCATGTCATAAACAAAACTCTTCCTAACACGTCATAACTAAACTCTAAGTTTTAGTTTTAAAGGCTAAAACTTAAATCAGATAGTTGAGAAAATGAGGGGAAAAAACAACAAAAGAGTCGGTGTTTAAAGTCATAATCAATCACCTGACCCGTTTAGTCCGTGACCTTTGCCCCTCTCAGTCCCGGTTCTTAACCCTGACATTTTCAGCGAGCAGGTGGAGTAATCAATCAAGCACCATGACCTTTTCTACTGTACGTAAACTTGTTTCTCAGCACTTAATCGCACTGTCGTGAAGTTTTACAATAATAGCATGAAGTTATTATCAGACAAGTACAAAGCGTAAAATAATATCAGCCTAAATCGAGCAGCTGGAACGTGTCAAGATTATTTTTCTGATTTTTTTTTCCCCGCCTGTGAGAATGTGGAAAGGCCCCCGTGCTGGAGGCCAGCGAGGTTATTCTTCATATTTATTTCCAAGTGCCGAGGTGCAGGCTATGGGTCAGGAAATATTCACCCCGACCTGCGGGATATTCACAGCTTCTGAGATGTGATAAATGAAGAACATACACATTTATGTGCTTGTAGATGGAAGTGGATTCTTCTACAGCCAGAAGCAGGCAGTTCCACTGACCAATGGTGCATTAACGTCTAAAAATAAGAGAGTGGTAAAGAGCAGAAGTCTGGACCACCGGGCATTTTTCTTCTTCCCCAAATGAGGCTGTGGAGAATTCACTAGTGTAGGCGGAAGACGTGTTTCTTCTGGGGGGTTTTTTGTTGTTGTTGTTTTTTTTAGATTAATGCTGTCATTAGTGTCTGAATTTAAAACTGTGAGAGCTGCAGTGGGAAGAACTTTCAGCACAGAAAATGGCAAAAGAAAGAAACCAAGCATATTTAAGCTACAAAGGCGTGATGATAATGGTGATGATCATCCTTCGAGTTGGTCCATTTGCTCCCAGCCCAGATGTGAAATCCACCTCAATCAGAACTTAATGCATCTGATTAACAATGTGACGTGGAATCAGGAAGAAGGGGCTAGTCTGGTTGGGTTTGGAGCTAAAATGCCCAAGTCTTTTCTCCAAAGAACCCTTAAAGAACTCAAGCGCTCCCAAAGAGGGTTCTACTTGGAACCCTTCTACATATTTTTAATGGTTTCTACAGAGGAACAACAACCTTAAGCATGTTGCCACCATGTTGTCCTGGAACAAAACCTGTACGTCATGTCATACAGTAAACCCGTGTGTCTTCTGGATTCTGATTGGTCAGTAGGTGTTAATAAATTTTCATCATCAAATGTTTTACATCAGCTCAGATGATAGTACAGGTTTATATTAATGCGCTTGTTCTAATATGTTATAATTGCTATGGCAATAGCTCACAGCAGTCACGTCCCATAAACAAAAAAAAATTGGTAAAATTGTTCTTTATTTACCTTTAACGGTCCTTCGGCTTACAAACGGCCCCGCCGTAAGAATTTTTGCCTTGGGACCTGAAATTTGGCAAGAAATTTGCCTCGGTATGCGGAGCATTTTCAGCATATGAGATGAATTTTGTGCAAAAATCTCAAGGCAAGAAGAAAAGGGAATCGCATTCAGGTTGGTTTTTAAAGCAGCCGGTCCAAGAGGAATCATAAATTAAGGTTAAGTGAGGTTTAATGTCTATTTATTTCATATTGTACTTCATTTACACGTCTTTTCTAAATGTTTTGATTGTTTTTATGTGCAAAAATATAATTACAGTTAAACCTTGGATTGCGAGCATAATTCGTTCTGGAAGCACAATATAACACAAAATATGATGTAAAAATAAGCAAATTAGCCTGCACTTTACCTTTGAAAAGAATCCAAACAAGGCAGTGTTTCCGTTAGTTTGTGTGTGTGTGTGTGTGTGTGTGTGTGTGTGTGTGTACAGTATGTATGAAGGCGAGAGGAGGAGGGAGGGGGCTACTTTGTAGGACGATTTTCACACACAAACACACACTCTAATGGAAACACTGCTCTGTCTGGAAACGTCTTTAACAAGGAACCTCTCTACCCGGATAGCGCACTGCTGAAGGGCCAACGTTGGGCCAGTGTTGGCATCAGTGTTTGACCCAATGTCATTTTGTCCATTGGTTCATTGGTGGTGCTAAAGATAAGGTTAGTAGATAATGGCAGTTGGAAAGCACCAATCACCAATAATAAGAAAACACATTTATATCTTCAGGAATTTATTTATTAATTTTAATTGTGATGAAATTATCACAAAGATAATATCTGTACTGTAACCATTGTGATGATAAACTACAGCATAAACATCTAGTTCAACCACTTTTTCTCTCAGCAAGGTGGATAAAAATAAATGCATACAAACAAAGTACCCCATGCCTCAGATTGTCTTTTATGTCAGAAGGCATCTGCCTCTGCAAAACTATGTGTACTGTATATTAGCCCTTTAACATTTATAGCGTTACTATGGCAACAATCTCTATGGTTTTAACCTGGCTATGGCTCCGTATGCTGCTGTGTTCACTGGCAACAGGTCGATTAGCCTAGCATAATAGTGCATAGCTAAAAATCTTTCTCACCACATTACAGCAAAACTACTAACTTCATGCTTTTCATGTTACCACCACAGATTCTCAACGGTCATGTCTTATTCAGGGGTATTTACATCTCATTTGGAGGAATATTAACCCACCTGTAGTTAGGAGCAAAGAGGCACAAAACTTTAGCTTGTGTTGAGCTTGGCTTCAGGACTTAATCAGCAGCACCTGGCCTCTGTGGGGGCCTGGTCTTATAGGTTGCTCCCAGCGATAAGCGCCATCTAGTGAACTGTTTGACAGTGTTCACAGTTGAGCACAAACTACAAGGAATTTATCATTTAGAAAACATCCACTGAGTTAGATATATAGTTCTTTCAATGTGATTTATGTACTGGATTGGTAACCAACCTTCATACAGTATGAGCTCCTGATGTGATAGCATCATTGAGAGAGCCTGCTGCACAGAGCTAAAGCAATATAATTTCATTTCCAATTTTTAACCTTGCCATTATTTACTGAACCAATGTTGGGCCGATCTTCAGCCTCACCAATAGGCCAAAGGTGGGCCAATGGACAAAATGACATTGGGCCAACTTTGGGCCGGCATTGGAGCACTAACAAAAGGTTACCAAAATTTTGCAGATATTGGGCCAGTAGTGCTATTTACTCCACTTGTGTGCGCAAACACAATCACTGTGTTCTATTGACACCTGCTACAGTACTCATATATCAACACCTGGCTCTTGCAAAATGCTCGCAGACCGAGTTACTCACAATCCAAGTTTCCACTGTATAGTGTTGGAAATCGCTAATATTGGTAATATTTTTGTATGCAGAGGTACCGCTGTGTTTTGTTACTGTACTTATGTACACATTTTATTATTGGTAAATTATCTTTAATTGAGTAGCACATTGTACTTCTACTTGGCACAGCAGTACAGCAAATATTTGTACTTCTACTTTACTTCGTTTCTGCATGCACGTTATCTTATCTAACCACAGTGGAGTGTAGTATTTTAAGGATGCATTTCGCCACCTGCTGACTGTTAAACATAATTGCATGACTGGCATTTCCTCGAGTACGTGTCTATTAAGAGGCATTTGAAATTAGAAGCGGAGGGGGTTGCAAACAGCAACGAAAACAACACGCTAATAACCGGGAAGTAGAAAGAGAGAGAGATTTACTATGGAAAAGGCTACTGTGAGCTAATACTTTTGATACTTAAGTAATGGAGAACTTGTACTTGAGGTTTAACTTTTACTCAGGTACAGGACTTTTGTTCTTTACCCGCGTGGCTCTGATTAGAACACTAATGTTCAGCTTTGATCTTTTTCGTGTTAACTAGGCCTAAATTGAACATCACACCCACTCACACTCACTCACACACACACACACACACACACACATACACACACAAGCGTAATGTGTGTAATACTCCAGCTTTTGAACTCCAGGGGCTGTATTCGTCTAATTCCACAGTGTTAATTACAGAAGCCCATCAGTGGTAAGGGAGTGACGAGCATGCCGACGAGAAGCTGCGCCTGTTCCCCGTCATTAAGCCGGCACTAACGACGGTGTCAGATAAATAATAGGATAAAAGGAGGATAATAGGGCCTGCTGATCTTCAGGCGAGCCCACAGAGGGAGAGATAGAGAGCCGAGTCACGCTTCTGCCTGAACACACCGGGAGACATCGGACACGAGCGGGATCCTGCCTCGCCTCGCCTCACGATGCCTCGCCTTTCCGGCGATCTGATAGCAGATGGGAAGGAAAAGAGCAACTCTCAGCGCAGATGCAGAAATGTCAGCGCTTATTCACGCCTGAGTCGAGGTGACACTGAATCTATACCGAGTCACACTTAAGTCACGCTGGTTTTGTACGATGGAAGCCGGGCCAGGCGCAAAAACCACCTCACGCTGCTTTCTCACTTTTTTGATTTGGCTGAGTTACAAAAATTACTTCTGAAGTACGTGTCTTTTTAAAGTGTTACCAAATAATACACACAGGCTATTAATAATCATCTGTTTCATTGAATTATACAGTCTGAGGAATGCCAGGAGCGATGAATATTCATGAGTATGCAAATCTGATCATGAAAATCAATAATGTGTGATATTCAAAACATTTATATTAATACAAAAGCTAGCCGGATAGCTAACTGCTTATGAACTAGCTCAGTTTCATTACTGGGAATTTTGATACAGATTTGCGGTATCGTAGGATATTAAATAAAAGCAAATGTTTCAAAGTGTCTGGTCACCATAGCGACGACAAATGTATTCTTTGTTAACATTAGGAAACATAGGTACCTGTATGTCTTAGCATAGCACTAGCTCACACCGTCGCCAGCTTAATAGTTCATGAATCAACTGGACTTCATGAATTCATTTGCATATCGTACATGATTGGATCACATTCTGACATCATAACCTGACCTCTTAGATAGCTCCGCCTCCCAAAAGAAGGAAACTGTTTATTCAAACGCTATGCTGCTTAGTTAAACATTACATCGCATCTTATTCTGTATCTATCTATTTTTTCCACATGTTCGGTTAGATTTTCCTTCATTACCCATAATGCCTTTCTGATCTATCAGAAGTGTTTCGTGGTCAGGTTTAGCTGTAAAATTTGCAATAGTAATTTTATAGAGTTTTACATTTCAAGACTGCTTCTTCTTCTATCTACACTTTGGCATTGGCCAATTCGATTAGGAAGAGCCCCTCTCTCGTTTTGTCGCTCAGCTCTGCAGTTCTCTGGAGGCGTGGCTCAGCAGAAGTTCAAAAGAGGAGAGAAACAAATGTAGTCTAGGGCATTTACACACACACACACACACACACACACACACTGTAACACCCAGACCTGTGTTAACTTGTTAAATAAACAGTAAAATATCAGACCTTTAAGGCTCATAACTGAGTCGTGGAGGATTTAAACAGCTGACATTCTCTCCGCAGTGTCATTGGAGCTGAACTGCTTTTTAACCTTTTAATGTTTTTTTAACGTTTCAAAATAGAGCTGAGAAATCCAAGGACGAATGTGAAGCAACGATTTATTTACACAAAGAAGCGCAACAAATAAAAGCCAGCCGTGCGTCTGGTCTCTGAGATCTGACTAGTCCGACTGTCTCCGAGAGCTTTTATACTGTAGGTGTAAAAGTTGAGCTTCACGTTTCGTTCTTGTCAGCTCGGCGCAGCGGGTCGTGGTCAAACCTCCCACATTAACATCTCAGCTCCTCGGCCTTTCAGCTTTCAAACGCACACAAGAGGGGAAAAAAAACACACACACACCCCAGGAGAGACGCTGAAAGACTTTAGGATCGCTAGTCTCAATTCAAGCACGCATTGCTAGCATAAAGGTTTGCCAGAATTCAGCAGAGGAAGCTAAAGATATCGCACAGATGCTAATAGAGTTCACTGTGGATATTGATAAAGCGGTGCAGGATATGAATTGACAGTCGGTGCAGGAAACAGAGCGCTTCTGCCGGTGCTCTTACAGCCCAGTCAATTTCAATCAACCTCACTTTATTACACGAGCTCGCCACGGAAAATTAATTTCCTTCACAATTGCCTGAGTTACTTAAACCAAGCACGTGCCGGGTTTGATTTTTTTTCTCCCCTCGCACTCAGAAAAGCTATAAGGAAGAGAAAAAAAACCACCACTGAACTTGTTTTATACAAAAATATGAAAAGGTTTGCTGCAGCTACAAAATGCGCTCCAGCTTTAATCAACACACCTGGCAGTCATTTTCAGGCGCTAGCAAAGACCTTGATTAGCATCGGCATTGTGTTAAATAGGACGGAAACTAAATGCTGCGGGAGGGAAGACCTGACAGTGATGAAAATGCGAGAAGAGTTTTAAAAGCCAAAGTGGCCAGGTGGAAAAAAACAAAAGCGTCAAACCTGAACATGAACATTAGCGAACTCAAACCGTAATTCATGCAGATTGTTAAATTACATTTTCTTGTTTTTTTTTTTTATTTGTTTTTTTCATGAAACGACCAATAAGTGCTACAAACATCTCCACCCTTTTACCAAAGTCTGAGAATATGCATTCATGAATATGCTAATTTCATCATGTCCTCCTGCCAGCTCAAACAACTACAGATCGTTAACGTCCTCCTGGTTTATTCTCCTGCTAGCTGGATGCTAGCAAACTAGCTACACATCTGATAATGATCTTTGGCTCTCTCCTTATCTAATCGCTTCTAAGTCATTTTGAATCACCTCTGACGCGCCCGTGTCGTTCTGTTCACGGCTAATGCTTAGCTACAAAGCTTACTAGCCTCTAGCACAAGGCTGAATCCCAAATCCCTCTCTAACCCCTGATCAAGGGCACTACTTGGCATGTGTGTGTGTGTGTGTGTGTGTGTGTGTGTGTGTGTGTGTGGAACAAGGGATTGTACACCCTACATAGTGCACTAGCTTTCCATTTGACGCTATTTGGGATTTGACCTCAGAACCCGGGAGTTAACGGAGTGAACATTCTAAAGCTGGATAATTAAGTCCATTAATTAAGAGTATGATTTATTTTGCAGTTATTTTGCACACATCCTTCAGTGCCGGGCAACCGTCAGTTAGTGTAATTGATGATTGTAGATGACCTGGGATGTGGAGTGAAACATACAGTATAGATAATGCTAGTGCTGTTACTGTCTATTATCAGCCCTCATGGTCAGATTAATCATTGAACTGTTGAATAAGTGGAAATATGAAGTAAATCTGGGAAGTTTCTCAGGACCGTCTGCCACCTCCATGGTTTATTCTCCTCACCTTTTGGCCGCAGAGTACCGCTAAGAGTTTAAAGCTACTTTCATACCTGTTAACTGTCAGTCACCAGCTCCACCAGTCGCGGTTGGTTAGTTCCAGCAGCTGCGGAAGAATATGTGTGGGCGGAGCAAAATCACTGGCTAAATAAAGACACTAATCATAATCAGTAAATGATAATAAATGGTGTTTGTTGGACTGTTGTATAAAAGCGATATCACACTCAAGTTTATTCCGTTGTACTGAATAGCCGTGCTGATATCCAGTACGACAGTTTAGCGATCACGGTTTAAATGTTATTGAAGGTTAATGTTATTTCCATGAAGGTCTAGCTGGTGTTCAGAATTTTACTCGTGTAACGTGCTAGTGTTTTGCTAACAGCTTCCTAATCCTCGTGGTTCCTTTTTTTATATTAAGATAATGTTAGCATGGTGGCTAATGCATTCATATCCATGACATTATTAAACACATAGCTTTTTTTTTTTGTTGTTTTTGTTTTGAAGCATGAGAATAATTCCTGACACAACTGTGTAGACATTTAGCTAACGCTACTTATGATAAACTCAACTGGAAGGCTTGTTACAGTAGACTAATTATTACTAGGACGTTTGTGGCTCTTTCTCACAGACACACACACACACACACACACAGTACAGATACAATAGAGGGTGATTAGGTTGAAAAAAACGCTGGAGTATTCCTTTAATATTAGCTGCACGTCTATTCACAGCCTCAATCAGAAGCTATTACAGTTTTACCCTGTGTGTGTGTGTGTGTGTGTGTGTGTGTGTGTGTGTGTGTGCTGAAATATCTCACGCCCTGTTCAGAGCCCAAAATACACAAGTGACTTCTTTTTTTTTTGTTGGTTCAAATGAAAATCTCTTATGCTACAAGCCGGGACGCGCTTTCCTCTGCCCTCGTATTTACGGCTTCCTATCGTGAGCGAATCAGAAGCCGAGTCACGGCCTTAATTTGAAATTCCGCGTCTTTGATTTATGCTATAAGGTCCGAGGGTTTTTCCTCCAGTGACCTCCGGGGTTGTCAGAACTTATATCGGATGCTGCGGAGGTATTACCGATCCCCAGCGTGACACTGTAATCTCTGAAATAGCAAATGACCTTTCTGTTGAGAGGAAAACAAACGAAAGTGAGCTGTTTTGCAGCGTAAATGTAAATCATCGCTCGGTTGTAACAGCGCTGAGCGGCCTTTAAATGGCTCTCCTGCCAGCACGATGGACTCGGGGAACTTTTGTTTTTACAGCTAGCAGGTCAGCGTAGTGCAGCGTATAAACCTCACAGCTACTGTATCACCTATGAATGAAGAAATGAATTGAAAACAAATTGCCCAGAGTTGCTGCAATCAATAATCTACATAAATTCATAAATCGATCGTATCGCCATTTACAAGCGCGAGTTAAGTTTTTTTTTTTATAATGCGTCTTGTATATTGCAGTTTATATCTCTCAAGACTGCAAACTAAGCAGTGAGATGATTCACCCTGTGCGTCCCTGATGAATGTCAAGGATTTAAATGGCTTTGGGCGTCCGATGATGTGAGACCTTTATCTTTTTTTCTTTTTTTTCTTTTTTTTTTGGTTTGTTTTTGTCACTCTGTATAATATTTACGTTTTATTCAATCATTTTTTCCCCCACTATCCTGAAGGGTGCTGATAATTCTGGAAATTACTGTATTCATGAAAACGATCCTAAACCTGATAACATGCAATAAGTCATACCTTGAGCTTAAATATATGTTTAGTTCAAACGTTTCTTTGTCATGTAAATTTCTTCCCTGCTCTCAAAAGTATTGGCACCCTCCGATTATAGATCCTGTATCCCGAAGTCTCTCCTGGAGAATGTCAGCTTGTTAAGTGGTGATGCATCATGGCGGTAACGGTCCCGTCGGGGTCCAAACTCGTTCCCCTCGGTCATCCTCGGCCGCAGCGTTGTGTTCCCCGCTGTTTCAGTCGGCACAAATCCAAAGTCCATCTCAAAGGGAATGTTGAGATGAGTTTGATATGAGGAGTAAAGACACTCGGTGAAGTCTTCAACTTCAGTTAGCAAGTCTTTGTAAGTCTAAATATAATGTTATGTGTCACGTACACAATAAGACACAGTATGAAATGCAGTGAAATGCTTATATAACTTTTTGTGACGTAAAATTAGAAAAAAAATTTCACTACAAATGAAAATATTTCTCGAGAAAGTACAATTAAACTAAAGACAGAATTTGCAATAAAATCAAAATTTAAGCAAGAACTTAAGTTACAAAATAAAATAGGATGCATTAATTAGAAATGTACATTACACTTGGACAATTCATTGTCTTGATCAACAAGTCTCGGTAAAGCTTCTTCGTCACGCTGAGTGTGGGACGAGGGTACGACTTTCAGATTCCCTGATAATAATGAATGAATGCAGTAATGCTTCACTGTATAAGGGTGTGATTGTGTAGAGGGTGACGGAGCCCCCAGAGGGAGTTCGGACCCGGAAGTGGAACGTTCCGTCACACTTAACAAGCGCATAACAGCAGAGCGGGATATTATATACACTACACTGGGCCTCTTTCATCAATCCGGCATTTTATAGGGTTGCGTGTCACTGGGTTTATGAGTAAAACTGAGCTCAAGATTTCTTGAGAATGTGCACGTGTGCACGATAAACGACACTCAGCCAGAAATTCCCGCGCATCTTCACGGCACATGTACAAATAGCCACGCCCACAGAACTTTTCCCACATTCATGAATTTGATCCTGGCTTTGTGCACGCTCCAGGTTGTAGGAAGTCATGAGGAGATCATCAGGAACTTGGTGAGAGTTCAGTACAGCGTGTAACGGCTCAGCTCAAGTCCGAGCCTAAAAGCAAATTACGGCTGGAGGTTTTAAAATGTAGTCACATGACTAATAAAGCATCGCAGCATCGCTGGCGTCATTCAGAGGTTTCTAGGTGATTTGTGTCTCTTCATAAAGCATCACAGAGTCGATATAGACTTTATTTAATCGTCACTAACCAGACGTCCAGTTCGTTCGCATTAAATCAACAGGCCGCCCTTAGAGCGCAGAGATTTTATTTGTTTAGCTGTTTTTTAACTAACATCCACAGGGCTCGGGATTGTGCAGTGCAGAGGGACATATCCTTTATTTCAGCACAGAAGAGGCAATATGTTGAACTAAATTTTATTTTGTGTTAACCAACTATACACACATATGACTGAGCAAAAAAAAAAATGTTTCAAAAAATTTGTCACAGGCAAAGAAATAGCAAAGATACACACATGATCACATGTTGTTTTTGTTGTTGTTGTTGCTTGTTTTCGGTTGTTTCTAAGACCAAAAGTATATAAAGAAAAGAAATATATAAGAAAATATATAAGAAAACTGCCGTTTTATTATGCATGAGCTATTTATACAGTTCATATTTATTTGCAGATATTTTATACAGTTGTTTACTTGCAGCTGTTTTGCGTTAATAGAATAATTCCATTTATTATGATTACAACAGTTTTAATTTATGTTATTTTGTTTGCACTGATGTTGGTCCATCTCATTCCATCAAATGTTTGTGTTTTATTGTCTTTTTGTACGACTCTGCATGCCTTAAATTGACCCCTGGGGATATATATATATATATATATATATATATATATATATATATATATGTGCAGTGTGTATTTTTTTTAATGAATTGAAAGACAGTAAATTAAACAGATCACATGGTTTTAGCGTTGTTTTCGGGGCAGAAGTGCATGGGCGTGTCAGGGTGCCTAATGATTGGCAGGTGCGTCTCTTTAGCGACAGGAAAAGACTCAGCAGTGCGGAAAAAAAGGTGTAATAGCAGGCAGCTAACATGGAAGCATTAGTGCATCTTCTGATATGGCCACGCCCACTTTATACAGGAAATACGAGGGGCTGATAACTTTCAGACCTGAGATTTTTACCATGACTTTTTTCAGATTTACTTATTTCTTTCATTTTATTTATTTATTTATTATTCGTGGATGCTGGTGTGTTTCAGGGAGCGCGGCTCTTCTCCAAGCGAAGGGATGAACGGAAAGAGGAAAAGCGGCTCCTGCTTTTCCTCATGTGCTACCTGTAGCATTGCGACATGCTGTGTGTATTTATATACGACCTGTAGCACTGTAAGACACACACACACACACACACACACACACACACACACACACACACACACACACACACACACACTCACACACACTCACACAGACTCTGTGTCACTGCTCCCTGTGGGGACACGGTGCATTAGGAAGGCAATCTTGTGCCTCCAGGGTGTTTTTGTCCTGGATGTTTGTGAACCTGTTTCACAGCAGGGACGCGTCTCTTCTCTCTGCTCTGGTCCGGGAGAGCGTCGCTCGATGCTGAGACGCCGCTCGATGGTGAGACGCCGCTCGATGCTGAGACGCTGTTGTTCAGAAGCAGCAGTGCTAATGTGCTCGCAGACAGGAGACCAAACACTCACGCCAACACCACAGCGTTGTGGGATTCAGCAGGAGCAGCTACGCACCCTTGATGTTGTGTTTTATTAAATCAGCGATCAAAGATGAAACACATCTGAAGATTGATTTACAGGAAATTAATGACCTCCATAAAGATCTCACAAAGTCATCACGGCCGTGGCGTCTCATAAAACCTCGTCATTACGCAGCAGTGCGGGCAGATGTGTCCTGTTTGTTAAATGAAATAAATAAATAAATGTGATCGATAGATAGATAGATAGATAGATAGACGTGTTGACTGTATTACGCATTTAAACACATTTTAAGTAATAAAAAAAAAAATGAGTGAAGGAATAAGTGGTGACAGTTACAGCTGTGGTGGCATGATGGTGTGGTGGGGTATCACTGTGGCCTCGCACCTCCAGGGTACGGGTTCAATTCCCGCCTCTGGGTCTGTGGAGTTTGTGTGTTCTCCGCGTGCTTGCTGGGTTTCCTTCTGTTACTCTGGTTACTCAGTTGGCGTTCCCTAATTGCCTGTAGTGAGTGTGTCAATGGATTCAATGGACTCCAGGCCCCCCGCGACCCTGTATACAGGATAAAGTGGCATAGACGATGAGTGAGTGAGGTTCTGCTGTATTATACTGTACATTTTAAGTGAATGAAATGAAGAAAGATAGAATTAGAGAAAGAAAAAGGAAAGAAAGACAACAATGAAGAGAAAAAACAGAGAAAAGAATAAAAATAAGGAAAGAAAGGAAATAAATAAAGGATCAAAAAGAAAGAAAAAGAAAGTAAGCGCTAAAAAATAAAGAAAGGATAGAAGTAAAAAAAAAATTATAAAAAGATAAAAGGAAGGGAGAAATAAAAAGTAAAATGAAATAAAGAAATGAGGGAAGAATGAAAGAAAAGGAAGGAAAAAAGAACAAAAGAAATGAAAATTTAAAATGAAAGAAAGGGTTAGGAAGGAAGAAAGAAGAAATTAAGGAAAAAACGAACAAGAAAAAGAAAGAAAAAATAAACATGGTCTGAATTAGGGCCAAAAAAAGTAAAACCCTTCACTCAGTGTTGCACTTTCTCCCTGCAAAAAGCTGAGTTTAAAAGTATTGGCACCCCCATCTGAGTACTAATTAGTGATAATAAAGAGACACTGATCTAAATGAACTCTTAGTAAAGTGATCCGCCTCCACGTCACATGCGTAGACGTGGAGATATGATGACGTGGTGACGTGTAGTTGTGTGATGTGGCACGTGGTGACGTGGTTCCCAGCGCTGAGGCTTCAGAAGCCTGAAGATGAAGCTGTGAGGAGTCGGATTAAACCTGTAACATTTGCACATGCTCACGTGACATCTCTCCTAATCCTGTCTGAAAAAAAAACAAAGGGACTGAGAGATAGATGGATCGAGGGAGAGCGGGATAGGGGGGGTGATGGGGCATGGGGGGGGGGGGGGTAGAGGGCTACATTAGACATGGTGGAGTCACGTCTCGTGATCAGGAACAAACGTCTCCATGTGTGCTAAGAGGGATGAAAAAGTTATTTCCTTCCTCCAGATGTACAATTGTGTGTGTGTGTGTGTGTGTGTGTGTGTGTGTGTGTGTGTGTGTGTGTGTGTGTGTGTGTGAGAGAGAGAGAGAGAGAGTCTAATTCTGCGTCTAAAATAAGTAATAAGGAAGTGGGGAAGAACGGATGGAACTGGAATGAATAATTCAGGCGGAGCTGTTTCTCAGGCAGGTGGAGGCATTAATCTGCAGCGCGGCGGAGGCGGAGCTCCTGCAGCCTCCATAAAGGATTATGAGTTACAGAGCGCGGGACAGCGGCGCTCCGTCTCTGTCTCAGGGCCCCAGCGCTCCCGGTTACAAATGGGCCGGGCCGAGCTCAGAGCTGCATCACCACTCACATCATGGAGAGGAAGGAGGAGACACCAGAGCACTCACACACACACACACACACACACACACACACCGCTGCCCAGAGTCTGACCTGATGCCCTGATGTTCCTGCGCTTCCTGAACACACGAGCAGGACCAGGACGAGTTTACATCTGTCTCCTTCTTCTTCTATTTGTACGACTTAAAAATATGACAGTTGTGCAGTTTGGGGTTGTTTCATTTTTCTCTTCTTCTTCTTTTATTATTATTCTCTTTTTTCCTCGTTCCTCTTTTTATTCTTTTTCTTCTTCTTTTTTTTAACGTAGCATTGTTATTAGCTACTATTATAACTTATTAGTATAAGTTTTCTTTGGTCTTCTTCTTCTTTGTTTTCTTTTGCTTCTTCTCCATTTTCTCTGATAAACTGCAATATTTTTATTTTCTTTTGCTTCCCTTTTCTTCTTCTTTCTTTATCAATTCTTTCTTTCTTTCTTTTTCAGTTTTTCTTTTTTCTTAAGACATAAAAGACACAGATTTTTTTTTTGTTTTCTTTTGCGTCTTTTTTCTTTTCTTGCTCTTGTTCGTATTGTTTGTTTGGTTGTATCTTTTTTTCCTTCCTTCATTTTTGTGAGACGTAAAACTTACAAAAAAAGTTTACAGTTTTTACAAAAGTAAAAAGTAAAACTAACTTTTTTTGTTAGAGTTGAAGTTGTCACGGTGTTTTTCCTTTTTTTTCTTAGTTTTCTTTAGGTTCTTCCTCTTCATCTTTGTATTATTGCCTTCCTTTTCTTTGTAAGAATAGACAGTGTGACGGCGTTTCTTTTGTTTTCTTGTGTGTCAGTATGAATGATTCCTCTTTTCTCTGCTTTTAATGCAGTTAGACTCGAACCTGTGTCATAAAACAGAGCAGTGACTCAGAGTGCAGTGGGAGGTCTGTATGCTCTCTATGTGTGTGTGTGTGTGTGTGTGTGTGTGTGTGTCGGGGTCATTCGATGCAGAGGGCAGCTTTTAAACCTGATGTAGGTGATTAATGCCGGACGTTTCCCCGGCGGAGCTGATAAGATGCTGCGTAAGATTTATGTTCCATCAGAGGAGCAGAGCATCGGCTTCTATTGAACATCTGTCAGAGAGCCACTGTGTACACACACACACACACACGCACACACACACGCACGCACATTCTATACATATTATCTAATCCATAATGATTTGTTTGAGAAAAAAAACAAAAAAACACTCTATTTTGATCATTTTTTAAAAATCACCTTTTAATAATATGCTAAATAGAAAGACCTTAATCACTGATGCCCCTCCCCCTCCCCTGGTGACCTGCCCTGAGAAATAAATACCCCACGCGTGCCAGGTTATTACACCGGTGTGGGACTGATCACGGAGCGATACCAGACGTCACGCTGTGAACCTGCGAACCATTTGTCTGTTTGCGTTCTCATGTAAAAAAAAAAAAAAAAAAACCTGGAATCGATGATGTTGACTCGACAGTTGTATTAAATAAAAGGCAAAACCTTCCATTAGGCTGGCTGATGTGGACGGATCCGCTCCCATTAGTGCGCTAACATTAGCCACCTAATAGGAAAAGAAGACGGATGAGCTCCTGAGGAAGGAGGAAAATGATCTATCCGCTGTGTGAGACGACGCACGGCTGCTCGCGGCGCTTTAATTTGCACAATCACAGCTTGCATGGTTTGTTTACTTTGTTTATTTATCTGCCCTGGTTTGGGAAAGTAGGGGGACGTTTTGTGCGGGAGATGATGAATCAAGAAGATGTAGACAACCTGAAATAAAATAACGGTGAATTAACCCCTGATTCTAGAACAAGAGTGTTTTATAGAAGAACTCAACACTGCAGTAAAAGTACTCGGCTAAACGTGTACAAACTACACGTCGGAGTCAGGCTTCAGCTTTTTACCCGAAGTCGATGCTGTTGAAGAGATCAGCGTGTGAGTCTAGTGCTGTAGGTTTAACAGCAAGTACTGTAGTCTAGGCAGTTAAACCTGCCCTTACTGCGAGCATAAAGAATACAGTAAGGTTAAAGGTCAAGCCAAAACGTTAGAACCACAAGTCTATATAAAAAGACCTACGTTGTTATCGGTGTGAAACTGAAGGCAAACACGAAAGAATTCGCAGGTCATTTCCTCAGCATGTTAGCTAGCTAGCTACATCACTTCTAATCTGATCTTCAATAATATGTGCCCCCATTCAAGATGCTTGAAAAAGGAAGCAGAAGAATCCACAGTTCAATTCTATTTAATTCTATTTTATTTATATAGCGCGTTTAACAACGGTCATTGTCTCATGTTCAAAAAAAGCATCGCAAACAGTGTGAAAAATATCGAGTGTATCTAGTGAGTATTACATCATGTCGTCATGTTGTTGCTGTTGTTTGTATTTGCATGTTCACTTTTTTGTTGTAACTTTTGTCTTTTTTATATTTCTATCATACTTTTTGTCAATTTCTGCTGTGAATTTGTTCTCTTGGCTAGTCAGCTAGCCCTGTAGGTTTTGTCTTCGCTAGTTTTGCTAATTTATGTTGTGTGCAGCACCGTAGCCCTGGAGGATCATTGTTTCATTTCACTGAACTTCAGTAAATATGGTTGAAATGACAATTCAAGCCGTCTTGATTTGAAAAATATGAAAAATAAAATAAAATAAATACTTTAGAACAGTAACGAATTAGTTGTACTTTGTTACTTGCTGTGTATTATTGTATTACTTGGTGTGGGCCGGTCTTTACACATTTACATGTATAACCACGCCCCCGCCACTATTTAACTCCGCCCCCATCTATACATCATGGCGAGATGTGTCAGTATCAGTCATGAAGCCGAGGCGCACAGTTAGCAAAAAACGTCATTTAACTAGATTCAAGAATATTTCACTAGCTAATAAACCCATTTAAAAAGTTTTAATTAAAGATTAATAGATTTGTTTAAGGGTTTCGACTTAATGGTTCCCCGAAGGGACAAACTAAAGAGTTGGAATAAGATTTTTGTCCCTATTGTTTACTTTGTCATGAACGTTGTGTCTGGACGACATTTCCTCAACATCATCTCGACGTCGTGACATTTAGGAAAGGATAAACAGCGCTAGTCTTCTCTTTGTGTGGTATCAAAGCAGAGCAGAAATGTGCCTCAATTTGCATCTTTTTTTTCTTTAAGGGAAAAAAAAAAAATCTGATTATCATTATCATTCTTAAAAATTTAAAACAGGATGTTTCAAACAGAGACCTGGTTTGATCTCGAGGAGCACAAATGTCCTTCTGCCGTTATCGTAAAATAGAGTGACAGCAGTGGTATGGTAGGACGGTGAAGATAGACAGAGTGAGAGAGAGAGAGAGAGAGAGAGAGAGAGGCGATCTTTAAAAATGACAGGCCACATCCATCAGGTTTACTGAAGGTGCCAGGAGGCGTAAAAAACACAGGATCTGATATGCATATCTCTATAATTAGGTGGATGAATAATTCATAGGGCCTGAGTCAATATCACACACACAGCTGACCACGAACCGATGAAACCTGAGTGTGTGTGTGTGTGTGTGTGTGTGTGTGTGTGTGTGCGCGCGCAATCATTCAGAAAGAAACCTTCTGATTTATTTAATCTTCGCATTTTGCAAATGATGTGCTAATCTGATTCACACTGCCAGCGGAGTTATCAGTGATGGTGATCTGGACTGGAACAGAAATGAGATTAATAGATTAATGAGCTGAGAGGAGATGAAAATTCTCCAAACAAAAACACACACACGCATACACACACCGCATTTCCCTGTCAGCACAGAGTGTAAAGGAATACCTTGGATGATAATTAATCAACTCGGTCGCGTGTAGTCGCTCAGGCGGGACGTGACGGATAGGTGGGAAGTAAGGAGCGTCCTGCTGAGTTCTGGATTCTGATTGGTTGGAGTATTCTGTAACACCAGTCCAAAAATAAATCACATTAATAATAATAATAATAATAATAATAATGATAATAATAATGTGCTTGTACTAATTGTTAGCGTTTCCAAGCACAGTCGTTGTGTCTAAATCAGACGACAGTAAGGAGACTTTTACTTAACGTTGGAAGGAGTCTCCGGTTTTAGAGGAAGCGCTCGATCTTTTGAATTTTTTTTTAGCATGCTTCACAACAGAGGAGGTTCTGCTTCGCTGCGATTCCTCAGGAATAAACTAAACGACGGTTTGTTGTTGCTGCTATAATTTGTCATACATCTCGGTCTCTAGTGAATAAAGACGTGAAGTCCTTGGCAAATTGCTGTTGTTTAATTTGAATGAAGCACAAAAGCAAAAAGCAAAACTAGTCACAGCTGAATGACTTTCTCGAGGTGGAGGCGGGGCTTACAGTTTGGAGGCGGGGTCGCACGAGTGGATCTGCCTGGTGAAATATAGCAGTGAAGATTCAATGTTATGTTTATTTTTTTTGCATGAGGTTTATCGTGTAGTTTGTTGTTGATGATGCGAGTGTGTGAAGATGGTACGTAACTCCTGGCTCTGTACTTCCTTTACTTGTTAGCCACATTAGCCTCGTCGCTAAAGGAGGAACTAAAGAAGCCTAATTCAGACCCCGGACACGTGAAGAAGCTGCGGTTCGTGATGAGACGCTCCTCCACACCTGTACCCGACGCCACACTCCTTCAGGAGCTGTGAACGTTTACGATCGAAAACATTTTCTTAGCTATAAACTCGTCGCTCGGCTTAAATCTCGGCTCCATCTGCGGCGGATAAACGAGCGCAGATTTAATTAAAGCCGAAAGTGCTGAAGTCACCACGACGAGAGAGACATGACCAAGCCGTGGTGTAGGGTTTCAGTTATAATAACGATTGCTCGTATTATTATTCGCTTAAGTTTTTTGAGGAACATTCCGGTTCCAACATGCTCCTGAAGTACCTTTAAGCCGCGCAGTGCAGATCAGGATGCTGAAGGACGCGAGCGACTGATCTGTTTGTGTTCTCCTGAGTGCCGTGTCATCCCGAGGCCCTCGTCTCCTCTCTGCACTCGACAGTCAGAGCAGATGCCTGTGTGATGCCGCGCACACACTCGAGGACGCACTTGTCAGAGGATTGCGCTTTTGCAAGTGCAGAGAGCAGAATAACAAGTGTGTGTGTGTGTGTGTGTGTGTGTGTGTGTGTGTGTGGCATCAACACAGTGCATGTCTTCAGTCTCAGACACAACCTAAATAATGACGAAGATGAAACGTGATGGGGTGTTTAAAAAGACGTTTTTAGACTAGATGTACGTTAGATTTATTGTTTTATTAAGAAATAAAACATTCGATAGCGGCTGTGATCAACGATAGAGTGCTGCGATGAAGTGATGTGGATTTATTCTTTTTTTTTTTTTTGGTCTTCGTTGCAATTAAAGCAGCTTAACAACAAGGAAGCTGCACTTTTATACCATTTACAGTTACAGCTAATAAGACGATATCATACACACGTTACAGCAGCTCTAAACCGCCGGCCCCTTTACCAGCCTCTCTTTTATTCTTCTGAACGAAAGAAAGGCAAAAACAAAAATGTAGCTGGTCTTTGTTCACTTCCAAGAAGCCACAAAGAAGCATAAACTGTCAGGAAACACATTAAGCCTTTAAGTTTTCCCTCCGACTGTTACAGAAGTGTCTCCTGTAATGTTCTGTCTTCTGCGTAGACGCTCACTAAGACTTTAAGAACACTAATGGGTTCGTTTCTGCCATTGTCCTTAAATGCATCTTAAATTGATAGAGATTTAAATTGTGGTTACCAGGAGCGCACATGAGCACACACATAATCAGGGCCAAATTCCACAACCCTCATTCAGCTGTGTCTCATGTGAAGCTTCTCCAATTCAACTGAGCCAAATCAAGCTGCTGCGTAAAGTTAAACTGTGGATTGCAGGCATAACTCTTTCCGGAGGCGTGCTTGTAATCCAAAGCACTCGTATATGAAAGCATTATTTCCCCCATAAGCATTAATGGAAACGCTACAAAATAGAAAAATACAAAATATAAAGTAAAACAAACTAAGCTTCACTTTACCTTTGAAAAGAATCATGACTGGTGTGAGGGAGAGGAAGAGGAGGAGGAGGAGGAGGGGGCTGCTGTGTACTTTTATTTATTTTATTGGTCTGTGAGTGACAGATGTGAGAACTGAGGCCGAGCATAGTAGATGATTACCCACAGTCCCGCAGAGCAAGAAACAAAAAAACACTTGCAGACCGAGTTACTCGCAATCCGAGGTTTTACTGTCTATAGTAAGATTTTACTGTTTTCTCCGTATAACTAGCCCTGTAGATAACTGGAGTTAGCGGCTTTGTGGTATTTGGCCCTCATTACTTACATTGTCCTCAGTTTCCGGGTGACAAACTTCACACTCTGTGTGCAATGCAGGAAAGCTTACTGTATAACAACCAAGACTGATTGTAATCTACTAATATGCACCTCACTTTTGATTTGACACAGACTTACAGAAGTGCTCAGAAGTATTCCTTTAAATTCTATTTAAACTTCTGCATTAATAACGGCTCATGGCGTTCAAAGCAGAGGTTGTGTGAAAAATGAATAAAATACGTAAATAAGTCCAAAAACAAAGGCACTGCTTCTGTGACAGAGTGAGCAGAGTAACGACGATAGCACCAAAATACCAAACCGCAGCGAGTTCAGTGATCGAGCAGACGTGGGGAAAATAAAGCGAGGAATGAAAATGTACAGGTTTTGGCTGGTGGACTCGCCGCTCCGTGTGACAGCGTCTCCACTCAGTGATCAGTCACGACGCAGAGTCCCGGGGCCGAGCCCGCGCCCCGGTGATGAATGTTCGTCGGAGGGTTTTTGTGAAGTCGGTTACCTCGTGGACAGCATCAAACGAACCGTGTCAAGGTTAAAGACTCGGCCCGTGATGCGGCTCCGGAGGCCATTTGGAGTCCATTTGGCAGCGACGCGCTCTTTCATGATGACAGAAGCGGCCGTTTGGTTTGTTAGCGTCGTGCCATCATGGCTCGAAAAGGAAATATGGACAGCCGCTGGGGGATTGGAGCGGGATCTGATGATAGTGAGAGTGCAGAGAAAAAAGTATTTGTGTGTGTGTTGGGGGTAAATAAATAAAGGTGCTTGAGAAACATTTGAGATATAAAAGGCTTAGAGGAAAAAGGAAGCTCGGGGCGTCAGCACTGACAGGTCATTATCATAACGACCTACAGTCGCACGCCACATTAGCTTCCCCGAAGCAGAACATCTAGCCGCTGTGAAGCGTACAGCGCTCGGGTTTTTATTTTGGCAGTCATTAGTTCCTCTTTTTCAGGAGGGGTGGAAAAATCAGGCAGTATAAATGTGCTGTGTGTGTGTGAGTGTGTGTGTTTGTGTGTGTGTGTGTGTGTGTGTGTGGAGTAGGGGGGCGCACATTTTTAAACCCTATAGGATGAAAAACATCATCATCTTGGTTTCATAAACAGCAAAACTGTTATACATAAGACATCAGTTAGAGAATAGTTCCGAGTTGGTACTGATGATGGCGCTAGATTGATTGTGCAACAACAACAACAAAAAGGGTTTTAAATGATGTTTTTGAGTTTAAAATGAAGGTTTTAAAAGACGTTTGGTCACAAACAGAGCTTAAAGACAAGGTTCGAAGCAGAGACTGTTTAGAAACCTAGAAGTTTTAGAGAAATGCTGAACCCATTGTGGGGTTCGATGTTTTGTTTAAACTATAAAATAACAACAACAACAACAACAATCAGGTGTTATTTTAATACATGATGATCAGCTGTTCCAGAACAGATCTTGAACAGTATTGTGTGTCGAGTGTGTGTGTGTAAACCCCATCGAGCTCCATGATGAAAACGTCTCTCATGAAGACCTTCCCAGGAAAGCGAGACCAAAACTTACTGCTGCAGAGGAGACGTTCATTTAGAGTCACCAGCCTCAGAAATCACCAATTAACCTCAAGCAGCACCTCAGATTAGAGCCGTTATGAAGCTGTACAGAGCAGAAGGAGCAGATGTACATCTCAATATCAACTGTTCAACTGTTCAGAGGAGATTATTGTGTGTTTTATAGAAACGCCTTCAGTGTTGTTTTACAGTGTAGCGAGAAATAAACATCAGGACCTGATCATCAGGAATTTGCTGATTTACAACATAAAAATGACAACAATTTTTAAGGAATTAAAAAATGATTCTTATTTTAAGTATTTTAAGTCATTTAAGTCTTGAAATGGCAAAATATTTAATTTCCAAGCATTTTAATGACAGCGCTCCAAAAAAAAAAAAAATCCAAAGATGTGTATGAATAAAAATGTTTTTTAAAACACTGATAAAGTTAAAGGCATGTTTATGTAAACATACAAATGTGCAAACATGCAAAATAATAATAATAATAATAATAATAATAGAGCAAAAATATACACATCCCACGGATGTTACTAAATGTCTCTCTTTGTCCAGTGAAATGTCAAATGATCCACTAATGACCTTTTCCTCCTGAAAGAGTACAAATCTGGTTTGTGATCTTCTGCATTTATTTCCGTGTCTGAGAGGGTTTCAAGTAAAACCGAGTCAGGAAGCTCCGTTTTCTTTAGGAGTCTTTATAAGGCGTGCTGTGTATAAATTATGTTAATAATTACTCAGAACAACGATGTCATTTAGTAAAACTGCAGCTCATGAGGATCGTTTTGGAGTTACAGTGTTAGAAGTTCAGTGATTAAAGGAGTGAAGGAAAAAAAATAAAAATAAGGACAAGTAGGCTTGGGCTCTGAGGGTTAAATAAATATGTAATGTGGAGTGAAACCTTATTAATTCACCTTAATACGGATTTATATTAGTTTTGGACTCACACATACATGCAGTGGTGTAGAGCTCCTGACACACTCCTGACACACACCGAGTCTCTGTGTTAATATAAGTCGAGATCCATAGAGGTGCTTATAAATATCCGAAGAACGAAGCTAGCACAGAGCCGAACTCTCCTCATCTCCCGGAGCCCAGCTGGCACACGCTCAGACGTTGCATTTATTACTGAAGGTGAATAAACATCTGCTCGACCCGACACAGTGAGTAACGATGGAGCAGGTTCTACTGCACACCGATTGCAAATTACACTTCACGATGGACGCGTGAGAGCAGAACCGTCCTCGTGTCCTGACCCAGCCGTGGAAAAGCGGGAATGCTGGGAGATGTTTGGAGAACATCTGTTAACATCTTAACTGTTCCTGTCTGCAGGTCTCTAGTAAAGAACTAAACTACAAGGACAGTGTCAGTGTATGAAACCTGTGTTTGTTTGTCAGTCATAAGGAACCTTGTGTCCTTGTCTATCAGAGGAATATTCAGGGAACGAGTTCTAATTCTGCGCAGGAGGCACTATCACGGTTTCACCTTTTTCCTGTCATGTTACCTGTGTACTGAGACATCGGGAAGGAGTATGAAGCTTGGCAGAGACTGTGGTGAGTGTACCGTACATGGCTCATTTTGCAAAAGAAAGCAAAAAATTAATCCAAGAACGAAGCCAGCACGGAGCCGAACACGTGAGCTGTGAATAAAAAATGCTATTTCACAATGATTAGCATGTTATTTGATTTGTGTTTAATTAGCCGGATTTACAAGTGATTTCTATCTACAAGCATTTCTCATCATTTTTTTTTTATTATCCGTAAACAGGCCACGCCCCCCCAAGCAACAACATTCGCTGAAGACAGACAGACAGAGTCAGTTTAACAGAGACAAACTAAGAGCTGCGTTAATGTTGCTTACTGTGAGTTTTAAAGATATTTGCAGCTTTTTTTTTTTTTTTTTTTTTTTTTACATGTATACATACATATGAGTGTAGGGACTGTAAAGGTATAAGAAATCAATACAGTGCAGGTTAAGTAAAGGTTACGTTTTTGTTTTGTACATGTTCGATCATCCCAGCGGGGCTCTGGCTCTGACCTGGTCATTAAGCTCTGAGCTGAATCAGCGTTCAGCACTGGACTCCGAGCTGGATTCAGTTTAACACCTAGCTCAGGATCATGTGGAATTACCTCCGCGGCTTTGGAGTACGTTCTGCTTCACATCACACAGAGTCTGTGCTTAAGCTCTGTGACGGACATGATGCTGGGATCAGGGTTCAGATCCTCGGCAAACGGGAGCGGGTTAGCTAGAGCTGAAATAATGACAGGAGCGAGGGTGAAGGCACGGGGGCTTTCTGTATTAACCGAGACATCAGGAACGGTTGTGGAGAAGAGGATGGCGGCCAGTCATGATTCATGAACATCATGAAATATCTCCAGGATTAACTTCAGTGCAGTTACCTGGAATTTAATCATCTTCATAAAATGTCTCCGGGACGGAATTCAACCAGGAGTTCTCTAGTTTTCAAACATCTGTAAAGAAATATCTTGAGTTCCTCCTGGAGTTACCTGGAATTCCAACATCTTTATGGACTATCTCTTTAATAGAGTTTAGTGGGGTTCCCTAGAACTTCTTCATGATGGAATTCATCCAGGAATTCCTCGTAACTTGACCATCTTTAGGAGACATCTCCAAGCTGGAGTTCGTTGAGGTTCCCTAGAAATCAAACACCTTCATTAGGTGCCTCCAGGATTAAATTCATCCAGGAGTTCCATTGCATTCAAGCATCTCTAATGAAATATCTCCAGGGTGCAGTTTATTGAATTACTCTGGAATTCAAACATCTTCATGATCTGACCCTTAAGGTACTCACTCACAAATATGGCTACAACCCCCCCCCCCTCACAACTTACTGGATCTGCTGCCTGGGTCACAGATATCACAGCATACCTTCAGCGGTCATGTGGAGTCCAGGCATCGATGCCCAAGCCGCTTCAGGAACATAAGGAGGAACACAGTAGCATTCAGATAGATGGTTTTAATCTTACGACTGATCGGTGTGTGTGTGTGTGTGTGTGTGTGTGTGTGTGTGTGTGTCTTCCCCTACCATGATATCTTTTGTCACGTTTTTGACGAAGCTTATACGTAACATGACTGAATGCTAATGCTTGTGTGTTTTTAAGCCTTTGTGTTGATGTGAAAGCGCAATTATTAAGCCTTTAGGGACAGTGTGTGTGTGTGTGTGTGTGTGTGTGTGTGTGTGTGTGTGTGTGTGTGTGTGTGTGTGTGTGTGTGTGCCTATGAGATAATAAAACAAAATAAGTGAAAAGTTCACAGATTTGCATTTTTTTCCCATTTGATAAGCAGCGCAGACGTGCCGCATTTTACGGTTACAGTTATACGCAAGAGGACAGCGAGAGAGAAACGCAGTCCGCGGGAATGAAACGGGGAACCGGAGCAGTCTGCCACATCATTTAATTACACCGAGATGTCGTCTATCCCTGACTCTGCATTTCATTGTGGTTAGTGCGTGCATGCGTGCGTGTGTGTGTGTGTGTGTGTGTGTGTGTGTGTGTGTGTGTGTGTGTGTGTGTGTGTGTGTGTGTGTGTGTGTGTGAGTATCCCTGGCCTTTATTCAAAACGATGCCTGATTTAGACGCCCGTCTCTGTTGCCTCGTCTCCTCACCCCCACAGGCGGATCAGCAGCTCTCCCTCCGCAGTAGATATGATTACCCGTTCCGATCGGGTTTCGCCGCACTAGAATAATCCTCCCCATTACTGCCATAAATATTTCATGAGTCATTTTTGACAGAGTCACAGAGGCACTTATTTTACCGATCTCGCTCTCCTCTTGTGTTGCTTCTGTCTGTCAGGAGCGAGCGTGTCATAGCCGGGGCATTTCCGCAACATTTCCAAAATTCTACCGAACTCAGCTTTCACAGTTATTCACTTCTTACCTTGTTGCTTCTTTATTTATTTATTTACTTTTATTTATTATTTTTTTTTTTTTTACTGGAAACGCAAACCAGTAAAGGAGACTTATAAGCACAAATACCTTCAATTAAGGGCAGAATAAGCATTCAAGATACGCAAATGCCCCCGATTATTAATAGGCCACGCCTCTTACCTGAAACCTGACCCTGTGCTCACTAGCAATCCAGACATATATGCTATGAGTTATACCCAGCTTTTAAAGCTGACTAGTTAAAGCGACTTCTAGCTTCCTTCACAGATTAGCAAAGCAGGTTAAGTATGCTAGTTACGTACACTCACTGGAGACACAGACGATCTCTGCTATTTCCGTCCAAGCTTAATTTTAAAGATAAAATGATTAGATCAAAGATTTAATTTAAAAACTAAAGAAGAAACCTTGGTGTACGTGCCAAAGGATCAGCCCGAGCAATGGTTCGAGGCGATGGTTTGTATCCCACGATCACAGATTCAGACTCAGATGCTGGACACTGAAAGATTTGCGCTGACACGCTGACCTTCAAGGCTGCTGGTGTTTGTGAATGGCTGACATGCGTTGGTGTGAGACGCCGTCAGAGGTCGAGTCAGAGCTCTACTCCTCAGTCTGCGAGTGTGGAGAGGTTCTCAACCTCTAATTAGCCCGACGTCTGAGGTCACACCCGAGCTAACAGAGTCAGGGACCTGCAGCGGCGGGAAATGAAAGGTGGCATGTCTGTCTGATTAGACACACAGTAGCACTGAAATATCAAGGTGAGAAATATTCAAATAGGAATTGATTCTCTTTAATATTTAGGCCACGCCTCCTACGTAGCGCCTTCTACGCCTCTACACAGCAGTGTACGTTATCTGTTAGCATTTCAGCTCTAGTGCAGCAAAATGCATGTTTTTTCTGATCAACATCGCTTAAGAAAACATTTTAGCTTCTTTCCCACTAAACATACTGTATTTTCTACTAGCATCGATGACATGATGTCTGTCTTTTCAAACATATTTCCTTTTGTTTTAAATTTCTGAATGTTGCTTTATGTAACAGGAGGGCAATACAATATGCTCAGTAATTCAGCAGTAGGATTCTGCAGGGCTGGATGGTTGTCATCTTATACAGCATCCTGTTGATGGGCTAAAGACCTGTAAAGTGTGTAGCAACACTGCCACCTACAGGAAGAGGATGTGACAGCATACAGGGAGGGAAGGAAAAAATCATCAATTTATGCTGATGAGATTATGAGTTAGGTCAAAGTCAGAAAAAAGAGGGAGAAGTACCACTTTATTCTATTATTCACAAAATGAACAAAGGTAAAAATTAAACGTGTGTCTGCCCTAAAACAAGGCAACTGCTATTTAATATTTAAAAATAGAATTAAGAAGTCAAATATGACCGTCTCAATCTTGAAAGGTTTTGCAGTGAATTCAATTTATATTAAACTTTTGTTTCAATAGATAGATAGATAGAAATTTTTACAGCCTTGTGTTTCGTCGGTGTTCTTGCTTTATACAGTAAGTGTATGTAACAATATTTATCCGTTAATTAAATCGTTTCGTGTATATATATATATCCCCCCCCCCCCCTTTAGCTAACAAAAAGACTTTATCTTCCACATTGTGTACAAAGTTTCATTTTGACTCTGTTAACTTTTGGAGCCATTTTAACTGAAAATTATTATTGTAATTGCTATTGGTGTAACAGCTGTTTTTTGTTTGTTTGTTTGTTTTGTATGTTTATTAAATCCATTTACTGTTTGTTTGTATGTTTGTTTGTTTTAAAATCCTCTCAGTAACGGTCAGAGCCACCAGATCTGCATCAGTCAAGTGAATCGGGCTCTGTCTGAAATCTCGCTGCTCTCTATACTGTAGTGGACTTGGTGCGATGCAGCTACTGTATTGACAGCCAGCCTTTACACCCTTTATAGTGCACTTCATATAAAACAGCGATAGATTTGGGCTTAACCGTAAAACACGCGCTGCACGCGCCTAATGCACGGGCCTGACGGTTGTTCCTGAGGTGAATAAGCACGCGCTAGCTCACTTGTGATCACTGTTAATAATTCATCTGACTTTATACACAGTTTACACTCATTTTGTGATATTATTAAAATAACTATGGAAGTGCGTACTTTTTGTCTAAATGTCAGGAAAACTGTGTATCTGACTAAAGGTAATTAAAAGTAACGATAACTTCATTACTTCATTAGCAAATTAATCATCGAGCTAGGCTAACTGGTTTTGCTAACGCAGCTAGCGAGTTAATGGGGCGTTTACTTTCTTTTCATTTAACCCCTAACTTACACCCTAACTTATCTGATAAGTTAGGGTGTAGGTGTAACATAGGGTGCCATTAATTTTAAAGTCACGTACAGAAATGTCTATTGAATTCATTCCTGTGCTTTTATTCTGCTTATATACATACTCTTCATTAGAGATGAGGAAAAATTCGATTCAGTTGTGAATCGTTATTCTTTTACAGTATGTGCCGACTCATGTATTGTCACACTGACCTCAAAATTATTTTTTTGTAAAACTTTTTTAACCTTTATAATAGAGATGAGCCGGTCGATAAGCCAGTGACCAGACTCTGCGTTTACTCGCGCGCTCACTGTCAAATTGAGTTTTTAGACACATTTGAGGCGGTAAAATGTCACCGTTTCTTTATAATCCTACAGGTGGCGCATTCTGAACTATTGCTACATATTCATCCTACATATCTTCCTTAAGATAAATACGAAAATGTTCATTTTTTTTCCATGTATGCAGTACTTTCAAGTTTTTGCCACTCTCATAAATTCAATAAGGCAAAAAAGTAGCGTGTCTTGAAGCATAAATTTATCCCACTCGAAGACTTTATTATTCTAGGCATCTTGTTTTAGTCAGAGTCAGATTTAACAAATTGTGACTGTTGAGACTGCTTTAATCTCGCATTCATCACCCTGCAGTAACTTTTGGAGAATCTGATTATTTACCCTTTATATGAACTTTATATTAATGACTCAAAACTCGTCTCCTTATGACGGTTTTGAGATGTTTCTTGAAGAAAGGGCTGAGCTGAGTGTGTGTGTGTGTGTGTGTCAAATCAAAAATCAAATTCAAATTCAAATTTTATTTGTCACATACACAGTCATACACAGTACGATATGCAGTGAAATGCTTATACGACCGCTCCGTGACCTTAAATAATTTTTACAAAAGGAACCTATAAAACAGATTCCAACAAAGTTACAAAATATATATATATATACATAAAATCTGAGGTATGAAAGAATGTGCTCTTGTCAGAAGTGGAATGTGATGTAATATATTACGGCTATAGTCAGTGAAAAAACTTGAGGTAGTTTTTTAATGAGATGAGGGGGGTGTGAAAAGAGGTCCTTGAAGTGTGCAAAATGTGCATATGTGCATATATGTGCAATGTGCATCGACATAATTGTCCGTTCTGTGTGTGCAAGAAAATGCAAAGGTGATTAGTCCAGTGTGTTGGTTTGATTGAGAGACCGTATCGCCTGCGGGAAGAAGCTCCTTCTCAGTCTCTCTGTATTGGCCTTGAGGGAGCGGAAGCGCTTCCCAGACCGCAGCAGAGAGAACAGTCCATTGCTGGGGTGGCTGAGGTCCTTCATGATTTTCCTGGCCTTGGTCCAGCACCGCTTGTTGTAGACAGAGTGCAGGTCAGGAAGCTCAGTTCGGATGATGCGCTCAGCTGATCGCACCACCCTCTGTAAGGCTCGTCTGTCCTGCATGGTGCTGTTCCCGAACCAGGATGCGATGTTTCCCGTCAGGATGCTCTCTATGGTGCAGGAGTAAAAGTTCCTGAGCACCTTAGAGGGCAGTCTAAAGTCTCTCAGGCGTCTGAGGTGGTAGAGACGCTGTCGGGCCTTTTTCACCACGGTGTTGATGTGACAGGACCATGATAGGTCCTGCGTGATGTGAACACCGAGGTACTTGAAGCAGTCCACTCTCTCCACTGGGCTCTCGTTGATGACGGGGGTCTGGTAGTTCCTCTCCTGCTTAGTGCTGAAGTCCACTATCAGCTCCTTTGTTTTACTGACATTTAGAAGAAGGTTGTTCCTCTGGCACCAGTTCTCCAGATTTCCAATCTCCTTCAAGTAGGCCGTCTCGTCGTTGTCAGAGATCAGGCCCACCACGACGGTGTCGTCAGCAAACTTGATGATGGTGGTGGAGCTGGTAGTGGCCGCACAGTCATGTGTGTACAGAGAGTACAGCAGGGGGCTCAGAACACAGCCCTGTGGGGCTCCAGTGCTGAGAGTGAGAGAGGCTGAGACGTGTCCACCCATCCTTACTGCCTGTGGTCTCCCAGTTAGGAAATTAGAGATCCACTGACACAGAGATGAGCTTAGTCCCAGATGCTCCAGCTTGGTGGTGAGTGTGGAGGGAATTATGGTATTAAATGCTGAGCTGTAGTCGATGAAAAGCATTTTAACATAATTCCCCCTTCTAGTGTCCAGGTGAGTGAGTGTTGTGTGGAGGAGATGAGAGATGGCATCATCTGTGGAGCGGTTCGGGCGGTATGCAAACTGTAGTGGGTCCAGAGTGTCGGGTGTGTGTGTGTGTGTGTGTGTGTGCGTGCGTGTTTCCTTCTCATTGAGGCGTGTGTCGATTCCCCTGGTCCCATTTCCTTTGCATCGATGTTGTTTGTAATAAGACAGTGTGCCGTCCTCTCCACAGGCTTTCTCGGGTCGATGAGATAAAGAAAGACAGAATAGCGAGCGATAACTTGTGCATGGGATGAGTTCGGTTTTTGGTTTACGTTCCTCAGCAGTGCTTTGTATAAAGACAGATAAAAAGACTTTCCATGATGCACTGCAGCACAGTTAATGCACAACTAACTTCTCTCTCTCTCTCTTTCTCTGCTATCCGATACGTGTCAATAAAACTCCCCGCTGCGTCCCATTGGCTCATGATAGACCGTCACCTAGACAACTGTATACAAAGATAGGGATAAGATACGCCCTGTGTGTACTTTGTCTCCTACTCAATAATTAAAACCCCACTTCCTTGTTCCGGCAAAGCAATCAAGCATCAAAGCAAACTGTTGTTCCTTCTCTCTCTTTCTCTCTCTCAACCAGTGCTCCAATGCTGAGAACACCCAGGGCAGATTTATTTCTCTTGGTCAGGACAAACTTATAAAACGAAAAAGATGATGCGGAGGATGAGTTTGTTTCCCCGCCACGGCGCTTCTGTGGGGAACTTTGAGCTGACCCATGACGAGATCCAGGAGGAGGTGCAGAACGGTGGGCTGCAGGCGTTTATCTGATACCGATTAAATCGTTCATTTTGTTTGACTTGCGTGAACTCAAAAGAGAGCATTATTATTATTATCATTAATAATAATAACAAGTAATTATTATATATTTTTTCATAATAATTATTATTGGTTGTGACATTGATATTAAAAGTTGTTTATTTAATATGTTATAGATTCATATCTTAAATAAGTAAAGTTGTTTTCAATTCACTGTTTATAAAAGTGAGGAAAAGTGCCATTTGCAAATTGTGTGAACATGTGATGAAAGTCTTTTGCTGGTTATAAAAATATGTACATCAATCAAGTAAACAAATAATATGTTTAATAACATTTACACAAAAAAACAGAAGCATGTAGTAAATTATGTAAAATCATTTTAAAATGTATAATCAGGTACATAATGGATTTTTTTTATTTTACATTACTCACAAAACTGGAGCTTAGAGTATGAGTCAATACACATATTGATTTTCTTTAAACAAACAGCATTATTTGTTCTTTTTTATTAACTCGAACAATAAACAATAAAACTCTTTCACTCAAAAATAGCTTGTAATAAAGTATAAATATTATAAAAAATCTATCCTAGAAAAAAACCGCCCAGTTTTGTTTTATAAACATTTCCATTTCCAGAAATTCTATTCTAGTCTTCACTATTTGTAAACTGAAATATATGAGATATCTGATATGCTGGGATTTTGTTAGTTTCTTTGTTTATTTTAATACCGATACTGGGTATTGGATCAATGCCAGGTCTGATATAAAATAATTCTAGTTAATAACAATGAAATACCAATACATAATGTTACGTTGATTTCTTGTATTTAAAAAAATTGTGTTTTTAGGTAAATGATGGAAAGGTTGAATAAACTGTGGCTGCAGCCGTTTTTTTAAAACCCTGTACAAAAATAGACGTCGACACTCGCTCACTAAAAACTTGTGTTTTGTCAGACACACGTGAGCTGGTGTCCGAGCTCATTAATCTCCCCGCCAGAGCCAGAGTTCAGGCCATACGAGCTCTGCCCATGAGTTTCCACGAGCGGAGATATGTCAGGTTATAATGCTTTTCTCTGTAAAATGATGTCATTATCTAATTGGTTGTTATTATTTGCATCCACATACAAACACACACCTTTTGGGCTTGTTTTCAGGGGCAGAGTGATGTCATTCAAACACTCGAAGAAGAAGAAGAATCTCCTCCCGACGTGCTGCACCGACTGCCATCAGCAAACCTCCCTGGTAATGAGGACTGATTTGAGAAGTAATTTTGTCACATTCACACTTATTTCCTCTTCATATTTCCTTATGATGAATAAAGCCCTAAGATCAGGATTACACAGGAGCTGTAAAAGCCATGAGGACGAGACAGGCACGAGAGAGAAAAGGTTCTGGTACCAATTTTATGCTGAAAAAGTATCGGCAAGGTTTTGTTGTATCCTAATGTCATCAGCACCATGTCTCTTCTCTCTCAAACCACAGGTTCCTCCCTGCTGGAAACAATCCCATGTCTTTATGTGGAGCCAGTTGTGTAAACAATGTTAGGTGTACTGTATTATTATAGAAATACTATAGATATAGTTATATACTACAGCTTAAGTTATTTGTTAATACTATAGTTGAGAGAGAGGAAATGTGAAATTTGGCTTTAACTATTGTTTGCGATCAAGTTAAGGTCTAACCCTGGACCTCTATGTCCTCTGATATCCATTTTCAACTAAAACATCAAGTCTCCCCCTTTCTCACTTTCTCTCTTTCTCTCTCCTCAGTTTTTCCGCAGGTTTGGCACGGGCGTGGCCACAGCCCGCAGACATTTGGCAATATGGCACGATGCGCTAAAGGAGATCGGCGGCCGCTTCGGCACCTCCGTCCTCTCGTACTTCAGCTTCCTCAAATGGCTCCTCATGTTCAACATCGTCTCGCTGCTTATCAATTTCTGCTTCATCGCCATCCCGCAGATAGTCCACAGCCCCAACATCACACACACTGTGAACTTCAGAGGTCTGGATTTGCTCACAGGAGCCGTGAGTCAGTTTCTACTTCTCTTATAAAAATAAATAAATAAAACTAGCAGAGGTGCTCCAGACAAACTGTGTGACGTAATTTAATGACTGATATTATGACGGGTAACTTCATAATGGGGCAGATCTTTCATTCTGTGCGTTTCCTAGTCTGGTGAGTTTATTACGATGTATGATGGTTGTTTATGTTTGAAAGTTAGCGTGACTTGGCTCAGCAGCTCTGACACTACCATCTTCGAGACACTTCTTGTTCATTATATTATAATAAAAAGTGGAAATTCTAGTGGAAATAATTTTTTTAACATGAGAGATTAAAGCGGCTGTAGCATAAGGAAGAACAGGATGTTTTTTGTTTGTTTGTTTGTTTGTTTGTTTGTTCTGCTTTGAGGTCCTGACATGAATTTATCCCGAAGCAGGTTCCAGGTTTGCAACATGTCCACTGATCATTAGTTGTTTTACTTGCTGTAACATTTACAATTTACAATACAGTAAACTTTCAATATGCAGAAAATATACAGAGCATTGTTTCCTGTTTCTGTGTTCCTGTGATGGCACTAAGAACACTTTTGCTTGTGTGTGTGTGTGTGTGTGTGTGTGTGTGTGTGTGTGTGTGTGTGTGTGTGTGTGTGTGTGTGAGCAGGGCTACTTCAACCAGACTGTATTCTTTTACGGTGGCTATAACGGTGCAGTTATATCAAGTCCGCCTTCTTACAACATGCAGCTGGCTTATTTCTTCACCACAGCATCTTACCTGGTTCTATGTGGAGTGTCGCTTATTTACAGGTGACGTGCTGTGAAAACATGCCTGATCGTGTTCTGTAAATGGAAAATGACCAGGAACTATAAAGTCTCTACAAAATACCCCGAATGGTTTATTAGCAGCGCTGTAACAAGCAAACAAACTACTTGACACCTGGCTGTATTTTCTGTGCTCTCAGCATGGCCAGATCCTTCCAGAAGAATTTCGTCTTGGTCTCCGGCCCCACTTACGGTGGAGCATGGCGCCTTTTGTGCAGCTGGGACTTCAGCGTGATAAATGAGAAGGCTATCCAGAACCACAAGAACAACCTGGGCATCCAGTTGAAGGTCTGATCCAGTGGGATTGTATAAATCGAACAAGGTGCCACGGTCATGGTTATACATGATGTTTAACAGGGCAGGTCTGAAAATCCTTTTTGACGCTGAGCTAGAAGAACCAGATAGTACACAGATAGGACAAAAACAGGTCTCAGGTAACAGCAAACAGGTGAGAACTAACGTCTCACACACGGCATTGTGTGCTCTAGACATTCACGCTTATATGACCTGTTATTATCCTGTTCCTGGTACTGTTACATCACGTGACACTTAAGATCTTATTTATGAGTACCTAGGCTGAATGAGTTGTACAGGATAAGATATGGTGGCGATATCGTTTTGAAAACAATTTTTACGATGCATGAAACGGCCGTAATCCAACACAGCCTGTGAGACAGGACAGAAAAGAGGCTCTCAGGGGTGCTGTGTGAGATCTGGGATCTGATTCTCATCTGTGTTCCGCAGGAGACTCTATCAGAGCGGCTGCAGAGAAAAGCCACAGAGTCTGCGTCCAGCATCGCAAAGCGCCTCGCGCTTCACCTCCTGGCGTGGACGCTGTGCGTCAGCCTCGCGGTCGGCTCCTGTGCAGCCATCTACTTCCTGCAGTCACACCAGAGCGGCCTGGTGAGATTTTACTTCATGTTTAGGCCACACGCATTGAAAAACAGTATGTGGGATTGTGATGGTCATGTACAGTACAGAGAAAAAGGTTTCAATGAAGATAATTACCATATATATGCATGTAATGTGTAATGACTTTCTATTTAACGACAGTGAAACAGAAGTTCTGTTGCTACAGAAACTGAATGATGATGAAGTCTGTTTAGCGGCATCTGTGTAATACTTCCATTTATAATAGGAATAATATAAGTGGCGCGTTATTTATTTTACCTGTCAGCAACTCTTTACCACAGTGGTGGTAGCTTTGTACTGTAAGGCGCAGTTGTTATTTATTTTTCTTAAACCTGCGTTCAGAGCGTCAAAGTTCGCTCTCGACGTCTGCCGCCGCTCTGACGTAGACCGAACGCCTTTCTTGTATTTAAAGGGGCCGCACAGCAATCATGCTTGTTGATCTTATGGAGACCAAAATGTGGAAGAAAACAAGAAATTGATTGATAGAAAGAACTGTATTGTAGAAATAAACAAACTATAAGGCATTTGTGTGCTGTGGCTTCTGTTCATTGTCAATTGCTAGTCTCATTTAATATTTTTTCTTTTATTAATATATTATATTTCTTATTATCTTTGTCCACGAAATTTTTTTTTTATTTTTATTAATGTCCCTGTACACAAACAGGGACATGATATAAATAACCGGGAAACCCGCTACCGCAATAATTAACTTCTCCTCTATTTTGATTGGGAACTAATGTCGCCGGAACAAAAGTTTACAGGACTGCGTTCCGCGGAATCCGCTCAAGCGGAGGAATTCTACTTTTTTATTGGGTGCCGCTCTACCGCGTCATGGCTCATTACCATAAAGTCGAGCTGATTTCAACTCCCTTCGCCGCTCTCGACGCGCCGCGCCGCCCTTCGCCGCCGGCTCCTATTGAAAAACGAATGACTTCCAGCCGTTTTGACGCTCTCGCCGCGGTCGGTGTGAACGCAGGGTTATAGTTAGCTTAGTGTCTTGTAACTTAATGTCCATACTCACCTGTCAAGCTGTCTCTGTGTTATATCTGTGCTGACATGTAGTAGTTATAGTATATGATAGATTTGCCACTGATCTGATACCTATTCGATTAGAATTTAATGAATTTAATCTGGTCCTCTAGCAAAGATTAAGGGAATGTTTGCAGAAGTTTAAAAAATAGTCTTTGAGAAGAAGCTGCCGTTTTGTGTGAGCCATGTACAGTATGTCACAGACTTCAAAAATGTTTTAAGGGATTTTAATATTTAAAGATGTCATTAAATTATCAACATAACTTCAGGTTTCAGTATCAGGAAGAAAAAAAAAAATATATATATATATATATATATATATATATATATATATATATATATATATGTAGTGAAGGTGAACAAATAGCCCATCCAGTGATCTTTAGTGCGAGATAGGATGGGTACAGTTCCTGGGTTCTTCAGTTTTTCAGTTCTTTTATCAATCTTGCATGTCAAGCTGACACATTTACTGTACGTGCTGTTAAACGCTTTTGAATCTTCTTTTGAAGTGTTGCTACTTCTGAAGCCGTTTACTTAACACGTGTCTGCTTTCTTGTTTTTACTTGTTGCACAAACAACTTAAAAAGATTTCATGAGCACAGATTTTTCCCCCCAGGTGCCAGGCATTTCCATTTTCTCGGACGATATAAACGCAGAGGCGTCTACACTGATCCTGCCTTTCGTCGTGTCCCTCATCAACCTGATCATCCCGCTCATCTTCTCGCTCATTAACAAAATGGAGCACTACCCCAACGCCCGCACCAACATCTACATCGGCATCATGAGGTCAGCCGTTCATAACTAAAGGGAAAAGAGCTTACGCAGCCGTAAATGGGATCAAAGGCGATGGCAGCTCTTTAATTATCCACTGGACCAGTCAGAGACACTGACAGCTCTGTCATTACTCAGTTACTATGTCCTGTTACGTAATTGTCCATTATGTTAATATAATACAATATAGAATTACATTTGCATTTATAAAATGTAAGTCACTTTTAAACACTTTTAAACACTTAGTGTTCATTTTTCTTTTCATGTAACTTCTCAGAAACGTCCTGCTGAAGCTGTCCATCCTGGGAATACTGTGTTACTACTGGGTTCAAGACGTTTCCAGTACCGCCTCAGTAAGTCTAATAGACATCATGAAACCACGCCTACGGAAAATACTCATCCCTGATTGGCTGAATGACTTTAACAGTATTAATTACTGCGGTTATTTTTTATCCTACCCAGGGTCACAGTGTTTTCTTTTTTTTAATTTATTTTTTATTATTATTATTTTGCCTCTCCCTCATCTTTTATGTTTTATTCTATTCAGACGTTATACACAGTTAAAGTGGAATGAATTTTTTTTTTTTTTTTTCGGTGCAAGAGAAAATTTTCTCTCCCCCTTTTTTTTTTTTTTTTTTTGTGTGTGTGTTAGTGCTGGGAACCGTTCGTGGGTCAGAGCGTCTATCGTCTGGTTCTAGTCGACTTCATCTTCTGCCTCCTCGGCTCATTCTTTGGCGAGTTCCTCCGGAAGTAAGTCCTGTCCTTCAGAATAAGCTGCTTATTCAGGGTCTGTTAGTTATTAAAATAATTAGATTTAGAATGTAGACGTGCAATACAGATCATTATTTTATTTCATTTTCACAGTATAATCGGAACAAAATGCATCCCGAGTCTCGGCGTTCCCGAGTTTGATATCGCCACAAACGTTCTCGATCTTATCTACGCTCAGACGCTAGCGTGGTACGTTCTGATCGTGACCGCGGAGTCGGGAGTGTTAAACAGTTCCTCATTAGATTACATCAGGCTTGACATTTTGTTTCCTTATTGCAGGATTGGAATCTACTTCTCTCCGCTGCTTCCCATCATCCAAGTCATTAAGCTCTTTATTATCTTTTACCTAAAAAGGGTACGTCATCGTCCTTTCAGTATGTCGTGTTTGTTTGTGTGTGTTTGTGTGTGTGTGAACCTTGACCCTGTGTTGCCGGCTCTGACACACAGGTCAGTCTGAGTATGAACTGCCAGCCCCCGAGGCAGACCGGCAGAGCGGCTCAGATGCAGACGGTCTACATAGCGCTCCTGTTTTTCCCCTCGTTCACAGGAGCGCTCTCCCTGGTGGCCTACACTGTCTGGAGGTAGGAGGACGTCCAAATGCCTTCTTTCACCATGTTATCTCAGTCCCAGGTGCTGAGTTGATTTTATTGTGATTCTTTAATTATCATGATTTTATGAATATCTGGATTCGAAATTAAAATTCTTTCAGATTTTGTTACAATTCGAAACAAACTTGGCGGATAATTCCCTCCATCCACACAGCACCACCTGCAGGATTATAGAGGAACAGGAACATTTTACAATTTCAAATGCAACATATACAAATAAATAAAAAAATAATAATAAAAAATAAATAAATAAAAATACATTATATATATATATATTTTTTTTTTTTGACTTTTGGAGTACATGAATTGCCGCACAAATGAAAAAGGGAAAAAATGGAGCACAACAAAAATCAGAAACACTTGTTTTTATGCATACATTCATTCCTTCATTTCTTCTTCTTAAAGTAAAGTATTGGCATTATTAATATTGTTAATATTACTAGTAATTAGAATAATAATCTAAATAATGAACTACATAATTGATTAATCAATATATTAGTAGTTTTAATTGTCAGGTTTTGGCAACCAAATTAACTTTATCAAATAAAAAAAAAAAACACAATTAAACTAAATACTTTAAAGCACAGTTGAGATAGTCAGTCCGTTTGTAACATGGTTGAAGATTCTTTTTAACTTAAAAAGCACACGTGGTGTGTAGAGGGGCGGCGTATACTGGAGCGGTTTGTAGTGTACAGTTGTCAGTGCGCATCATTCTGAACGCCGCCCTTGTGTTTGTGTTGTAGTCTACAGCCTTCGGAGCGCTGTGGGCCTTTCCAGGGCCTGAGCACACCCTTCCAGGCCGTGACCCAGTGGATGAGCTGGCTGAGCGCAGTCCCGGGGTCCGAGTGGGCCTGGTGGATTTTCGAACACGTGCTGCGAAGCGAGCTGTTCTTCTACCTCATCTCTCTCATCATCATGTAAGGTCGTTGGATCACTGCTCAGTGCTCGTGCACACGGTCGTGCAAAGTGCTAACTGCTAAATATTTCAATACAAAGCAAAGGAGGTGAAATACTGTAAGAATGACGATCGTTGCACATTTCTTTTAGATACCCTTAAAGTTTCACAGAGTGGAACATCCTGTAACCTGGTAGATGTGATGGTAAATCCGTCTTAGTTCGTTGGACGTTTAATGGTGATGTCAGGCCGTTATTTTTAAGTCTCTACAGCTATAGTGAACCCCTGGATTCGAGCCCCTAGAGAGCGTTCATCCACGTGAGCCGTACCTGCCTCACCGATGGTTTCAGTTCTATAGATGAGTTACAAGATCTCACGCTGTCTTTCTGCTCTGTAGAACTTTACCTGTACATTAAATACAGGCAAGGGATTTGAACTGGAGACTGATGCTTTGACTGGACTTATTGGCGCATATATTTATAGGTGTTTGGTCAATTAGCCTCACACTTACTTACTTACTTACTTCACTTAGCCGAACACCTCCACCTGCCCTGCAGCGATCAGCGCTCTGACCTCCTCACCACTGATCTCATCACGTTAATGAGTTTTATTAACATCAATTAGCTTCATGAACCAGAGAGAAGATCTTTTTGGTATTGTTCAATCGGTCCTCAATCATGTGAATATTGTTTTCCAGAAGCAGTCGATTCCAGTCATCACCTGTTAAACGCATATATAACAAACATGTAGAGCAGATTAACAAGACGCTAATGTTTTAGGCCACTCCCTTCTGATTAAATACATTTTGCAGTCCTGAAGATGTGAGGCTTGGGTGTGTTTTCATGATGCTCATTCGAAACGTACACAGGACAAGGTCGAAGACACTTCTACCTTCAAACTAAACCTAAAGCACAGTTAATTTCTCTCTGACGTCGTCCCTGTCCGTTCCAGCGTCCTGACTTACTTCCTGTGGCAAGTCGCTCAGGGCAGGAAGCAGCTCATCCGGACCCTGAGTGAGCAGATCGTCAACGTGAGTTTTAAAAATAGTCCTCAAGCACTTCTTTCCTGACAGAATCTCGCTCTCTCTTCTCCGTGTATAACCTTTACCTTCTGCATGTTTATTAGGAGGGTAAGGACAAGACCTTCCTGCTGAACAGGTTACAGAGCATCCAGAAACAGAGGACAGCCTCCGCAGCCTTCAGGCCCCAGGTGAGACGACCCCAGCCTTAGACTTTGCACGGGACGCTGCAGGCCGCCTTGTGTGCAATTTAACAACACAGTCTTTTGCAAATTAGACCGATGACGCAGTTATTAATGATACACAGTAATACAGAGCGGGCGGCAGGAGACACGGCCTGCTGTAAAGGGAAAGGCGTTTGGTGTTGATGTTGAAAAAGTGCGTTTTAAATAAAGAAACTCAACACTCATGAATAAGCATCGAGTCGGTTAATGTTATTCTTGGTTTATTTTTAGTCATGAATAAAGTAACGCTGCTGTAACTGTACACATTTACAGTAAAAAAATGAATTAATTAAAAGTTCTCTTTCCTTAAAAGAGAAGTAAACGGACTGAGCAGTAAAAATGGATGAATAAAAAGTAAAACTGGATGCTACTGATGTCATTCATTTGTTTTATTCATGCAAGTTTGCAGGTCAAAACAAAAACATTCTAAAGTAGCTAAAGTTTGATAAATATTAGATTTTATTCTTAAAACTGAAAACTAAGTTTTTCATTATTATTATTATTACTTTCCCAGGACTCCAAGGCCATCATTGCATTCAGTAAAGAAAAAGAAAAAAAAAAAGAGTGCAATTATTTTCACCAGTGAACTTGCCCTTTGATATCCTGTAATAGATCTTCACGCTCCCAGTCGCTGCGCCGAAATCCAATACATATTTTGTAATTAACAATCAGGAGGAACATATTTACACACACATTATGAAGGCTGTTTAAACCCCTGACAGCTCGTTTACTGCGCATTCCAAATCACATCTACTGTCACTACACACTTTTTTCCACACTCAGCGAGTTTGTTTCAGTCGACTGTAGAGTTAATGTTCTAATGAGTTCAGCACTGCCTGAGTGCAGTGTGGATCAAATTTGAGACTTTTTGCATCTTATGTATTCTATCTGCTGCATTTGTCTTAAAATCTTAAAACGCTCGCCTGCATTATTACAATCAAATCGCCAGGAAATAAGTGCAACTGTGGAAAGTAATAATTTGTGCTATCCCCCCCCCCCTCTCCAACACTTTTGTCAGGTCTATTGAACCGTCACTGAAATACGTAATTGTGGATCTTTATGTTCAATCTATTCCAGACGTGTTGCAGGACGTTAGTGTTATGAGGGCGGTAAATGTGTGTGATCATGTAGATCCATAATGATGGTGGGATTTTTTTCTTTCTTCCTTTTTTAGGAACACACTGAGAGAACATACTTCAATCAAAACTGGATGAACACCTTACCGCTGGAAATGTGAGGGAATATTTTTAAAGACTTTGATTTTGCCTGGCGATGGTGAGTAATTCGGAGGTTCTTGTAAACCTGTTCCCATCAGACGAGGACTGTTTACAAACGGAGCAAGATGTGCGTTTCTGGATTTAACACACTGTTCGGTTTAACATTTGCTGAACACACACACACACACACACAATTCAGTCCTTCTACAGAGAAGACAATAATAATACCCCATAGCTGTGGTTCAGAGTGAAGATTTGTACTGTAATACAGAATTCTGTCCAGTATGTGGCAGCGTTTCCATACACCGCTTATGCGCTTTTCACTTTATGTAAAGCTGTAAAAGATGTTTAGTTTAAAACATGAAAAACGTATATTCATCGTTGTAGAAGATGCAAGTTCAATAATCAAAAAACAATAAAAACAATGAAATGAATTGATTTTTTATTGTGAAAAAAGGCATCTTTTCTTCATACACTAAGAACTGTACAGTCAATAATTTAAAAACGGTTCGGTTCTTCGTTCCAAGAACATTTTTACTGATTCCTTAAATTACTCAGCAGCTTTTAGCTTACACCCAAGGAGGAAAAAAATAATAGTGTTTACAACTGTGTGCTCATTGCATTCACATTGTTCTTCCCTTCCATTTTATTTACCCAACACCGCAGGACATGTTTTCCCCACACAGATTAAACCTAAACCAAAGTCTATCAATCATGAATTCATTACCAGGTTTAATCTGCGTCTGTAAAACACTTCCTGTGATTTAAAGCGGTTTAAAAGAGGTTCAGGAAAAGACAAAAGATTAAAACTAGAGGCACCAAAACAAACAAACAAACAAACAAAAAAAAAGCAATGCAATGCGCAGCCCAACCGTACGATACAGAACCCCCAAGACGACTTCTAACTAAGCTCTCCAGAACGAACGTTACGAACTAAAGCATGACTGTAGGCTGATTGTAACTTTACTAAATGATGAACAGGGGTCACCTCTCTCTAAACACTCATTCTCACACAGGACGCCATCACATTTCGGGCTCAAGCAGGGCGGGCGACTTGCAGATGTCCTGCTTCGCTCCGTTTCTCGCCGAATGTGAGGACAGAAGGACGCGTACAGCTTAAGGGCGAAGCAGACGTCGGATTTAAAACGTGGCACGTTTATCGATCTGGATTTGTTGATTCGTTTATTTCCAGCAAAATCCCTGAGATAGACAGAGAGAGAAAGATCTCGAAGACTTCATGCTGCGTTTTCGATGATCGGCGGCAATTCATTATTTACCAGGGTTCAAAATAAGTCGCTGCTCCTTTCACAGAGCTCGTAAATAATTTAGCGAAATAATCAGGAGCGCTGGGGTGGTGCGGTTGGTGGGGGTGTGGGGGGTCAGGGTCTGATTGCTCTTTAAGAAAAAAAAAAAAAAACAGTTATATTACAGGGTTTGTGCTTAATAGTTATAATGTTTATATTATTATAATATTCAAGTTCTCAGCTCTGAGATTTTTTGAATAAATCGAGTAATCGCTAAAAGGCCATGATTTGATTTTAACACTGCTACAGAAACACTGAAAACAACAGGACTGCGTCTGAAACGCCTCAACCTGATCCTGTGCATTTAAAGAAATACTCCAGCACTTTTACTAGCACATCTGAGGTGTGTGCGCGAGTGTGATTATTACAGACAAGAATCAACACGATGCCCTGATCTGATTAGGAAAAAACCCCATAAAACCTGTCCAATTAACCTCGAAGTCGAGCAAAACATGTTTGTTTGTAAGTGAAACTTTAACTATGAGCGAGTTATTCCGTACAGGGAAAAGCGTTGAAACTTGTTATCTCTGATCATCACACAAAGACTTCAGACGCACAGCGGGCGAGATTGGACTTAAAAGCACCGGAGTACTCCTTCAAAAACGCAACTAAAAACTTTAAACAATGCCAGATTAGACAGACAGGTGGTTTGGCACAAGGGCTCAGCACAGACGCGTACATGTTCCGCTAAAAACTATTTGATGCAAGACCACGTTGTTTGTTTACAAACAAAAGAGCAGAAAAGAAAAGGCAAGTGAAAAGAAGGACGTGTCCCTGTGAGAGCGGGAGATCTCAAACGCACCATTCCCCCCGAGGACGTGGGATTTTTTTTTCCAGAAATTATTGTAATCAAACAGTACAGTCACACTATCAGCGTTCATCAATGTGTTAACCACGACCTCACAGTGCAATTCACAGTTACGCTAGCACTTCTAAACCGTCATGTGGCGTGGCGTGCAGAACGCGGCCGTGTTTATGACGAGCCATCCGTCAGCCGAGAGAAACGAAACCTCCGGTGGGTTTATCCAAATTTCTTGGAACTGAAAAACATGCTGTTAACGAACCGAAGCTTAACGAGCTGATTGAAGAACCTGACCACCTCTGGGTTGTTTGAACGCTGATTCTGTGCAGATTCTCCAGACAGTCAGGCGGACGGACGGACGGATGCAGGACGTGTTCGGCGAGCTGTGTGTGTGGTTGTAGTAGTACGATTAACTGCAGCGGATATGATCCGTCGTATCCTCCTGACAGTCCCAAGGAAGCGTTTAGGGGCGGAGCTTGGATCCCCAGCCAACTGTTCCAGGCTAGGAGATCTTGCAGTTGTTGCGCGTGCAGTTCTGAGGCGGGCTCTGCGGCGGCCGGATGGATTTGGAGCGTTTCAGACTGTTGCCTTTGCTGCTGCCGCCGCTGTTGGCCAGCGAGTACGAGCGTCCGTGCATCATGACCGCGTTCATCCCGTTGGCCATGGAGAAGGACTTCAGGTGGCTCTTGATGGCGACGGGGAGCGGCAGCTTGTCGATCAGGTGCACCGGCGTGCAGGAGACGATGGCGCGACAGCACAGGTCCTGCAGGCTGAACACTGGGAAGGTAAACACGGAGACAGAGTCATGCTAATGTTAACGCCACACATAACAAAACACACTCAACTACACAGTACAGTCGTGACCAACAGTTTTGAGAATGACACAGATATTAGTTTTCACAAAGTTTGCTGCTAAACTGCTTTAAGATCTTTGTTTCAGTTGTTTCTGTGATGTACTGAAATATAATTACAAGCACTTCATACGTTTCAAAGGCTTTTATCGACAATTACATGACATTTATGCAAAGAGTCAGTATTTGCAGTGTTGGCGCTTCTTTTTCAGGACCTCTGCGATTCGACTGGGCACTAAATGTGTCTATAAACAGATGAACGTGTTCTAAGTAATAAGGATCGTAATCTTTGAGAAACTGAAAACACTTATAGATGTGCAGTTACTGAAAAACAATCAACTCTGTGATGCTACCAGTAACAACACAATCTCACCTACGCCGTTTGGCTCACGTTGAGAGACACGGTGCCGAACACAGAGTGACCGTCTGATGTTCAGCACGGACCGGCAAAAAAATTAGCATGTTTAAGATTAGAAACGTAATCGCTACAGCAAAACTGTGTGAATCGTGAAACCGTGCTGTCACTCCACTCAAAGTCTGGCGTTATGTTCTTCAAGACCACGTCCCCAAATTTTAGCAGAAGCATCCAGTCATCAGTAATAGGAACACCTGTACACCTGCTCATTCATCCAGGTATATACTCGGCCAATCATGTGGCAGCAGCAGCACGATGCCTAAAACCGTGCAGATACATGCAGAACCTGACCCTCGACTTGCTGCAGCTGTTGGGGTTTTGTGCGTGCCAGCAAGGAAACGCTTCGGGTTTTTTTCGCACTATTCTGTGTAAACTCTAGACGAGGTTGTGCGTGTGAAAATCCCAGGAGATTCACAAGTTTCTAAAATCCTCACCCCAACCCGTCTGGCAACCAAAACCACACCAGAGTCGGGTGTGTTTCTCCTCCTGATGTTTCTTTGCCGTGTATCTGTGTTTTTTATGCACTGAGCTGCTGCATGATTAGATTATCTAATGTGTGTTTTGAGGGGCGTGGCCTGGACAGACATAACACTCAACCTCTGCATCTCTCTCACACACACACACGTACACACACACACGTACACACACACACGTACACACGTACACACGTACACACACGCGCGCGCGCACACACACACGCGCGCGCACACACACACGCGCGCGCACACACACGCGCGCGCACGCGCGCGCACACGCGCGCACACGCGCGCGCACACGCGCGCACACGCGCACACACGCGCACACGCGCACACACGCGCACACGCGCGCACACGCGCACACACGCGCACACGCGCACACACACACACACGTGCACACACACACACACGTGCACACACACACACGTGCACACACACACACGTGCACACACACACACGTGCACACACACACACGTGCACACACACACACGTGCACACACACACACGTACACACACGTACACACACGTACACACACACAGACTGACCTCGGTTGGGCCTCCAGAACTTCTCCATTCCGTGTCTCATGAGCACGATGCGCGACAGCTCCGTGAACGACTCGATGACGTTGAAGTTGCAGAGCGGACTCACTTCGAAAAAGGTCATGGCGTTCTTCTCGGCATAGGAGCGAGCCTGCTCCGTGGGAACCTGACGCTTAAACGCCAAGTGCAGGCGGTTCCCCACCAGGATCCGAGGAACGCCAGGAGCATGCTGCAGATACACGAGAGCAAGATCAACACACTCCGCCATGTAATCACCGCCTTCATGCTGAAATGAAGGAGTGTGTGTTTTGAAGATGTTGGGCAGGAAGGAGAAACTCCTCTGAATCCCATCTCTCTCTCTCTCTCACACACACGTACTGCAGCAGGAAAGGCTGAGCGTTTATAAATTGCTATGTGAGCTATTGGTATCTCTTAGTATCTGTTCTACTTATGCACATAAAAGCAGCACAAACACACACACTTTTCTTTCTCCGAGTAGAGCTATGAATCAGACATAGATTCATTTTTGACTGTTGCGATTTTCGATTTCAACAGCAGTAATGTTTCAAACAGCAAGATTTCTTATAGCTTTTGAAGGTAACAATGCTAGCTAGTATTACTTAAACGCCACGTCTGTAAAAAAGCCATATTTTTTTTTCCTGCCCCACACTTCACTCCATTAGGTGGCAGTATTGCACCAGCTGCTCATTAAACATAAAAGAAGAAGAAATTATAATCTTGCAAAACCAGAGCGCAGAAGATGGAAGTGTTTCGTATTTTCTGCAAAAGCTGAGAGACGTTTTCCAGGAATTTGCCAATCTGATAGCAGGTTTCTCTAAATATTATTTACAAGTGTGAATTTTCTAATTAAAAACTGATCCATTACTGCAGGGAATCAAATCGACCAATAAAAGAACAATAAATCACAATAATCCATTGAACTGTTTAGCTCTACGAGTGACGGGCCGGAAGATTAAAATTCTAATCTTAAAACTATACTAAAACACGTGGCTTATTTTCTTTTTTGATAAAAAGTGAATCAACTTTAAGGTGCTTGAAAATACACTGAAGCGTAAGAAACTCATAATTTGCTCTGTAAACCAGTCATCTTTCTACAACATTATTAAAATGGTTAAAATTTCTCTTGAGTTTCTCTGGTCACTGGAAGGACAATCTAACTTCAATGATTTGTATTGTTTCACTTAAAACTCCATAAACACGAAACCACTACGTTCTCTGTTTATTTGTTTATCGGTCTAATTTATTTGGGCAACACGTTCTCCAAGTTGCTTCAACTTTCAGCATCTCACCTCATCGATCTCTCGAATCCAGCGGTCGATCCCATCAAAGGACCAGCGGTTAGTGATGTCATACACCAACAGGATGCCCTGAACAGGACAAAAAAAAAAACAGGAAGAAAGAATTATTTGTTACAAGTTACACATTCACACATCGCAGCTTTATAGATTCCACGTGACCGGTTTAAAAAATGATGATCATGAAGTTTCTAAGAGACGGGAATCACCAGGGACGTCCCGATATCATATTATCATAACATCTACGTGCCGATTTTATTTGTCTCACGATTTTATAAATGTTTTGATTCAATATTACTAAAGTTATCACTTTATTACAATTTTAAACAAACTTCAATCCTACCGCACCTGATAATGTACTAAAAGCCGATGTATAAATAATTTATAGGATTATAGAAGAACTGCAACATTTAACCAATTCAAATGCAAATATTAATTAAATCTCGTGATGCATGACCTGCTAGACAAAACAACCATGATAGGTTACTGAATCAATATAATGTTTCAGAAAACAGGATGATACAATGCAAAAAAAGCTCAATAAACGGGTTAACACCGCTCTTTATTACACGCTGAAGCTGACCGGCTGAAACGCTGATGAAGCATCTGAAGGTCAAACGATGAGTAAAGTGTGAAATGGAAGACATTTGTAACATTAAAATAAAGGCCACTCGTACAGGGTGGGTCTAAAAGTCCGGGTCCAGAGGCACTTTTTTTTTTTTTTTACTTCATACCTGCTTTTAAAACTAACGCCAGAAGACGGAAAAGAAACTCGCTTTTGTCTGTAAGAAAGAATTCACATGAACCCCTTTCCAATCAAGGCAGTTCCAGATGTAGCTCCGAGCCGGTGCCCGATTTCCAACCAGTTCTTTGTTTGATTTCAGACGGCTAAAGCACCGGCCCTCAGACAGAAAAACTGGTTCCATGGCGGCACAGACAGTTTGTTCGGCTAGAACAAAGAACTGCTTACATCAGGGGCTGGAGGCGGGGTTAGCACATCCCAAAAACATTATCCGCCGTCTTTACACTGGACTAGTGTAGCCATGTGTAGGGTAGTGTTGTACTTAAGACAAGACAGATAAAGACAGATGAACTCTCAAAATAAATTATTAAATGGGCAGCAGAGATTCCTTCTTGTGCTCGTTTAATCCTAAAATAGACTCACAAAGCCTTGTTGAAGTTCGCCGTTGTTTTGCTTGTCAAGTATAGACGGTATACATGGACGTATACCGTGACGTAAAGACGTATCTCTCGAGCACACGGAAAAACAAAGCCGACTCTTCGCTTCGGTTTGCTTTTGAACCGGCACTCGCACCAGACATGACTTGGTACACTTTGGTGGAAAAGGGTTACTAGAGAATTTCCTGCTGAATCTTACAGCATTTCCTCGTTAGTCTGTGGATCCAGACCTTTCAGCCTCACTGTGCAAAGACGAGAGTAAACCCAAGTTGGGAATCTTTTCACCATATAAGTTCATGAGGTTTGAGGGTTCTGAACAATGAACTCTGTTCCTGAGAAATACGTTATTAAATAAACACGACCACAAGGCGCAGTGTGTTTACTAACCGACTCCACTGCTGTTGTATGCAGGTACTTTTGATAGACAGATGTATGGAGAGAGAGAGAGAGAGAGAGAGAGAGATGATGTCATCCTGCTCGATCTGTGCTTTAACTCATGTTTATTTCACCACTGTGACCTGTGAGGTGTGATGAACACCGGGGTCTCTCACCTGTGCACCTCTGGAGTAGGAACGGAAAATGGTACAGAAGCGGCCTTGGCCCGACGTGTCCCTGTAAACACACACACACACAAACACACACACAAACACACACACAAACACACACACACACACACACACACACACACACACACACACACACACACACACACACACACACACACACACACACACACACACACACACACACACACACACACACACACACACACACACACACACACACACACACACACACACACACACACACACACACACACACACACACACACACACACACACACAGAGAGAGACATGTCAGGGCATGAAACACAACCTTTTCTCCTTTTGTTCACCTTCATGACGGTGACAGAATGTTCTGGATCTGCACAGAGCTGTTGGATTTGTAAAAAAAAAAAAAAAAAAAAAAAGAAAAATAATAAAGTGACTCGTGTTAGTCACAGCCACGAAAAACCGGTTTAACAGCCTCTGAGATCATGCTGGGACTCCACACGCACCTGATGTGTAGCATGTAAAGTGTGTGCACACACACAACACTTATGTTTACTGTGAAACTGAGGACCAGACACACCCGCATGCTTCCCTCCCTCACACACACACACACGCACGTAAACTCCTCTCTCCACCGAGATGTGACCTTCACAAACATGTCTCCCTACATTAGAAGTCATTACATTAACACTCTACTCTGTTAAAAGATGTATAAATCCATGCCGTCCACGTCAGTGTGTATGATTCGTTACTATGGCGACAACAACCTGTTAAAGCAAGCGCACTAGTGCGATATAAACCCAGGAGCTACCGTCCACGGCATCCGACCAATCAGAGTCGAGCACTCGACCACCACAACTTGGCAAAAGTAAAATTGGATATAAAGTGAACTCCTAGATACATGTTGTTGCTCTGAAGGTGTGTAAACTTTTGCATTGTCATCTTTAAAAACAAGATGTTCATGCAGTGATTGTGGTGTTGAGTGACGCAGGTTTAAAACTACACTGTCTCTCTGCAGCACTGACTCTGTAATGCACAGCTCTAATGGCTTACACACACACACACACACACACACACACACACACACACACTTCCAGTGCACTACACATACATCACTTTTCCACTCTTCCTTCTCCCAGAGCCTGACTCATCATTAACAGGAAGGCCGCGCTGTTCCTCTTCCATCCTGAACATTAACACACACCACGATTTATATTAAAGCGCCGCCACGGCGACGAAGCCCCGCCTCCTCGTCTCTGGCAGGATCGATGGGGACGTGGAGGTCTAATTGCAGCTGCGGTCTGACAGGACGTCCATCTCGTGTCTGTATCGCGACTAAGAGCTTTAAACCGCTCGACTCATCGCTCAGAGTCTCTGTAAAGCCCTGGACTGAAGGAGGACAGTGAGGGAGCTATGGAGTTCTGACAAGTGTGTGTGCGCGCGCGTGTGTGTGCGCGCGCGTGTGTGTATATGCACTAAATAAAAAAAAAAAACAAACAAACAAAAAAACCCAAACAGATTTAAGATATCAAAATCGGGCTTAACAGATTATATTTACTAAATTTGATCATTTTCAGAATTATTTATACAGGTTATAAAATTAAATTATGTCTTCATGCTAGGCTTTTTTTTCTCCATTTAATTAGAATTTGTGATTCATAGAGACTGGGAGGAGACTAGGTATGGTTGGTGGGCGGAGACTGGGCAGGTGGACAGAAATGAGTAATACAAAATAGCTGATCAGTAACGAGAGAGTAAACAATCAGCTGTAACGATGCTCACTATGTTATGTTTCAAGTTTCAAAATATTTTTGAAAAAAAAAAAAAAAAATCATCTGTTTTACTGGAGAAGCGTTTTTGAGACTCTGGAGAACATGAGATTGACCGGACTGGAGGAGGGGGGGCAGCTGTTCAATTCATGTTTACAGCGTATTAGACCTACAGTATGATATGAAGTGTGTGTGTGTGTGTGTGTGAGTGAGAGAGAGAAAGTAAGAGAGAACACTGTACTGTTAACACACTTACCACAACTCCAGCTTTACGCGCCGTCCGTCCAGCAGAATTGTGGTTGTCTTGTAGTCGATTCCTGAATGGAATATAAAAAACATATTGTCAGGATCTTTAACGTCTCAGAGCTGCAAAACCCAAACACAGAAGAGTGCTGTGGCATCCTGGAAGTGTGTAACGCTCGAGCCCGAAATCCCCCCCACAAACACTCTAATGCTAATCTTATCAGCCTTAAACCCTTCCTGTGAACCGAGCCCAAATCAGTCAGTTTGGTTCTCGCCATGTAAGTCACTATATAATCTGATCAGAACTCTAAAGCGACTCGCTGTTAACACACCCCGGGATTACGGTGCGGGTTTACACGAGACACGGCCACGCAGCAGGGATTGGAACCTGCATCAGATCTGATCTGACCTGTCGTGTTTAAATCACCGCTTTTGATTGAGAACAAACCCAACAGCTGCTCCAGCCTGCTTTGCATTTTCATGTCCTCACTAATGGCCGACGTGTCCTGCTTAATCACTTCTAACAGAACAGGAACAGGGCTGTGACAGAGTCTTATTTCCGGATCGCCTCAAACACACACATGCGCGCAGAGTGAATCCTTCACCACAGCCCATCTCCTGCTTGACATCCTTAGCTCCCGAGTTGGCGTTGGTTTATGTCCACACAGGAAGTGAGACGTGCTTTAAAGCAGAACGAGCCTCGGAGGGAGAAAGAGAGAGAGAGAGAGAGAGAGAGACAGCAGATGGTTCTTCGAGGGGTTTCGTAAAGCTTTGATGAGGCTTTCTGAACCTCCAGGCTTTTTGCTGGTCCTCAAGTCTCGCACTTCACATCTCCTAAACTCTCTGCGTGCTCGTTTTTATTCTAAACAGCTGCTTTTACTCGAAGAGAAGATGGGTTGCTCGTGTGTCAGTGCCCGTTGCCGTGGGAACCATTATGCTGTTCAATGTTTTGGGGCCTAAACAACAACCATCACACCACGTCTGTTTAGAGATGTGGTCCGTTCTGTCTGGTCTCAGCTTCCCTCTGTGCTGCTGAGGAAGTGAGGACGGCACGCTGTAATTAGCGGCGCGGTCTCCGCTCCTCTGGACAAACAATCGAAATCGCAACGCCGTTTTATTTTTTATTTTTATCTTCCCACACTGCGGAGCTGCGCCATTCTGCGTCCTGACCCATCGTCTATTCTGATGTCAAAGAGTAAGACGTACTCGGCATTAATACACAGCCTGTCTGTCTTTTGTCTGCAAAAGTGCTAAAACTGCTCTCCTTCATCACTGACACTGGAGACTCCTTCCCTAACTGTTGTATAATCAGCTGTACGAGACCTGTGAATAAGCTGTTGCAATAATAACCAAAAAGCACAATAACAGAAACGAGGGCATTGATATAAACCTGTGATTGAACGCTTTTCCGACCAATCAGAATACAGAGCTTGACGTCAGTATATTTCACACCTGCCGGAACCGGACCCTGACCCGTTATCGTTCGTGACTCGGTCGGAATCTCGGTATCGCTCGGTAGCTGAGCGAGATACGCCTGCGTTCCTCACAGCTGCTCGACTCTTTAAATATTTACACCTGTGCTTTTTGAGCCACGCAGAAACAGGGCAGTGCTGAGAAAACCTCGGAGTGTAAACACACCAGCGATACACTGCAGAGTTTAATAAAGACTCTGGGGTTTGGATCAGATTCTCTCTCTCTCTCTCTCTCTCTCTCTCTCTGTGATTTTCCAGGGTTTGGACAGAGATGCGGTGGTGAGAAAAATGCTTTCCAACATCCCACTCCTTAAAACCATCTGAGAGAATTCACTACACACAAACATATGCACAGAGAGGGGGGGGGGGGTTCACTTCCTCTTAAAAGCCTTTCAACATTTTAGCAAAAACACTGACAATCAGAAACACTGAAAAATGTGCTGAGATTTTGGAGGAAGTCACAGTCTACAGGTACTTCCTGCAGAAAACACTCCGCCTGCTGCATCGGGAACGCCTGAGAGACGGTTTACGACTACACGGACTTGTCTCTCACATCGACAGATTTGACATTAAAATCAGAATTTAACGCAGATTAACACTGGGTCTGGTGGCCAAAGCCTCATACTCGATTTTGGTTTATCTTAAATTTTCCTCCATCATAATCAGAAGAAATTATAACATCATCATACCCGTCAATCATGACATAATTTATCAGAATATTAACGTCTTAATGATGGGATGGCCCAGATACGCCTGAGATACAGATTCACGTTTGTGTTTGTTTCGTTCCTTTGTTTTCATTACACGAGTACAGATGATCGAATGTTGGAAATGTCTAAAGCAAGTTTAAAGTGCCTCATTTATTTGGTTATTTATTAAAATAATTCATTAAATATATCTGATTTTTTTGTACATCTTTTCATGAGAAGTAGATTTTCTCTTTTCTATTGTCGTGTTTTTCTTCTTTTAATAGTTGAATATAACTCGAGTTTAAAGGAAACCCACAAGGCTACAGCGCGCTGATGTGTGTTACGCAAACGCTCATCAACAACAAACATCAGATTAGATAACACCCTGAAACCATCAGCACACGATGGTGGTTCTCTTCAAGGAGACATCGTCTTGAGCTTCATTCTTTAGAAAACATTCTGACATTCTAGTCTCAGAAAAACTAACTCAATACACACACACACACAAAAAGTAACTAGTTTAATATTAGCGTCCAAGCCGCTGCATTTTCTCCGTCACCACTCTGCAGACTGAGATCTGGAAAATATGACCGCTGTCTAAAGGAAAACATCGGCATTTTTCCAGCTGGACCACAGACAAGAATTTGGGATTGAGGAGGGAAAAAAAAAAACTCGAAACTGAATTAAGTATAAGGGAGCAGCTGTTAAACCCATAACCTTAAAGTCAGGTTATAAATGTGAGGCATAAAAAGCTACCTTGAAATGTGTTTATTCTGAGTGTGTGTGTGTGTGTGTGTGTGTGTGTGTGTGTGTGTGTGTGTGTGTGCGCCGCGCGTTGTGGTAGATGTGATAGATTTGTGGAGAGTGTGATTTGCATCTAAATGTAACCCCTATGGTGGTGCTAGACTGGAACCTACAAACTTCTGGCATGTATGACCGGACGGGGGGCCGTGATCTCCTGGACCGGCGGGGACTGTGATCTCTGTGGAGTAGTAAGCTCCGACTGTGGTGCTGGAGAGAGCATGATTTGGGTATGCATAACCCCAGAGGGTGGTGCAGGATTTGTGCAAAGTGTGATTTGCATGTAGAAATGAACCTGAGGGTGGTGCTGGACTTGTAGAGAACACGACTTTGGTACAGAAGACAAACCCTGACACTGGTGCTGGACTTTTGTAAAAAAAAAAAAAAAAAAGAGAGAGAGAGAGAGAAAACACATTGTCTACAAAAGTGTAACCCCTGATAGAGGTGTTGGACTGATTAATGTGTGTGTCTGTATATACATGTGTGTGTGTGTGTGTGTGTGTGCATATATGTGCGTGTGTGTCTGTATATAAACCCTCATGGGGTGATGTTATGTCTGTGTGTATATAAAAAAAAAACCCTGATGGGTGTAAATAGTGTGTGTGCTTCTGTGTGTATAACCCCTGAGAGAGGTGATTAGTATGTGCGTGTGTATGTATATAATATCTGATGAGGGTGATTAGTGTGTGTGTGTATATATACTATATCCTATATATATATATATATATAAAAACCCTTGATGGGGTGATGAGTGTGTGTGTGTGTGTGTGTGTGTGTGTGTGTGTGTGTATAACTCCTGACAGAGGTGATTAGTGTTTGTGTGTGTAACCCCTTATATATATAAAACCCTTGATGGGGTGATGAGTGTGTGTGTGTGTGTGTGTGTGTGTGTGTGTGTGTATGTATGTATGTATGTAACCCCTGACGGAGGTGATTAGTGTTTGTGTGTAATCCCTTGTGGAGGTGATTACTGTGTGTGTGTGTGTATAACCCCTGACGGAGGTGATTACTGTGTGTGTGTGTGTAAGTAAGTAGGTAACCCCTGATGGAGGTGATTAACATATTGGTGTGTGTGTGTGTGTGTGTGTGTGTGTAAAACCCCCATGACGCTGGACTCACCACTGCTGTAGGCGTATGGACTTTCTGCAGATCCGTCCTGCAGGCTGTCCAGGATCTCTCCTTTCCCCACATCACTGTCTCCCACCAGCAGGAACTTCAGCAGGTAGTCGTAGCTCTTCACCGGGCTGCCCTGAGAGCCCATCCTGCTCACACCAGAGCCACAAGCTCCAGCACTTCACCGAGTCTCATACAAGCGAATAAATTCATCCAGGACCCACAGCGTGCAGGCGAGCTACACCGGCCAGCTCACATCAGACTCGCGCTCTTATATTGATGATGTTGCTTTATCCAAAAACACACGCGGTAATTCGTGAGAGGTTTAAACTCTGAGGGGGGAAAAGACCGTTTGAGTGCTAATCAGTTAGCATCACTCGCTAAGCATTGTGTGCTAGCTAAACGCATTTCAGAAAAAAAAAACAAAAAAAAACAAAGCTCGTTTAGAACAAAGAACGCGGATATTAAATATCTATACATGTGTGGATAAACAAACCAGAATTCACTTATGAGGAAATAAAATGTATATATTTTGCTAATTTGGGTGCTGTAGCGATGCTAATATCGCATTAGCTTGCTAACTAACGCTAGCTGTCAAAAATGAACAAACGCGCGAGACATTTAAAGCCCACCTCAGTCCAGGTCACTCACTGCAGGAAAAATATATATAAATGATAGGATTTTTTTTTTAACTATAAAAATTATTTTAAGAAACACATAGCGAACAGTTGCTCATCCGAAGCCTGTTTACGGAATATTAGCTTAGCATAAACTACCTTCGCCTGCTAATACTGCTAGCGTTAGTTGAGTTCTCAGCAACGAACATAAAAAAAAATAAAAAAAAACTCGGAGTTTTTAAAGATAAACATCCAAAAAAAATTTCTCATCTGGAGTCCGATAAAATATCCAACATATATTTCAGAGATTCTGCTATTTGTGTTAGTAAACCTCAGAAATGTCCAGTATAACTGTAAGAACGCCCGTCGCTCAGGTCTGTGTGTGTGTGTGTCTGCGCCTACACTGTCAGTCTGCTAGATTCAGATTCACACAAGAGTCGATTCACTTCAACCAATTCTTTTACGCAAGGGGTCGACTCTCGTGTGAATCATTTGTATCGCAATGTAGAGCTGCTCGTTCGTTGGAGTTTCCTGTTGTTTAATGTTTAGTTCAATTAAAGAGATGACAAAATGCTACTAGTTTTCTAATCGTTGGTGGAAAATTGAGAAAGATGAGAGGTGTGTTTGTTTCTTAGATGTGTGTATGAATCATGAATCAGACAGTTCGAGTCACCACAGAGGATCCGTCTTCATCGCACTGTTATTATTGTTCATTATAAGGTCAAAACTAAAAGATTTCGACAAACATTTGCAGGCTAAATAACAACAACAACAACAATAATAATAACATTATTAATAATATAACGAATATAACAACCGGTTAGGTTTAAGTGGGGAAAAAAACAATGAGTCATGAATCGACTCTTAAATGAATCAAGTCGAATGGTTTGATTTAAAACTGGCACAAAATTATATATCATCTTAAAGAGACAGAGAGAGACAAAGACAGAGAGACAAAGACAGAGAGAGAGACAATAACCTGAACTAACTACGAGTTAATATCGCTATTATTCAGATACTTGATAGTTTTTGTTGTTTTTTTGTTATTGTTTACCTACAATGCTATTCTTTCATCTATACATATAATAAAACTGTTAAGTAGTGTGTCTGTATATTTAATATATTTACAAAAGAATAATTTGGGGGTAAGATGGGTAAGACGCAAGATGAGTAAGAGGACACATCAAGATGTTTTTTTTTATTTTTGTCTGTCTGTTTGTTTGTGCGTGCATCACATAAAATCTACTGAACAAATGTTAATGTGGTTTTCGCAGGTGCATTTGGCCGCGCTCTAGGTAACATATAGGTTTTGTTTCATCGCAATCGGCCCGCAGGAAGTGAAGATATGCTACTTTGAATTTTAAATGTAAAAGACGCTGTTATATCAAACAATCAGCCCTGAAAAAAAAATTAGTTAATTTAGACTAATTATTAGAGAGAGAAAGAAAGAAAGACATCACATACAGACATACAGAGACAAGAATGGTTAAACGGACATTCATAGCACCAGACAGACAGACAAACAGATAGATACATTTGGACCTCTTTTCGGAGTTTGAGGTAAGACACCGTAGCGTTAGCATGAAGAACAGATACATTCATTACCGCAATTAGAATAAAATGTTAAATAAAATATGAAATTGCAGGAGGAGGACATCTGAGGCTCTGCTACAGCTTTCATAATAACAACAACTCTGTTCTGTGATAAACACACACACACACACACGCTTACAGTAAGAAGTTCCTCGTTTCTGTTGGGCTCCAAGCGTTTCTCACACAACAGCTTGAGAGGGTTAAAGGGCCAAGAGAGGTCAAAGGTCACCTGGAACATTAAAGCATGGACAAGTGGCGCCTTTCCCAAGAAGAGATTAAAAATGCAAATTGCCACATGAAGTCTTTGTGGCCAGAACGTGCCTGGGTTAGAGAAATGTGAGCATCTCATGGGACATGAGGGGACATATGGAGCACAATTAAAGCAAATATACACATAAGAATACACACACACACACACACACACACACAAGGCTTTAATGACTTCATTTAAAAAAATTAAAAAACAGTCTCCCATAATTCAATGCTGCAGGTGTAAACTGTGAGTTATGAGTTAACTGAACTAAGGATCAGAGTGAAATGGACGAGAGAGACAGAGACAGAGGAAGAGAGGGGTGAAATAATGTGCTCCCAAAGAAAATCGCTCAATAACACAGAAGGACAGACACACAGGCGAAGATAGAAAGACAGATGTAGCAAAGCAGAGACAGATAGATAGACAGAGATAAAAAGGACAAACAGTTAGACAGATGGGTGGATTGACTGACAGATATACAAAGAGACTGACAAATAGATAGAAAGAGACAGATAGACAGACACAAATACGCAAACTGACAGAGAGACAGATGGCTCCAGAGAGGAGAGAAAAACAAATAGACAGCAGGAAAAATAGATAAACGGATGGATAGCATAAAACAGATATACAGAAAGAGAGAGAGACAAATCTAGCAGGAACTAAAACTAAAAACTTTAACAGGTGCAGCATACGTCAACACACACACCTTCTCAATTAAAAACACTCGAAAATAAACACACTGTTGTGTTGGGTAAGCGCTCTATAAAGAGAGTATTTTAATGCAAATTAGACAGAAATTTATTCTAAAATGACAAAAAAAAAATTATAATCCAATTTCTCCAGATCAATTAACATGCTAATGTGTGTAATTAACACACCACCACAGAAACAGAAGGGGGATTAAACGACATGGCACGAGTAGAGATGCTTAGGGCAAACCGCACCTGAAGTACAAATGATTCATTTACAAATGATTCGGTCCACACGACTCACTCAGGTGAACGAATCAGTATCATGTCAGATGAACGCGCCTCAGTCACTACATCACTACTTTATTATTGTAGGGTTTTCAATCTAAACATTGAAAAGCCTGAGAATTGTTTTTTTATGAACATTTTTGTTAATCATTCATCGAAATACACCGGGTGGAAAAAACAACTCATCAAGTGAATGTTAGAAAACAAGTGTATAATCATCAACAAATCAATAAGTTAATAATCATAAGAAAATAATTAGGATCTTGATTTAGGATTAGAATTTATTAAGACTAATACTATGATTAAAATACCATCAGCAGCACCAGACCTGGGCAGAAGATTCATTCAGTTCAGTGTAAAAAAAAAAAAAAAAACAACAAACAAAAAAAACTCCGATGTCATCTCACACAGCGGGCGGAGAGAGAGAGCGGCGTGAGAGTGGGCGTGTGATCGCTGGGGTGGGTTTGGTGAGTGTGGTGGAGCTCAGGAGAGTCTGAGGTGTGTTTCAGTCAGTCTTGGTGCTTTTCTGCCTCCAGGGGTAAATGAGCTCTCCGACAAACAGCTTCTTACACAACGCGAGCCACGAGTCTCTGGACGAGCAACCGGACGTCTCGATGCGGTAACACTGCAGCACCGAACCGCACTGTAGAGGGTTAATCTGCACGCACACACTCACATCACTAATAGATAGATATATAAATCAGATATACAGACAGACATTAATGTTAGTTCGTTACCTCCATCAGCAGGTGAAGTGGAGCACCAGGTTCTTCATGCAGCACGTGGAATTTCACTCCCTCTGAAACACACACACATTTTATGAGTTTATCCATTTCACCTTATTCTACTTTCCTCTTCTACCCATACTTTTTTTCCCACAGTTTATATTTATTTACAAATATTTCATAGAGATATTAACTTTGACAGATTTTAAACACTTATTTATTCAAGCAAACTAATTCCAGTTATCGTCATTCCAACGGCTGTATTTTATTTGTGTTATTTTATTTGGTATTTGCACTGATGACTTTTTTGGAGTTATTAATAGAACTACTCTGCGTGCCTTAAATTTCCCTGTGGGGATAAATTATTTTATTTTTTATTTTTTTACTTGACTAAATGTTAATAAACGTTTAGTAACAAACAAGACATTGACCAACGTATGATGAAAAATTAAGTGCATAAAGAATATTACATATATTATAATGTATAGTGAACATTAAGTAATAGAAATTAAATAGATACGGTCTAATTAACATTAACAAGTGTATATAATTAACCGTGTTACTGATTATGTTATGAATAATGAGTACATTCTGAATATTTAACGAGTAAATCATGAAAAAAGTGTATAACACACAATAACATGCTTATAATTAATGTTAAAAAGCATCTAATGACTATTAACAATTGTTTAAAGTATATTCATGAAAGAACATAAATATTAACGTGTATAATAAATATTAACCAGCATGTGATGGACATTAATGAGTGTATTAGTGAAGACTGACTGAGTGTATAAGTAATAATAATAATGAGGGTATGAGGAATAATAAGTGTGTAATTAACATGAGCAAGTGAGCGAGTAATAAATGCTGAGTAGATAATGAATATTAACGAGTGAATGTTGTGTACAGTGTGAAAGTAAACGTAAGAAGGTTTCAGTTCAAAGGAAAATGATAAATAAATAAAAACATTTGTGCGTGAATTTTTCTCTCAAATCACTGCTGGATGTTTTGCACTCGTCCTGTTCGCCCTGTGTGTGTGTGATGGCGCGCGCGTGTGTGTGGAACCAAGCGAGACCCACCAGCCAGTCGATACGGTCGGCAGACGCGCAGCCCCACGGCGAACAGCGGGAAGGAGTTGATGAAGTCCACGCTGAGGTGGATCAGACCCTGGAACATCACCACCACCAGCCGCAGCTGCGAACACACCAGAACAACAGCGACTCTCGTGAGGACACCGACTTCACCAGTCAGCAGATCATGAATAAAACACACATTTCCTCCTGCATCGATCCGCTTCACTCACCAGAGTAAAGACCAGGTAATACAGCGCAGTGGTGGGGAGCAAAAACAGCAGCACGGTGAAGAGCAGAGTCCCGAGGAACAGCTGCAGCGTGAAAGACAAACAGGAAGTAAACTAGAAGCGTGACACGCGGGAACACAACACCCCGGAGCGTCAAGTGGGGTTACGCGAGTCTTTCCTCACTCTCGTCACGTTATTGAGACTCAGTGCGAGTGAGGTGTTACCTGGTCCAGGTCGTAAGAGCACGAGTCCACGCGCTGTCGCAGGACGTTCCACTTTTTCCCGCGGAAGAGCCTCCAGAGAGACGACAGGCCGTAGATCTTCAGAAAATAGAGCCTGCGGAGACACACGTCCCACGTGTCTTCACATCTTCACACATTATTAACTCTGCCACGTAGTACGACACTTTTACACGGATTTTTACACTGTATGGACAAAAGTATGTGCACCCCTCCTGACCACCAGACTCGTTAAACGTCCCGTCACAGATTTATTCCCTTTTACGGGGATAAAAATGTCATTTTTGAACAAAATAAAGCCAAATTCCTCCTGCAGTTTAAAAATGTTGCATGATAGATCTTTTTTTTTTAAAAAAACAGTGCTCCCTAGAGTTCAGAAAGTTTGTAAAGATCCATCAGCTCTTTTTCGCACTGCGTTTGTTCAAACCAAGCAGAGACTAAAATGCTGAATGATTCTAAACAGAGTCGTGTGAGGAGACGTGTAACCCGTTACTGCTACGCATCGTTACGAGCTCGCCATTAATGATCAATAACCATCAATACCAGGAGTAGACATCAGCTTTAATTCATAATAATCTGATATGCCCTGTAACAGGCCTGTGTTGACTCGTACAGAGGCGAAGTTTACAGACGAGTTTGTGTACAAAGACATTGTACAGTATATAATGAGATTTAACGATGCTCGTAAGAAATCATTAGACATTTTCACTGGCTATGAGCTGCTGAGGTACTAAACAGGATTAACCAATCAGAATCACGCATTTTCCCACATTCATGTTTTAAAGACAAGTTCAGAGATATCGACGTGAAAATGAAAACATGTACTAGACGTTTATTTCAGGAGAAGGAAAAGAAGCCTAGCTCTAGTTTTAACAAGATGAAATACAATTTCCTCTCACTTACATGCATCTTATTATAATCATATTATAGTTCTTCTTATTATTATTATTACTATGCTAATTATAATAACTAGTTTTATACTGAGACTCTCATAAAAAGCATTGTATTATGAATAATACAAATAATGAAGCCTGACTGACGGTGAATCTCACCTTAAATAATTAAACAACAAATTAGTGCAAGACACCCGTCCAAAACACGCCACACTTGTCATTGGAAGCAAACATGCAGGGAAGGTGTGTTTTTTCTTCTTAATATAGAATATTTATCTTACCTGCCATAACACTTATTTTAGATATTCTCCATAAACCTAATTTTTTAAACAATATTTCTATGATTTTAAAAGAAGCCGAGTCTCCAAAATGAAAGCAAACATACGCTGCCCTCTGCTGGTTCCCACAGTTTTCACACGCTGGGAGACGATAAAGATTTTAAGTGAGAGTCCTGGTATCAATTTCCGATAAGCATTCTCAACATTTAACAGGCTTGATAAAGGCTTGGCAGCCATCTTGGTCAACAACTAATTTAAGTGGAAAGCTGAGGTGTTTATCTTCTTGAAATGAGAACAGATCTACGAACTCTAACCTGATGTTTAATAAAGCCTGACTTGATTCCGGCACATGGTCTTAGTCCTAAATATGTATCGTAAAAGATATTTACCCCAGATGTCTTCACTCTCCAGAATGAGAGAATTAGTGCTAACTAATCTCCAGTTAACTACAGTATATCCATGAAATTTATATAAACTGCAGAGACAAAACTAGGCCACAGTGCTACAGTACCTACTAGTCTCTTGTACTACAGGTTTCTGAGCGGTTTGTTTTTCCAGCTTGGAGGCAGAATTACATTTATATTTAGGAATTTGGCAAACGCTCTTATCCAGAGTAACTTATCCTGTAACTTTGCCATCGATATTATCTCTGTACATCAGTGAGTTGTGTAGACAGCATCATGTTGTGTCTTACCGAGCTCCATACACGTAAAAGCAGTAGATGTGAAAGGTCAAAAACGCCACGATGTCCGACAGCACGGACAGAGCGAAGGTCAAACCCAGGCAAGCGGAGAGTCCGACGTACCACAGGATCATTTCGATAAAGGGAGACATTAGACGGATGTAACCTGAGGACACACAAAAAAACAAACAAACAAACAAAAAAAAACACACTAGATAAATAACTGAACATGATATCTGTCTTGACTTTATTTATGAATTCTGATTAAATGAAATCCCTGTGAGATATTTGCCCTGCTCTGTGGAGTGAGCATTAATAAAACAGAACGTTTTTATTGTTTTCCTCTGAAGCACGGAGACGCCGTCACTCACTGATCCACAGGTGAATGTGGTAGAGGAAGAATCTCCCCAGGACTTCGTCTAAAGCGCGATTCATCTTCAGACCAGCAGGGGCGCCCATGAGCCACTCCAGCAGCTCCTGCAGCTCCTTTGCTACGTGCTGAAAAACAAACCGAACAGTTTCTCTGTTTATGAAACACAGAGAGCGCACGGCCCAGTATCTAAAACACACTGTTTCTACTGTAAACTCTCGTGTTTATATCATCCACTAATCCATAGGTGTAGAGCTGCGTCCCCCAGCGAGGTCCTATTGGTGTGTTTGGTGTGTACAGAGTACTCACGTCAGCAGCCGGCACTAAGGTGTTAGCGAGCTGGCTGATGCGGTTCTCTCTGTAGAGCCACGAGATCAGCAGCAGTCCCAGAGCAATGTCCACAAAAAAGGACACAAACATGTTCGCCTTCCTGCAGACAGAGAAAAAAATATATTTTTTTTTTAAACACATGCACCATGCAACACTCCAAGGAAGTGACAATTCAGGGATCAAATCCCGTACCTCATGAAGTCCGTGTGCGTCGTGGCTTTCCTGGTCGAGAAGACGGTTTGGAAATGATCGGTCCTGTATCCCACCTGAACGCAGGTGGACAGCTTGCCAGCAATGAAGCGCACCGGCCAAATATTCAGCACCCTGCAAAAATTAATTATAAATTAATTAATTCATAAAAACAACTTATAATTTGTAACAAACATTCAATCACTAGATCATAAGATTAAAGGTGCAGTGCCGTGCTTACACACTCTACCTTTTCACTGAAGTAACAGTACTTGTGTACAAAAGTTTATTACTCTTTCCACCTCTGATAATAACATTAGTAAAGGAAGCAAGTCTTCGGGCTGGTCCGTTTTGTTATTGTGTTATTGCAACTGAAATTCACCTCACAGCCAGCAGATGTCACTACAGTAAAATCAACTAACAAGTCCATTAAAACACATTAACAAATAAATGACATTATCTCTTTTAGCTATTTGTTTGATGTTACGCTTCTCTTCGTTTGCCAACTTAAAGGTGTAGTTTGTCATTTTCATCAATATTTATAGACTTTATGGGTTGTAATGGCACAGGTATAAAATATGCAAGGTACAACATTTCCATGCAAAGGATTTAAACATTTTTATCATTTTAAAACACATTGAGGTCCAGAAATTAGCTCTGCCCCCTGGTGGACCAAAAAAAACAAGCATTATTAGTTAAACCAGTAAACTGAATATATGAAAAAACATAGATTTAATTTGATTGAAAATCTGAAACTCCTGAATATTTCACATTCTTCTTTCACCTAAATTTCTTTTTCAAGCTCAAAATAAATATTACCAAAGATATTGTGGTGTTGTATTTATTACAAGAGACACTTTGCTCCCACACACAATTTGTACGTTGACTAATCCCAGCGTACCTGAAGCTCCACACCCATCTCCACCAAGACACCAGCATGGTGAGGAGGATGCAGACGGGGACAGAGGCTTGCTTGACCAGTTCGACGATGATGCTCGCCTCCCTGCCGTCCGACTGCCAGTGGGTCAGCTTCAGTGGCCCGTCGTCATATTTATCGAGGAGGAACAGCGGCTCGCTCTGTGAAACCGTGTTGAAAACCGCACGTAGCTCTGAAGACTCCACATCAGCTCCGTTCTCGTGGACAGGGTGGAGCCGCGAGAGCATGATCTTCCTCTGGTCGTAATGGACGAAGATGATTTTGTCTTCCTCGCCGCCTGCTGGCGTTTGTCCGTTTTTGGGCACCAACTCACAAGAGAATCCCCGCTTCCCGGGTTCACGGCTCAGCTGCAGCCAGCGTGTGTGAGGGAAGATGGTGCTGAGGTCCCTCAAGAAGCCGTCCATTTCCTGCTGGCCGTCCTTGGATAAGCTCCACGAGCCCAGGACAGTCAGATCCAGCTGAATCTGCCTGCGCAGCTCACTCAGGTACTTCTTCACGTGGCCGGGTATGAAGGGGTAGTGAACGACGGCGAGCACCACGGCCGAGTCGTGGCCTGGGATCCAGCGGCCCACGAGCAGACCGCTGTCGGCCATGTTGCAGCACCGCGGGAAGAAAATCTTCAGCACCATGACCGCGCTTTTTTAAAAAGTGACCTGTTGACGAAAGACACAAAAAGATCTTGGAGTGACTCGGGGTGAACGATCGGAATTTACTTTACTTAAACAAATGATTTTACACATTTGTTAAACTGAGCTGTTAATACCGTAATATCGTAAAAAACCGCGATATATTTACAGGTATCGTGAAATAAATCCACATCATAACAACACCAAACATCTGACTTGCAATCAAACAACCACAAAACACATCATTTGTTCATTTTTCTACATGTAAAATAATATTTTTTGTCTACCTCAGTGTCCTCTTTCTGCCCTTCACATACTGGATCCTGGAGCCGTTACTATAGAAACCACACGCCTGAGGCACAATTTGTCCAGTCTACCGTAACGTTACTAACATTCTTGAATTTTAAAAAAAAAAATATATATATATATAAACATTTAATTATTAATATATCGCAATAACGAGGTGACAGTGTTGAACCAATTCAAGCTAACACCGCTAATGTATCTGGCATGCTAACTACTTGGCTAACTTTTTAACCATATAAGCAAGTTAGACGTTAGCTTCCAGTGCTAGCTTAATACAATAAACTATCCTACATAGCGCGGAGTACGCTAAGCTAAACCGCGTCCCAAATGCCTCCTCATTCAACACAGAGTGCACTAGAACTAGAGCGGTAAGGACAGTTACTTCCGCCCTACATAGGACACCTAAATAGGAAGTCTATAGATATTTTGAAACACGATCAGCAACCCTTTTTGTTTTCGGGTGCTACTTGAAAAAGCCGCCGAAGGAAACAAAACATTTCACATATTGAGTTCCGAGGAGCGTTTTAACTGAATACTGTACTGTACAATGTGAGCTAAATATGAAATAATATTATATAATATATAATATATATTCTATATATATATATATATTACGAATCCACACAAAATGTATAGTTTTTTTCCTTCAAATAAAATTATTAAAATGTAAATTTTAAAATGAATCACTGAAAATATGCTTTATACACCAGCTTTGACTGTAACAGCATTCATATTTTAGACAAACTCATATAGCCTGTATATAATGTTTTAGCTTTTACTCTGTATAGATCAACAATGGTAACCTAAAAAATGATACAATACTTGCATTAAATCACCCCGTCTCTTTCTCTCTCTCTCAGATTTATTGAATTATTATTCCTATTAGTATTATACACTGAAATAAACAATCAAAGAGGGCAATATATTAGTATTTTAGAAGTATTTACTTGCTCGTGTGTCGTGTCGTGTCCTCAGCACTCACCCTGGACAGAGAAAGCTAAATTATGCTTCAAAAAAAAAAGAAACCGCGCGCTTTTTAAAACCCAGTGTAGTGTGGGTGATAAGAACCTGCAGGAGATATGAGTGAAGTTTGGGTGGGAACTGAACACACACACACACACACACACACACACACACACATATGTAGCCTTTGATAAGGGGGCTGGGGGTTACAAATCTATTCATGTGGCAGTGAGAAAAAAAATGACAGAAAAATAAATCCCACAGTGCTAGAAGAAATAATGATATATACAGTACTTATAAACGTACATACGTATACACTTACATATACACACAGGTGCATCTCAATAAATTAGAATATCATCGAAAAGTTGATTTATTTAAGGAACTCAAATAAAAAAGTGAAACTCACATATTGTTTAGATTCATTACAAAGAGACTGAGATATTTCAAGTGTTTATTTCTTTTCATTTTGATTATTATGGCTTACAGCTAATGAAAAACCACAATTCAGTTTCTCAGAAAATTTGAATCTATACCAATAAACCAATAAAAAAAAAAACAGGAATGTTGGACTAGCTATACATGTTCGCTCCTGAGTTGCCAGTGATCCAGACCCCTCTGCCCTCTGAAGCCGTCTAACCCGTCCTGGAGTCCTGCTTCTGGTTGGAGATCCCGTCACATGGATGCCCCGTGTGGTCTGCCTGGATGCGCTTGGTGGCTGGGGATGGTTTCCATGAAGACTGTCCTATCATCGATTGATGCTCTGGGGACCTGTGACTTCAGTTGTTCGATAGCTCAGGACTGGAATCTCCTACAGTCTACCTGAGCCTCCGGGAACAAACTGGACTCCTTTTCATTTTAACACATCTCCTGTTCCACTGAACTTCCAGTACACATTATTATGCTGATCATTCTCTGCTATCCGTTATCACCCAGATGAGGATGGGTTCCCTGTTGAGTCTGGTTCCTCTCAAGGTTTCTTCCTATTACCATCTCAGGGAGTTTTTCCTTGCCACCGTCGCCCTCGGCTTGCTCATCAGGGACAATCGTATCATTTTGATTCATACACATTGCATACAAACTTACTTCTTTTTATTGTGTAAAGCTGCTTTGCGACAATGTCAATTGTTAAAAGCGCTATATAAATAAAATTGAATTGAATTGAATTGAATTGGACTATAGAAAGGTATGAACATGTACAGCACTCAGTACTTGGTCGGGGCTCAGTTTGCATGAATTACTGCAGCAATGCGGCGTGGCATGGAGGTCGGGCAAGCACAGTCGGGCAGCAAGTTCCATGGTCTTTAAACCAGGTATTAGTACTTTTGGCAGTGTGGGCAGGAGCCAAGTGCTGCTGGAAAATGAAATCAGCATCTCCATAAAGCTGGTCAGCAGAGGGAAGCATGAAGTGCTCTAAAACTTACTGTTAGATGGCTGCGCTGACCTTTGACCTAATAAAACACAATGGACCAACACCAGCAGATGACACGGCTCCCCAAACTCCCACTGACTGTGAAAACTTTACACTGGACCTCGAGCCACTTGGATTCTTCGCCTCTCCTCTCTTCCTCCAGACTCCGGGACCTTAATTTACAAATGCAACATTTACTTTAATCTGAAAAGAGGGCTTTGGCCCACTGAGCAACGATCCAGTCCTTTTTTTGTCCTTTGCCCAGGTAAGACACCTCTGACGTCGTCCCTGGTTCAAGAGTAACTCGACACAAGCAATGCGACAGCTGTAGTCCATGTTCTGCATAAGTCTGTGTGTGGTGGCTCTTGAAGAACTGACTCCAGCTGCTGTCCACTCCTTGTGAATCGCCTCTAAATTCTGAAATGGGCTTCATGTCACAATCCTCTCCGACCCCCCACGTGCAGGGTGTCAATGATTGTCTTCTGAACAACCGTCAAGTCAGCAGTCTTCCCTATAACTGTATGTATACACTACTGCTCAAATGTTAGGGATCACTTTCTAACTCTGCGGTCGTTCCAGATTAAGGCGACCGAAGGCGTTTATCCAAAACACACAATAATCTCCTCTGAACAGTTGATTGATATTGAGATGTATATCTGCTCCTTCTGCTCTGTAAAGCTTCATAACGGCTCTAATCTGAGGTGCTGGTTGAGGTTAATTGGTGATTTCTGAGGCTGGTGACTCTAAATGAACGTCTCCTCTGCAGCAGAGCTAACGTTCTGGTCTTGCTTTCCTGGGAAGGTGTTACGTGGCGGATATGGAGAGCCGCACCACGAGATGTTTTAATGATAAGAGCCCTGACGCAGAGCTTTAGAGGGGGTCAATGTGTGCTTATGATATGCACGGGAAGACCTTCCCGTAGGGAGATAGTGTGGGATTATTAATTAAGAAACTTAAAAGGAAACAAAAGAAAACTCAAAACTCAAAATAAACAGAGCTCTGCGTTCTACGCAGATACCTTACCGGTGCTACCTAATGATCACACGAAGCGCGGCGGTAACAGGACCCTTTATATAAACACAGCTCGCTCAGGCGGATTGCGCGTATGTATAAATGCGCGTTTATAAATGGCCGCGCCGGTGAACTGAACAGTTTATGCGTGGCTCCGCCCCTCGCGTGACCTGCGTTGTTGCAGAAGGTCTTCATGAGAGACAGTTTCATCATGGAGCTGGATGGGTTTTGCTAACACGCTTGAAAATACTGTTCTTGCCAGAACTGTCCCAGAACAGCTGACCATCACGTCTTAAAATAACAACTGACTGTTATTGGCGTCGTTGTTGTTGTTACATAATTACCTAATGCCGTATGTGTTATTACATAGTTTAGAAATCCCCAGGATTGTTGTAGGATGTAGGGAAAATAGAAAATAGAAGAAATTCGTTTTGTGCGCTAGTGTACATACTGTATATCTACTGTTCAAAATTGAGCTAATTTCCTTGTAAAGCATTTCTGTGGGATTTCCTGTTTGTCATTTAGTAACACTCCTTGCACTTCTATGGATTACTGTACATGCATATTAACATATTTGTTATATAAAAAATAAACGTCTCTCCACCATGGGACAGGGGGCTTCCTGTCACTCCGCTCCCCGGCTCTGGAATTCTTTACCGCCAGAAATCCGCAACATTGATTCACTGTCTCTCTTTAAATCCAAACTCAAATCTTACCTCTTTAATCTTGCTGACCCGCCTTAAATCCTCCCTGCCCTCTCTCATGCACAGTTTCTCTTGGTATTTAAATTTGTTTGTTTTTGTTTTGTCTTGTTTCTATGTGCCTTTATGTAACTTTTGTACAGTGTCCTTGAGTGTTTGAAAGGCGCTTATAAATAAAATGTATTATTATTATTATTATTATTATTATTATATTAAATTAAATAAACATGTTTTTAAAAAAATATAGAAAAGCATTTCATTAGATTTTTTTTTTATCCCAGATGAAATAAGATGAATGTTTTCCCTAATAAATTTTATATACTTAAAAAAAAAATGTTAAGAAATCTTTAATAATTGTTCTAAACAGATGTGATTAAATTTAGATAAGGAGTAAACTCTATCTGATTGGCAGTTTTTTATGTCTCTCTCTCTCTCTGTGTGTGTGTGTGTGTGTGTGTGTGTGTGTGTGTGTGTGTGCGTGTGTGTGTGCGTGTGTGCGTGTGCGTGTGTGTGTGTGTGTGTGTGTGTCTTGTTTTTATTCTTATTATACTTTATTTTGGCAGCACAATGTTTAAGTGGTTCACACTGTCACCTTACAACCAGCAGGTGGCGATGTGCACCATAATTTTGCCAATAGTTAGATTTGATATCAAAACATAAAGATGATAAAAGCAATCTCTCTCTCTCTCTCTCTCTCTCTCTCTCTCTTAGCAAAGCTAGAGGTATTAGTTAATCTTTAAATACAGTAATATATAATATATATATAAATGTATATATATATAATATATATATAATATTTTATATATATATATATATATATATATATATATATATATATATATATATAATTTATTTCTGTTTTTTTTTTTATTATATATATATATATATATTTATATATATAATTTATTTCTGTCTGTTTTTTTATGACGACGGGTTTGTACAGTAACACACAGCCGTGTCCTCCACGAGGAAGCAGGAAGATGATGGCCGAGTGATTTACAGAAAGAGAAGAAGGGCTGTGAGATTCCTCGGAAGAAGAACCGCCCAGGAAAATTTGGATCGGAAGCATTTTTGTGATTTCCAGAAAATAAAAATGTTTATGGGAAAAATGTAATTTTCTGAATAATGGCAAAATATTTATGGATATTGATAAAAAAATAAATAAATAAATAAATAAAATTTTTAAGATTGTAGGAGTTTGTAAGAATGTTCCGCCGGATGCTGTTGAACTCCGCCTGCTGATCCGTCAGAATGTGTTGATTAATTCTCTATAACAGCAGCGCACGTACTTATGCACGTATGCACTTGCTCTAACTCATAGCGTTTCCATAGCAACAGCTCATCCATGGCATCCATGACTTCTGTACAGAGAGTTTCATTCAGACATTCATGGAAGGAGTCTCCAGTGTCAGAGGTAAAGTTAGACGGTTATGAGATCACAGTTATGTCTGGTTTCTCTGTAACAAGCTGTCTGAGGAGAAAAGTGCGGCTTGTGAGGGGAAGACCGCGTACAGCTGCTAGCACATACGTGTTTCATTATACGTAACAGAAAACAGAGAAATAAAAACACTCAGAGGCAACAAAGGTAACAGTACCTCAATACAATAAAGAGTTTTATTATATTTAGACTTAAACTCCATGTTTAGCCCGGACTGAAACCTTAACCCGATGAATCAGGAACTGAAACATGAATCATCACACAAACAACAGGTTCTTAGTAAAAATGAAAAGAATAAAACTCCTGCAGTGGCATAAACATCACAGCTTCCTGTCGTCCAGTGTGTGTGTGTGTGTCTGTGTGTCTGTGTGTGTGTGTGTGTGTGTGTGTGTGTGTGTAAAGCTTCAGAGAATTCTCAGCGAAGTCACTGCATGTCAACGAACCGTGTCATGATTCGAGTGTTGAGTGTTTTCTCCGAGACTCTGTGACCAGCAGAAGTGGTCATGTGGTTTAGAGACACTTCCTGTAAGGTTCCCTTTAAACGACCTTTAAAATTTCCTGGAAAGATGTTTATTTGTAGACACCTGAGTTTCTCTGAACTCGTCTTCCTCTAGCATTCTGAGTCGATGTATATGTATATGTATATGTACCCTTTGATTTGTTCCACGTATAGACGCTACATCAGTGTTTCACCACGAAGAAAAGAAACTATAAGAAATATTATTCCAAAGAACCCATGAGGAACATAAGAACTAGCTAGTAATGAAATGATCTTTAACCAGTTAATGAGTTAATGAGGAATGACTAAACAATCGCTCTCTCTTTCTCTTCTCCTCTTAGAGCCTTTTAGACAGATCACTTCTTCAGATGTCCGCTTTAAAGAACCCGACGCCAAAGCGCTTTTTGATATCAGAACGCTTTCCAGTAAAACATGATTAAATAATAATCAAGTCGACTAAATATGAGGAGTCTTACAGAATGAGTCCCTCTGGAAAAACCATGAAAAGGTCAAAGTTTTTGTCTGTTCTTGAGAATCATTTGTTGTTCCTCTTGTGGACACATTCAAGCCTTTACAGGCCCTTTAGTTGGAGCGACTGTTAACCATGTCATGTACAACACAGTGTTTCTGTCCGTAACTAAGTAACCATGCGATGGGCCCGTAGCCCTTAAAGCTCACAACGTTTTATTTGTTCTGCTGTATTTTTTAATAAACATATGTAAATGTCGCCAGTGAGCAGTATAGAGTGACGCGTCTTTTTTTCAGCACAAAATAGGCAAAATGATGAACTGAAGTTTATTTCATTTTATGACATGACTGAGAATAAAAAAATAAAAAAAAGGATCACATAGGCAAAGAAAAAGCACAGATACACACAATCACAAGTTTTTAATGTTGTTTACAGTTGTTTCTATGACCAATAATAATAATAATAATAATAATAATAATAATAATAATATGGCAATTTTGAGAGTTCTACATTTTCGCGACGTTATTCCCAAATTTCAGTAGTGGTAAAATTTGCACATTATAAAAATATGGTAACTTTTGCTCTACCTGACATATTTCGAAAACCCAAACAGTTTGGTTCAGATTTCACACAGTTTGAAGCCTCCCGTTAACACACCCCGACAGAACGTCCATATAAGGACATATATACAGTAGATTTGAATTGTCATTGACTGATACTGTGTTGCCGCCACGTACTGTATCTGTTCTGCTTCAGTTTTAAACAACCATTTTTTCTTAGTAAATAAATTAGGACCTTTATGAAGTTCTTGTTACTCTGGAGATAAAAAAAAAACCTCTAAGTAAACTAAACACCCTTAATTATCTATTACAACATCTGCTTAGGAGTTTTTCTTTGTAAGAGTGACTGTGTACTCTTCAGAACCGGAACGCCTCAAGGTTTTTTTTTTCTGATTGTTGTTTAGTGTAATTATTCACAATTCCAAGTACAACTCTGCAATTAAGCTTTTTTTTCTCATTTAAGGAAGACAACCGTGCTTAATGTACCAGTAAAGAACCGTCTTTTTTTTTTTTCTTAAGAAGCGATATTCATTTGTGGAACCATGTAATGCTTATATTTAAAACCCAACACTATGGACTAGTAAAAAATCAGAAAGCACTGTGACTGTTTATCTGTGAAAAACATTAAATAGTTTCCCTGTTAGAAAGTGTTCCCATTTTTAATCAATTTTACCAGAGAAATGAAAAGAAATCACACTTTATTATTATTTGTGAAAATGGTTATATTAAACCACAACTTGCGTAATTAACATCAAAAGATCGAGATGATGTGGCGATCGTAATGTGTTCTGAGATGGAAACACACACACACACACACACACACACACACACACACACACACACACACACACACACACACACACACACACACACACACACACACACACACAAAGCAAAGCAAAAACCCCAAACAGGAAACAAACGTTAATTAATTAGATTTAATCACTCTGGCATTTTGTTATTTGTGCTTGTAACTGAAATGGAACAACTTAGTGACTTTCTAGTTTACAAGCTTGTATCCGGGCTAAACGTGTGAGGCTAACATACATTAAGTTGCTAGCATGTTGCTACTAGCCATGACCTGTTTACTGTAAAGATCTGCTTTATTTAAATCTGTTCACCCACCATACATTATCTATCTATCTATCAACAGAAATAAAAAGTAAAAGCAGCTCAGTGCAGTAGGATGAGATGAGACATAAGGACACTCGAGGCTGGTGTGAAAGTGATAGCAAACAAATTTCCAGAAACAGAGTGAAGTTAAAAGAAACGCAGCGCAGATCAGATTGAGGTCAAACTCCAAAAGGCCCCTAAATCATTCCGCGTCCTTCCTCTGGCGTGAGCGAGCGGGCGAGGCGCGGAATAAAGAGGAGTCCGGGATTAAACCGTCAGGGAGCGCGCTCAAGTGGGTTTTATTGTCTAAGAGTTCGAGGTATGTCATGTGACTTGTGGGAAGAGATCTTGAATGTAAAAGCGACTGAGGGCAGAGACAAAGAAATACGTCTAATTCTCATCACTGCGTTCTTACTTAACCATCCTGCCGTGTTGCCTGGATGAAAATTCCCAGACAATCCGCGCACGATTTTTCTTGGAAACCCGGACGGGAAACGCTTAAACTGCGACAACTTCAGAACTTCAACGTGTAACGGTGAAGTTTTACTCAAGATGTTGTTGTTGGTTCCAAAAGGAAAAGTGAGCTTTAACATGGACTCAATAAACAGTTATGACTCGCATTAAATGTAGTTTACTGTGAAGTTTAGTTCAACTTTATTCTTGGCTTCGATTCCCAGGCGGAAATACTTTCTTCGAAGCTACGAATTGAATTTTTCCCCCGCCCAAAAAAAGCAAAAACACTGGAATAGATCCCATGAGTAAACACTTCACGGCAGATAATCTAAACGAATCTGAGGCTAATACTCGGCTCTCGATCGCCGGTCTCTTATTTACTACGGACAATAAACACATTCTGTGATAATTACAGCGTGTTTACTGTGCCGTGTTTACAGCGAGCATCCATACGCAAAGCAAAACTTAAACACTAGACATCTCTGCTGTCCAGAAATGAAACTAACATCGGCCCTGTCCTCACCACATCATAACGTATCAGTCAGGTGACGTGATGTGGTGTGAGCTCTAACACACACACACACACACACACACACACACACACACACACACACACACACACACACACACACACCCTTTCATCATTAAATCATAGGTAGGGAAATTGACAGTCATTCAAATCTTACTGCATCAACAGGTAACAGCCAAGTGGAGTTTTTCCAAATGCAGTGGAAAAAGAGGACAAGATGTGATTTGAAATCAGAGCAGTTCGAGGAAACAGCGACATCTACTGGTAGGACACCAGCGGCACTTTCACTTTCACTTTCCTGGAAAACAACTGTGAAATGATAAGAGACAGAAATATGTCTCATAAACACACACGCACACACACACACGCGCACACACACACACACACGCACATTGCTATTGTGACCACACAACCTTGTTCATGCACGCAACATACTATTAATAATGCTTTTACTACTACTACTACTACAGCAGTAATAATTAGTAAAGTAACTAATAATAATAATAATAATAATAATAATAATAATGATGATGATGATGATGATGCAAGGATGAGTCAAATGAAAGCCTTATTTTTTTTTTGCATAGTTTTTTATTTTTGCATATTTGTTGCATACAATTGTCATAACTGTGATGTATCAGGTTTAAGGTGACTGTAAAAGCCGTGATGTACAGTACAGCATGGAGCACTTTTTTCTTTAGGTTCTTATTATTATTATTATTACTACTAATATTAAATATACTACTAATAATAATATTGTTCGTAATTTTTCCGCTGCTCCCATCGAGAGGTCGCTACAGTTGACCGTCCGATCTGAACAGCAACTTTGGCACAGGTTTTACGCCGACACCCTTCCTGATGTAACCCTCCCATTTTATCTGGGTTCGGGACCGGTGCTACATCCAGTGGCTGGTGTTTGGGTGTTGGGTGGGAACTGAACCCAAGCTTTCTAATAATAATCAACATCACCATCATCATTAAACAAGCCTAACTTAAGTACTTCAGGAACAAAAAAAAAAAAAAAAAACCTACGCTAACCTTTCACCAACATCACACACACGCATTCACACCCCGATCGCTGAACGATGGTTGGCTGCAACGACTGACGACGTCACGACTTTCCCTGTCGTAAAGACGAGGCTACGTGGCCAAGCACCCCAACCTTCTAGCAATCTACGCCGCATGCTCACTCATATGACAAAGTGGAAACACCAATCGGGATACAGTACATGTCTTTTGAGCCGTGGGAGGAAACCCACCAAGCACAAGCATGGGGAGAAGATGCGAAGTTTACGCACACAGACTTCAGGAGGTGCGAGGCGACAGTGCTAACCACTCAGCCAACACACACAGGCCAGCACAAGCCTCAGTGTAATTAGCTTAGCAAAAACAGCTGGTTATAATGCTAAGCTTCACTGATTAACTTTAAAGTAGAATAAATCCAAGATGTGGTCAAGTAAACCGTCTAATTAGATACATCTTTTCAGAACAAAAAAAAAGCAATATGAAATGTAAAAAATCCCAATTTCCCCAAAAGGACCCAGTTGCTTAGAAGTGAACCACATGCTCAGAGGAACTGCAGTTACTCATGCAGTGCTCGCTGTGATATAATCTAATCTGCCATATGTGAAAGAGGAAAAAAATCTCCATCCTACCATGCGGTAAACATGAGCATTTCTGAGAAACTGTACAGAAATGAAAGCAGCCATAAGCAGTAAGGCAACTTGACTCAAACGTGTGTGTGTGTGTGTGTGTGTGTGTGTGTGTGTAAAAGGCATTTCAGTTTCACAATGAAATCATTGTTAGAAGCAGCTGTCAAAGAGATCTAAGTACACGCAGATACATGTTCTAACACACACCTCTTACTGTGTGACTCGACCAAATCCATTATTAACCTCGACCTCACCGTGCCGTGTTCAGGTGGAGGTTTGAGCACACAAAGCAGAACATCAATGTTAAGCGTCTCTATTGTCCAGAAATGAAACTAACAGCGGGTCTCTTCTCATTGCAGCACTTTCAGCACGCTCTAGACTGCACAATTAACGTTTCTACACACTGTGAAGACATCAGACCGGACCAACCTAACGACAAAATATTCTAATAAGCGCATTAGATTGCGTTACTGATGAAGTGCATAAAGGTCAATTTTACACTCTTGCACAACAACTGTCAATATTTAACATCAGCGCATGTTGACAGAACTGTTACGCAATCAAAGGATCCCATACATGCACATGCATTGTATTGCTCAAAGTAAAGTTTGTGCACCCCTCTACAATCGACTACACCCATATGTGCTTATTGAACATCCCAGTGCAGATTCATTCCCCTTTACTGGAGTGTCAGGGCTCAGGGGGTTACAGCATCGACCAATGGGTCGGAGGGTCGCAGGTTTAAACCCCACCACCCATGTGCAATGCAGCTAAACCTCAACTGCTCTGATGTATAACGAGATAAAAAAAAAGGTTCCAGGTTCAAACCTCAGCATCACTGATTTGCCACAGTTGGGTCCTTGAGGAAGACCCTTAACTCTCAATTGTATAATGAAAAAAAAAGAGAAAGGCGCTCTGGACAAAGGCCTCTGCCAAATGCCATAGATGTAAATATACAAGATGTGTGAAACGTAACTAGGCATTAGAAACTGGTAATGAAGTCCAAATTTATTGAAACAAATTGTACTTATACTTTATTACACAGGAAAATGAACGCAGATCTTTTTATTTCAGCGTAGGCACCGGTGGCATCAACAAGTGTCCTCAAACATCCGGGCATGGAACGTCATCTGAAGGCGGTGGTTTGCTGAGAACCTCCTGATTCTGTGTCTCCGGGTCCTCCAGCGGTCGAGGCTTTGTCCTGTACACATCCTCCTTTGTGCTGCTCCACAGGGAAAAAAAAAAAATATCCCATGGAATGAGTTCTGGACTTCATGAGGTCTGTGTCGTCCCTGCCAAAATGTCGTCCTGGAAAATGCCGGTCCAACCACACACGCACAGTCCGAGCGAAATGGGCTGAGCCTGGTTTCATCACGACCCCAGTGATACGACAGAGGTCTACAGCCGTTAGAGCTCATTCTCACCCTGCATTAGAATTACTGTACTGTACATGCTGGATGGTGGAGCGATCATGCACAGGAACACTGATCCGCACAGACACGCACGCTCTACAGAAACGTCACAGGGCTCGGCTCTCAGGATGCCAGGATCCTCCAGCTCCGGGGACGGTGAGGTGAGCTCGAGTTCAGCCAGTTCAGTTTCTTGTGCAGTTCTCCCACTCAGGACACACTCGCAAGCTCTGTGCAGAGATCCCCGTCTAGACGTGTAGCAGCTGCTTGGAGAGGAATGGGTGCACATACTTTTGCTCACACGATGCACAGTACACGCGTGCAGACTTACTGCATATACTCACATTGCACGGTGTATGCGATTCATATTCAAGATTTCAAACGCTGGAAAAATGTAATGAACTAAAACATAGTAGTTCCTCAGAGGGTTTTATCTGTTCCATCTTTCTACACACACACACACACACACACACACACACAGAAAAACATACATACATACACATATATATATATATATATTTGGGTCGTCATGGTAGCCAGGGGTTGCGTGTTTACACTGGGGTTAGGGGTGGCGCGCGCACGCACGCACACACACACACACACACACACACACACACACACATGTACACACACTGCGGTTTGAAGCACAAGCTCACGATTTCAGAGAAGAGCTTAAAGCTAAAGCGAAAGCAAACGTTCCGGGAAACGCAGCGCGCGCGCGCGCGCGCGCGTGCGTGCGTGTGTGTGTGAGGGGAGGGAGGGAGGGGGGAGGGGGAGGGGGAGGGAGAGTGGGAGGAGCTAAAGGCCGCTTAAATAAAGCGCAGCTCCACCACAGAGAGCTTTGGCTTCTTCAAGCGCGGATCTGTAGCGCCGAAACACGCACGAGCTCAGGCTTCAGGCCAATGGAATTAAGCGCGCGCGGCGTGGAGTTCAGAGGCAGCGCGAGCGGACGCCATGTTTCCCGGGTCTCCCGCTGTCCGGTCCGGGATGTGCTGAACGGTAAGCGCGCGGTGCTGCTTCTTCTGTCATTAATGTCATTAATATTCGCTCTGCGTGCGCGCGCGTGTGTGTGTGTGAGTGGTGTGTGAGAGAGAGTGTGTGAGAGAGTGTGTGAGTGGTGTGTGCCAAGATTTTAGCACAGATTCAGAAACTGAACTCGCGCTCCTGTGCCGGACCTAAATGTTCCCTCTGTAGTTACGTGTTCCCCCCCCCCCCCCCCCCCCCTGAGAAGGTTCACACGTTGTTCTCGTGCGCGTTCCTGGAAAAGCCTGAGCGCCTCCAGGAACATGATGACTGAGCTCAGGAGAACCTCTCACACTGTGTCCTGCGTGTTCTTCAGCAGACACTCAGGGTTCCACGCTGGAGATGAAATTTCAGCCGCTGTGAGATCTTCCAGCACTGACTTTCTCTTCATTTCATCTGCTGCTGCTGCTGCTGGTGTGTGTGTGTGTGTGTGTTGAGTTGAGTTGAGTTGAGTTGAGTTGGAGAAAAAAAGAATTAGAGGTCTCTCTAATTGCTTCATTTCCTACTTTTCATTGAAAAAATAATAATAAACAAACAAACAAAGTAATCGATCATCTTAAAGTTGTGATTAGGAGTGTGTTTAGGTGTTTAGGTGTTTAGGATGCACTCGTGCATTGTTTTTTCAACATGCCTCGCAGTTTCTGCAGTTGAGAACTTAATGTTTCTCAGACGGTGTAATTATAGACATCGCCCTCCAGCTACCGTGCAAACCTCAGAGCGTGGCCAGATATTCCATTTATCATGATCTCATTCTTAACTTCAGGTTCAAACCTCCGTTTAATTCAAATCCGCCTCCGCCTCGAAATCAAATCCTTTCCATCTCCAGCGTAACGGGAACTTTCGGCTTTGTCTGGACGGCTCCTGCTCTAGAGACGAAACTTAGGGAAACAGAAACTAACTTCAGCTCTTGATATATCTGCACATGAAACGCGGCGGTATTATTTCCCCCTACACCGCCGTTCAGTGATCAGAAACCACAACCGACTATAACCTGTTTTTTCTCTCTTTTTTTCTTTCTTTTTAAAAATTTTTTTTTTTAGACTTCCTGATCCTGGCCTAGATGACCTTTATGACGCTACGCTATGGAAGACAGCGCCAGGAGCTGGTCTTCCTTGTAGGATGGTAGCGCACGGCGCCGTGGAAGACACGTCAGGCACTTCAGCGGATCGCCGAGCCCCGCTCTCGCACCCGGAAAACCGCACGCACTTCCGTTCGTTCAGGAGCGAGAGTGACTTCAAGACCATTGTCGAGACCACGTCCATGCTGGAGGAGAGCGGATTCTACTGGGGGCCCATGACGGTCGAGGAGGCCCACCACAAGCTCAAGAACGAACCCGTGGGAACTTTCCTGATCAGGGACAGTCAACAGAAGAACGTTTTCTTTGCGCTGAGCTACAGGGCGCCTTCGGGACCCATCAGCGTTCGGATACACTTCCAGAGCTCGGGCTTCAGTCTCATGGGGAGCAAGAAGTCCTTCAATAACCTCTTCCAGCTGCTGGAACACTACTCCAGCTCGGCAAAGCAGTGCCTGCAGTGGCCGTACAGGAGGCAGCGGGTACGCTCGCTGCAGGATCTCTGCCGCAAACGGATTATAGAAACGTGTGGAGCGCAGGCGATCGATCAGCTTCCGGTCAATCCGATCGTCAAAGACTTCCTCCACTCTTTTCCGTATCGGCTCTGAAGGCCCGGACGCATTAACGCACCGCTGTGGAAAAATATGCTTGCCATACTTGACAGATACAAACAGGCACTTTGTAGCACATTTTGGAAAGACTTGAACACTTGGAAGTTTACGCCATCCTTGAATGTTTACACTATCATGCAGGCGGTCCCAGGGCTTCCTGCGATTTTATTTTTGCTATGCAAAAAGTTCTATTTCTTTACCAGTATTTTTATAATAGTAATAAATGTATTTTTAAACAATTGAAAAACACATTTGTTTGTTTTCCTTGTTTTAATCTACACTTATCCACATTGGGAAGCGCTTTTATTCATTTTATTTCTCACAAGACATAAAGTAGATGTCAGAACACACACACACACACACACACACACACACAGAACACACTTCAGGTTTTATAGGTCCAAAACAGCGTAATTCATATATTACTTTCACTTTGTGAAAACAAAAGATAACCTGGGAGTTCCGCTAGGAATTTCAGGAACGGGGGAACCTTTATGGTTTTTTTCAGACGTTTGATGTCAACACTTTGGCGTATCAAAGT
>QNUK01000580.1:272500-347500 GCA_013621035.1 Clarias magur
AAGATCTAAAGCATGTCTAAAGCCCGAGCTGTCCATCAAGCCCTGATCAGACAAGCCGATGCTACGCGACAAACATTATACCAAGTGCGCGACGGGCAGTAGTGGAAGGCTGTAGTGTAGACATCTTGTCTTCACTCAGGTGCCTCCACTGTCAGAGGAACCCTGAAGGAGGCCTGCATGGTGTTCATGGAAGGACAGAACAAAGGAAACCAACCGTGTCACTTCAGTTCACGAGGTTCCTGGGAAGATTAGGCATGAACACCGACACGAACAACTTCGGAGAGTGACGGACGTCACCAAGCGAAATCCTGCAGAAGCTCATGAGAATGCCAGGGCGACAGTCCATGACCTCACGGCTGGATGACGCAACAAGACAACAAACCAAGAAGAAGATTTCGCAATGGCCGCGTCCTGACCGTAACCCAACTGAGACGCTGCGGCGCGACATGGAGGAGACGACACAGCAAGCCAACATAACCGGGATACTCAGCAACGGAATCAGCTTTGTCGGGAAAGGAAAGGTTAAGAATTCCTCCTCATCACCGTGCGAGTGTCAGGCGGCGTTTGACGAGGATCTATACGTCCTGAACGTCTGCGAGACTCCTGTACTCCTGTATGTGTGTAGTGAGTTCTAGTCAGATTGTGTGTTTACAGAGACGAAAATCAGTCCAAAGTCACATGGACACAATTTCGTTACAACACTTCGTTTTTTTTTTTCTTCTTCTTCTTCTTGTTCTTGCATGCACGCCTCGCACTTCTCACGTTTTGCATCACACCAGCGCAGAGCAGGTCGCACATCTGTGGCACGAAACGCAGCAGTTACGAGACAGCAAGGTAAAAAGCTGAGACCTCTGAGGGTTCGCTGTTGACGGCGCCGCGGCTCGCTCTCGCTGAGCTCTTATCAGCGTTCACAGAACACACAAACCGTGCAATAAACACGCGCCTCGTTCTTTTTGTCCTATCAGCATGGCAGGTTGTTTGTGTACAGTATGTAGAAAAGATAAAATCTCACCACGGAGGAGCAGCTTTACGGGAACATCGCCGAGTTCACGTTCCCATTCTCTGGTCGCAGGAGAACATCGCTCAGCTTGTAATCCGAGACTTTAGTTTTTTGTTTGTTTGTTTGTTTGTTTGTTTTTGTATTTGATGATTTCAGGAATAAATGCTGGTACGCGCTCTGATCGCGCAGGAGACGTTCTTTCCCGAAATGCAGCTCCGAATCACAGGCTCACTTATTAATACGCACACTTTCATAGCTTGCGTTTCCGTGGTAACGGCTTGCGAACAGCTTGTTCCTAGCTCAGGGATGGTCTGTGAGGAGATTCCGTGTTTGTGTAAGGAGTCTCCAGTGTCACAGTTCTGAACGGTAAATGTCATCAGTAACACTTTTAGGCTTCTCAGTAACATGACGAGCTGTTTTCTTAGTTAAAGGCCAGTCAGGAAACAACTGTTTATAGCTGCTATAACGTTTAGCGAGAACAGGAAGTGACTTGTTTTATCGACATTGTACACACTTTAAGGGCATCAATGCGTAGACCTAGAACTGTTAACCATACAGCGGTGCTGAGACGCCACACATTTCAGTGCTAAGTTTGGAAACCCAATCTCCAGACTAAGATCTACACCAGCATTATGTTCTTCATGCATCTCCTCCTCTTGAAGATTCTCTCTCTCTCTCTCTCTCTCTCTCTCTTTCACAGAATGCTATTTGTAGGTTTTTCCTCACGATCTCACTTTTTCCTGGAGCCGAGCCAGCTCTGAGTCAAGCAGCTAAATGCTCTTAAGGCCTTTTCTTGACTTATAATGTCAAAGAACAGATCCAGATTCTAAAGTATGAATGAACGAAATGATGATCTTGACATTCACGATCTGCTCAGGTTCACACAGTCACACTGGCAGAACAACAGGGAAGGACGAGAATCAGAAACATTTTTAGTTCCATATGAATAAGTGGGTAACTGAACTGAGTTCTGTGCAGCACAGTACCGGTCAAAAGTCTGGAGTTAGTTTCAAGTTCATTTTCTGCATTCTAGAACAACACTGGATTTTTTCTCTCTTCCAAGCGATGAAATAACACGCATGGCATTAGGTCATTATGTAGCAACACTAACAGGCAGTTGTTATTTTAAGACATGAAGGTCAGGGCCTCGGAGTGGCGCAGTGGTAAAGTGGGCGTCTGTGAGCTCACGCAAGCGCAAGGAGCGGATAGCGCCGTCGTCCGAGTGCGTGACTCCGCCCCCCAAGGGCGCGCGAGCGAGCGGTTCGAAAAGATGCGGTCGGCTGGCGTCACGTGGTGCGGAGGAAACACGTGATGGTCTTCGGCCCTCCCGGCTGAGTGGTAGTAGTAGCCTTAATGTGGAGCCCCCTAGTGACGGGGAGGAGTCGGACACGACTAAATTAGGGGAGAAAATCGAGGAAAAAAAATACAAAAAAGGTCAGCTGTTCTGGAACAGTTCCTGCAGGAACAGTATTGAGTCAAATGCATTTACAAAAGCCATCAAGCTCCACGGTGAAACTGAAATGAAAGCAAGATCCAGACTTTGCTCTGCTGCAGAGGAGACGTTCATTTAGAGTCTCCAGCCTCAGAAATCACCAATTAACCTCAAGCAGCACCTCAGATTAGAGCCGTTATGAAGCTTCACAGAGCAGAAGGAGCAGATCTACATCTCAATATCAATATCAACTGTTCAGAGGAGATTAGTGTGTGTTCTGGATAAACGCCTTCAGTATTGTTTTGGAATTAGAAGGTGTACCCAGACTTTTGACTGGTAGTGTGTAAATATGTACAGTCATGGTCAATGTTCTGTGTGTGTGTGTGTGTGTGTGTGTTTTGTTCTTTGTGTAAAAACATAGTAAATAAAACATCAGACCAACAACATTATATATATATATTTTTTTTTATTCAAATTTTATTTACAGAAAGTTATATATATTATACTTTATTTAACAAATTAACCAAAAAATAATTAAAAATGCTAAGTACTCCCTTGTTGCTAATGCTAAGTGTTGCTGCACATCAATCTGAAAGGGTTCGAAACTATGCGGAGTTCAACGTTCTACATGAGAAAGATTATTGATGAGTGGAATGCATTCAAGTCAGTTGAGAATTCTTCACGAGTGGACGTCGAGCACATTCACCCCAAAGTTAGACCATGCCAGGCTCAGAGAAATAATAAAAACACACAAGAGCTACATCTCAGAGCCTACGGCCTTCTTCGGTCTAAAAAGACACTGGCGTACGATTGAGGTTCACAAAACTGCATCCGAATAAAACTACCAGACTTCTGGAACAATGGAACCTATGGACAGATGAGACCAGAGTGGACTTGTTTGGCCTTGATGCCCAGCGCCATGTTTTTGGCGAAACCCAAACAGCATTTCAGCAGAAACACCTCAAACCCGGCCTCAGGCACGGCGGGGGAGGGGCGATGATTTGGGCTTGTTTTTGCTGCTAAAGGTGGTGCTAAAGGGGGTACTTATTATTGCCCACATTTTTTTTCTTTTAAGTTTCATTTCTGTTAAGTAAATAATGGCATAGTGCTTAAAGGTATATGATGTTGGCCTGAGGTTGAACACTGAGATGATTGCTATAATAAGGGGCACTCACTTTTGAACATGACTTTATAATTATATAGTGAATCTCAAACATATTTTAATATCATGGATTTTTCAAATCAGTTCAGTTAAATGAGTGAAATGCACTTTCTGGATTCATTAAGGACAATCAAAAAATTATTTACATCAAAAGAAATGTCCAACTTCTGCATTAATGTATGTGATCAATACTTGGTCAGGACTTTAGCACAGATTTCTCCTCATGCTGATAATTACATAGGAATAAACATTCATGAAATGTGTTAGTCAGAATTTAGGTCTCACCATAGCACAGAAACAGCGCTGGTTAAAGAGGTAAACGACCTCCTACTGGCCTCTGATCAGTCTTACTTTACTGCTTTTAATTTAAAGATGCAAATGTTGACTTTCCTATACACACTAATGTAAAGTTCTGCAAGGTTCTGTTTTAGGCCCGCTGTTATTATCCCTTTACATGCTTCCTCTGAGGGAAAGCATTTATAAGCATGGTATTAGTTACCGCTGTTGATAATGACACACAGCTAGAGTAAAGTTAAGGAATGTGTTAATGACACTAAACGCTGGATGAGTATTAACTTAACTTAAGCTCCTACTTAATTCTGATTAAACTGAAGTACTGGTGACTGGCTAACATTATACATTGCTCAACATTTGAAGGAATTTTTGTGGTGGCTCTACAGTGCTAATAGAACAGCGTTTTACAAAATAACTAAGGCACTCCAACCCTTTAATTAGTACGGAAGGCCCTTTCTCTGAACGGCTTTAGCACATCTCGAGCCGCAGGCCATCACTAGCCTTCCACACCGCTCCGGTGTGGTTTTGGTCCACTTTTCTTCCAGTGTTTTTCACAGTGTGGTGACTGTAGTGAGTTTCTTGGACATTAATTTGTTGCCAAGGATTTTCCAGAGGTTTTCTATTGGGTTTAGATCAGGACTCCGGGCCCGCCCAGTCATCATTTCAACGCTTTCAGCTTGAAGGAACTGCTTTACCTGTTGTGTTGTGTGACAGGGGGCGGTGTCGCGCATGACAACTGCTGGCTGATTGGGTGATGAACGCAGGAGAAGAACGGCATGTTGCGGAAGAAGCGTCTGGTAAACATCTGCATTCACTCGGTCATGTAGTTGAATAAGACTTCTTGCTGCAGAAGACGTCCCCCAAGCCACAACGCTTCCCCCTCCACTTTCACTGACTTCTGTACACAGTGAACCTAGGACCAGTTCTCCTCTGTCCACACAACAACATGCTCCTCAGCAATGGTTAGTCTAGACTTTAGATTCTTTCTGATGGTGAGAAGTTTGGTCTCTGCAGAGGGCGTTCATTCTGTTAAATGTCAGGACACTGTATGATGAGACAGATCCTTACTCTGTTTAGCTGCGGTGCTGAACCACCTGCCCACTGTGATTCTCCCCCATCAGGTCGTCTCTTGAATTTGTCGTTCATGGATGACCAGCCTTCTTCAGGGACTTGAATGAGTGTGTGATGTTGTAAAGGTGCAAGATTCTAAAAATCTAAAATTTGGAAAGACCAACTTCTCTTGCTCGGTCTTCGTCTGGACAACCTGCTGCCGGGGATTTCAGTCATTTTAGGACAGCTCACCATCTAGCAAAGTCAGTGGAAAAAAAGCGATAAGGTTCTAGGTTCTTCGAAGTAGCCACCTTTTGCTTTGATTACTGCTTTGCACACTCTTGGCGTTCTCTTGATGAGCTTCAAGGTGACCACCTGAAATGGTCTTCACTTCACAGGTGTGCCCTGTCAGGTTTAATAAGTGGGATTTCTTGCCTTATAAATGGGTTTGGGACCATCAGTTGTGTTGTGCAGAAGTCAGGTGGATACACAGCTTAGAAAAAAGCAGCTAAGTGAAGAAAAAAAAACGAGCGGCCATCATTACTTTAAGAAATGAAGGTCAGTCAGTTGGAAAAATCGGGAAAACTTTGAAAGTGTCCCCAAGTGCAGACACAAAAACCATCAAACGCTACAAAGAAACCGGCTGACATGCGACATGACCGGCCCAGGAAAGGAAGACCGAGAGTCGCCTCTGCTGCGGAGGAGAAGTTCATCCGAGTCACCAGCCTCAGAAATCGCAGGTTAACAGCAGCTCAGATCAGAGAGCAGGTCAATGCCACACAGAGTTCTAGCAGCAGACACGTCTCTAGAACAACTGTTAAGAGGAGACTGTGTGAATCAGGCCTTCATGGTAGAAGATCTGCTAGGAAACCACTGCTAAGGACAGGCAACAAGCAGAAGAGACGCGTTTGGGCTGAAGAACACAAGCAATGGACATCAGACCAGTGGAAATCTGTGCTTTGGTCTGATGAGTCCAAATTTGACATCTCTGGTTCCAAACACCATGTCTTTGTGCGACGCAGAAGAGGTGAACGGATGAACTCTACATGCCTGGTTCCCACCGTCAAGCATGGAGGAGGAGGTGTGATGGTGTGCGGGTGCCTTGCTGGTGACACTGTTGGGGATTTATTCCAAATTGAAGGCATACTGAACCAGCATGGCTTCCACAACATCTTGAAGCGGCATGTTATTCCATTCCATGTTTTGCGTTTAGTTGGACCATCATTTATTTTTTTTCAACAGGACTATGACCCCAAACATCTCCAGGCTGTGTAAAGGCTATTTGACCAAGAAGGAGAGTGATGTGGTGCTGCTTCCACAGTCACCGGACCTGAACCCAATCGAGATGGTTTTGGGGTGAGCTGGACCGCAGAGTGAAGGCAAAAGGGCCAACAAGTGCTAAGCATCTCTGGGAACTCCTTCAAGACTGTTGGAAGACCATGTCAGGTGACCACCTCTTGAAGCTCATCAAGAGAACGCCAAGAGTGTGCAAAGCAAAAGGAAAAACCTAGAATATGACAATATTTTCAGTTGTTTCACACTTTTTTGTTATGTTTATAATTTATAATAATAGTTTTGATGCCCGGCACGGCGGTGTAGTGGTTAGCACTGTCACCTTGCACCGCCAGGGCCCGGGGTCGATCCCCGGCCAGGCTCGATTTCCGTCTCTATGTGCATGTTCTCTCCCGTGCTTGGTGGGTTTCCTCCGGGTTCTCCGGTTTCCTCCCACAGTCCAAAGACATGTAGGTTAGGCTAATTGGCGTTCCCAAATTGCCCATAGTGTGTGAATGAGTGAGCGTATGTGTCTGTGCCCTGCGATGGATTGGCACCCTGTCCAGGGTGTACCCTGCCATGTGCCCTAAGTCTCCTGGGATAGGCTCCGCCCCCCGTGACTCTGAATACAGGATTAAGCGCTATAGATGATGAGTGAGTGAGTGAGAGAGTTTTGATGCCTTCAGTGTGAATCTACAATTTTCATAGTCATAGCAACTCTTTGCATGAGAAGGCGTGTCCAAACGTTCGGTCTGTACGGTAGTCCTGATTTTTTATCTTGGGAAAATATTTGCTAAGGTAACAGGATAAAAAAAAACAAAATCCATAAAATAAACTCTGTAAATGCTGTAATCAGAAACGAATTGTAAAAGGCAGACAATCTGTTGCATTTCCTTTCACGGTGGGTGGAGTCCTGCTGCATTCGTCTAGAAACAAAGCTCTTTGTTTACATGTTATTGTTTTCGCAAGATAAAGTCTGAAGTTGTTGTTATGCTTCACATATGCAGCGTGGTACTGTACAGCAGCAGCACTTCCTTTACCTCGCAAAGCTTGGAAGAAGTTGTTTCCTGCTTGGAAGTGGGAGCTGCCCATACGAGTTTCCTTTACATTGTATACATGAGAGCAGACGTGTACAGACGAGTCGCTGGCATTCACAAACAAAGTCCAGGTTTAATTATTTTCCTCGTTAAAGCAAGATTACATTTTTACTTCCTGGATTCGTTAGTATTTTTTATATTAACAGATGAAGGAAGCATTACAACTTTTTTAAATTTTTTTATTTTATTTTAAATACATCCTTGTTTGTTTGCCAACTTAAGAAGTGGCCCAGGACGTTATCACTCCCAGTGATCGGTTACAGGCTATGGGAATAGACTTACCAAAACAAGCATTTAAAAAAGGAGTAAAATTATTGGCACCCGAACCCTATTTAGAGTATCTTAACAGCAAAACAAACAAATAAACAAACTTCTTGTTTAAAGATAAAATGAGCTAAATTTGGCTAAGAAGCAGATTTGCACGTAAACTAGGACATTTTAGAATCTTACAAAATATGAATTTTCCAGGTGAGAATTTCAGGAAAATAAATATGTATCGTATTAAACCAGATCTTGTCTTGTGTTTAACTTTAAGAGTAATTGAACCTGGTGCCGTTTTCGCAGACTTTCATCTGTTTGGTCTCCTGAAAGCAGCCCTGTGAGGATGAAGATTCACTTCTGATGAAGACGTGAAGACAGCGGTGCGTTCATGACTTGCAGCTCAGCTTAAAATGTTTGCTTGTTGGGAGACGGACAATGTGAATTAACAAGATTATGTAAAAAAAAAAAAAAAAAAGAAGAAGAAGATAAAATTACGTATTTCTATTCCTTTTGTAAGAAATAAAGGAGTGGGGAACTTACTTATACACACTGTATTGCCAAAAGTATTCATTCCCCCATGAATTCCGTTGTTCCAGTTACTTCCATGGTTACAGGTGTATGAAATCAAGCACCTCGGCATACAGACGGCTTCTACACACACTGGTGAAGGACTGGGTCGCTCTCAGGAGCTCAGTGATTCCAGCGTGGTACCGTGACACGACGCCGCCTGTGGAATAAGTCCAGTCGTGAAGTTTCCTCACTTCTAAATATCCCTCAGTCAACTGTTAGTGGCGTTATAACAAACTGGAAGCGACTGGGAACGACAGCAACTCACATCACAGCAAATCACAGCGAGGTCGGCGGATGCTGAGACTGCTGAGTGCACAGAGGTCGGCAACTTTCTGCAAAGTCAGCAGACCTCCAAACTTCATGTGGCCTTCAGATTAGCTCAAGAACATTGCGTAGCGAGCGAGCGAGCGCGCGCGCGTGGCGGTGGCGTTTTCTCCAGAGTGACAAATCGCGCTTCTCTGTCCGGCGATCTGATGGACGAGTCCGGGTTTTGGTGGTCGCCAGGAGAACAGTACTCGTCTGACGGCATTGTATAAAGCTTGGTGGAGGGGGAGGGATTATGGGGTTCAGGAGTTGGACTCGGCCACTCTAAACCTTGTGGAACGTCTTCCCGGAAGAGTTGAAGCTTTTAAAGCTGCAAAGGGCCGACATCATATTAAACCCTATGGATGTTACTCATAACTTAAAAGTTCATATATATGCATGTGAGGGCAAAGAAAAAACAAAACAAAACACAAAACATCACAGGTTTTGTTATTGAAAGCACGCCGTCCTGTGGAAAACTAGCCTCGCTAAAACGTACCCCAGAATTCTCAGCACTTTTCGCACTGCTCTGGTTTTTGCTCTGCAGCTGAACTTTTACGTGAAAAGGTTGTTTTTCTACAAGTTCTGCAGACTGTTAAAGAGTGATGCAAGGCCCATGTTTGAACTTTCTCTCTCTCTCTCTCGTGCTATCTGATAAGATTATCACCACCTTGCACTGTTTTGGAGAAACTGCTGTTTAAGCTGCCGGGCAGTTCAAGAGAATCAGGAGAACTCGGAAGTAAGCAGTTATACAGCAGTTCAGTGGAAGTGAAGGGAAACTGGCCAAGAGCACAAGTCCAGATAACAACTGCAGCTGTAATGAAGATGGAGGAAAAAAAAACAAACACTTAAAGATAAGGACATAAAAAAAAGCGAACCAGAATAAAACACACACACACACACACACACACGCACACACAGTTGTATGTATGTAGAATAATTTATTGCGTCTTTATTACATTTGTCTGTAAAGCAACTGAAAAAAAAAAAAAAAAAGAAGATTAAAAGCAGATTGCAATTTACACAACGTACTGTACAAACGTATCATCTGATACTCTGCTGTTATCGGTTCCTTATTATGGACAAGACATTTACATGACAGTGAAAATACTGCACAAGATTTACTGTATTGCTTCAAAGGCTGACTCTTTTTTTACTTCCTTTTTTTTTTTTTTAACAAAAGACAAATTTTCCAGAGAGAAAATATCTAACATGAAACTGAAAAAAAGAAAAAAAAAAAGAAAAAGAAAAAAAAAGGAAAAAAAAAACCCACCCCCTTGTTTGCACGCTGCTTTTTAAGAAGTGATAAAAATCGAAATGTCGGTTTTTATTTGTTCGTGTGAGTGAACAGAACATCAAAGTGAAATAAATTAGCTTGTTTTTTTTTGTTTTTTTTACATAAATGAACGTTATTGCAGATCAGAACTGAAAAGACCCCACCGTCTCCGATTACCTGCGAGAGCAAACGATTTCACCTGATCATCATCACCATCATCATCATCATCACGCTGCCAGGAAACAACAGTGTTGGTGACACTGAAACACGTTCTGCACTGATCACAGAGAAGCTTCTGTTTAAAGTCAGATTTAAATCACTCATCACTGCTTCACAAAACTCTCTCTTAAAATTCTTTTGTGTTTGCTCTCAAAACTGATCTTCTGAGTAACTGTGGTTAAGAGGAAACCACTTCTGGGTGAAGCACTGACATGAGCTACTGTACAAAAGCAAGAACATGGACTAAATAAAAAACGTCCGATTCCCTTTTAACATTTTGTTGTGGAAGAATTTGTCCATCGTCAGTTCACAAACACCTTGCAGCTCTCACCTGGGCTTCGGGCAGCGACACACACACACACACACACACACACACACACTCTAACATGCCTACGATTGGCCAGTGTTGCTGTGATTGACATGAGAGCGAGAGACAAGTCCCTCCCACGCCAAATTTGAACATGGATTCTGGAGCACTAAATTTACAGACGTGTTAATGTGCGTATTTTCTAAAACGTCAGCCATTTCAGTCGGGTCAGATAGATACTGTATACTGTAAATACTACAAATCAACAACACAAAACAAACAATGAATACGAATATCTGATAAGAATACCAAATTTAATAACATGAGAAATATTTAAATGAATTTAGCAACTAAAACAGCAATCGATTTGTTTTTGTTTAGTCAAAGTTTACTGGTGTGGGGGATTCGTGTGTACATGTCATGTGGTCTCTCTCTCCAGCCAATCACACACCCCGATACAGCATCAGTGGCAACACCCAACTTCTATCTTGGGTTTAGAAACGTCCTGATCCAATGTTCATGTGTGTGTTTTAAAAAGTATTTTTTTAAAAAATAAAGAAAAAAAGATTCTGAAGTTAATGTGGCGATACTCAAACCGCTGCCCAAACGTTACATATCCGAATCATTACCCCCCCAAACCCCCACGCTGTGTTCATTAATATTCCTGAACTAGAGTCAAAGCTCGACTGTTTCAACACTCGACTGTTTCTCCGGTTGTAAATCAAGCAGAGAATCGTCTGGGCTTCTTTTATACACATATATATATATATATATATTTTTTTTTAGAAGTTAAAATCCCCTAATTATTTCCAGTGCCACCTTACTGAACTCATAAGGAACCCCGTTTTCACTAGAGTGTGTGTGTACGAACAGGGTAATGGTTTGCCGCAGTATTTTAGAGCGGAGCGTGTCACAGGTTTAACACTGAACTTCTTGGTACTTTGTGCGTTCTTTGGGGTTCAGAGAGAAGTTTAAGTGTTTAACTGTAAATCTCTAGAACGATTCATGATGAATGTTTACAAAAGCTGCACACTTTGAATATTTCCATCAAACCAACCTCTCTTAAAAATAAATAAATAAATAAATAAAATTAGAGAGAGAGAAAAAAAATAAATAAATCAAATGTTTTTTTTTTCCCCCTGCACGTTGCATCGCCTGCGTGTTTGGCGCTGGGAAGAAGCTCGTCATATTTTCCATTTCCTTTTGCTAAATCACACTGAATCGGTTCCAAAACCGACATGAACTGGATTCAGGTATGTGAAACCATAAAAAAAATAAATTAAAAAAATTACGAAACCAAGGTCAAGCTGAGTGGCGGGAATGTTAGAGCGCTGAGGTGCGGTGGCGCTGATGATGATGATGATGATGTACGTGCAGAGTTGAACAGTGGGATTCGACACAGTTGCACGCACCGTTACAGGAGATTACTTTTGATTACAGTCTTCCAAAAAAAAAAAAAAAAAAAAACCCCTAATCTGCTGCTCTTGAAGTGCAAACGTGTGTTCAGTTAAAGTGAGACAGTCGTCCAGGAGAGAGCAGCGCCGGACAGACCCAGAGCTCACGGTACATTCCTCAGTGTTAAGACCGAAAAAGGCGAGCGGGGATCCCCTCATACAAAGATTTATAGGAACAAACCCGCTCTCCTCTCCACAGTCCTCAATCACACAACACACAAGCCTCTGAAATAATCCTGCTGAAACACTCATGCGGTCAGAACTCAGAACTCGCTCATGCATCACAGCACCACAGCAGAGAGAAAGATCGAGATAGAGAGAGGAGCCAAAAAAAAAAAAAAAACCCAAACAACAACAACAAAAAAAAACAAACAAACAATGAAGCTCAGAGCGGAAACAAAGATGTGCTTTGAAGGACAAGATCAATAACCCTACTGTTGTCGAAGAAGAAATTTCAGAATGTTCTTAAACAAAGACGAGGCACGGGCCATGATGTAAGCCGCCGCTGAGATGAACAAACAGGAACCAGAATGCAACCAGTCAGAAGTCAGACATTCGGGATCCTGAACCAACAAACACAGACAGAACAAAAGCGTCTCAGTCGATCTCCGTCTCCTGCTCCAGGTCCAGGTCCAGGTCCAGGTTCTCCTCCGAGTCCAGAGCAGGAATTTCAGTCACGACCGTCTCCCTTGACCTTTCGGAATCTGCTGCTGGTTCGGAATCAGAATGAGGTCCATCGTGCTTTCTGATCTCTCCCGAATCGGGACTGGGACGGGAGCCGCGGTCGTCCGAGGGATCTGCGCGCTCTGAGCCGGGCGTGGCACGGGTGTCGGGGGCGGCGGCGGCGGGCGCACCCTCGTCCTGGATGAAGTGGCGCAGACAGGGCGGGTCGGCGGGGGGCAGCAGGGTGAGCGAGTCGACGCTGAGGGAGTCGGCGTCGGCGTCCGACAGCAGCGAGATGGTGGGCTGGGCGGTGGGGGTCAGGCTCGGCGCCAGGGGCGGGGTCGGCACTGAAACAGTCAGAGCAGGTCCGGTTAGAAACACGTGACCCGAGACACTCATACAAAGCAGGAACAGAACACTGAAAAGACAGATTTCTTTCTTTCTTTCTTTTTTTCTTATAATGTCTGAAATAGTGATCATACTACGTGTGTTTATTTATCGAGCTAAAATCGTGCATCTGGTCATTTTCCCAGGAACCGTCAGGGAGGCATTTCAGACATTAATCACTCACCGGCTTGAGGCACAAACATAAAATATTTAACATTACAATCTGCACAGAAACGAGCTCAAAATATTCCCAAGGTTGAGTTAAGGGGTTACGGCATGACGGGAAGGAGATTAGTTTTTCTCTCTGTTCCTTGAAATCCGGTATCTTGATCAGACTATCTGTTTAGATTTAAATTAAACCCAGTGCGAGCTGTGAACACGCTGCTAAAAATATACTGTACATACAACGACTCGGCCAAGACGTTCTCATAAAACAGCTGAATGTCACTAATCAAACTCGTTTAAATTAAACTCTAATGCGCAACATCATCTTTAAACATCAGGCCACGCCCCCTAGATGAGACTTATCTTGATGTATTCGAGATAAGCCTGTTATCTGTTATTGCTGTGACTTTATTTCCTTTTGTGCATCTTTATAGACGCGTCATAAGGACTAAATTGAGGATTCGTAAAAAAATGAAGAAGAAAAAAAATTAAAAAATTCCCCATTGTAAAATCCGACAAGACAAAGACTGATAAAAACATCAGAAAACTCCTGGAGTGAGTTCCTGAAATTCAACAGCTTTATACTTAACTGAATTATTAAATGTTAGGGAAAAGCAGTGCCAAAGAAGAGCAGTAACCACCGAGAAACATCCCGCTGTATTACCCTGTGTGTGTGTGTGTGTGTGTGAGTGTGAGTGTGTGTGTTCTGGGAAAGGTGTCATCCATGTGTTACACTACTTCCTTAAAGTGTGAACGGGGCATGCAGAATTTCCAGTCACCCTGATGTTTTGATCTGAGAGGAAGCGAGAGTGTGTTAGTTTTGATTTACTGAGCATCACACCACAGGCAGACTGAGGAAGTGTACAGGATGTTAGTGCACACGCTGAGGGCGAGGTAGCAAAGCGACATGCCTGGGTGCGTGGAGGTCTAAACCCACTCTCCGGCATCGTCCGAGAGAGAGAACGCACGCCTTCCAGACCTGACTAGAGGAGAAGACATGGGAAAGAAAGAATCATAAATCTGGAGGATAAGAAATAAAAAAAAATATGTACACTGTAATAATATGAGTATCAAATTCCAGATTTATTCCCCTTCTCCTGTCACTTTTCCAACCTTTGAGTCTAATTCTACCAAGACACGCTTTCCGTTTTTGTAGCAGGACCCTGGAGGACGACCTCACATGGGACGCCATTAACCATCAGGTCTCATACTTTGAGCCTCACTGTGTAGATCTGGGCATCGACACCAGCACTACACTATGTTTCTGCGAACTCATCTTCTGAGACTGAGCTTCCTAAGAAACCCTGGCAGAGGAGGAGGAGGAGGAGGAGGAGAAGAACCCTATGATCTTCACCTAAAGGTCAGTCTGCTTTTGTTATGTCTAACCATCTACTCAGTAACAGAGTTTAAAAGAAAGATTACCAACGAAATAAAACACCAGATGTGTGAATTAGTCGAACGCCTCCGGATCAGGGACTGAAATAGTCGGTGTGTCACAAAGCCACAACACGGCTGCCTTATCTCCTCAGACGTCTTCTCCTTCTGGGGTTCTGCGCTCTTGATACGCTCGAGGGTTTTCAGGTTTTTCCGAAACCACACACATAATGGGACCCCGGTGTGGGCGGGGCAGATAGTCAACACCCTCAGGATGGGGTTACACCAAACACTACCCCCTTCACCACTTTCTGAATGAATTTTTTCTTTTCTTTTTTTTTCTTCTACATGTCGCATGTAATATTTTAAGGCATTAATTTACAAGTACAGTAAATAGACAGTTTTAATTCTAGATTACTCATTTATCTATTTTATTTTTTTGCTACTATTTTAGATATTATACCTATTCTTCTACACTGCACATAAACAAATGTATAAAAAATCCAAACTTGGTTCCAATTCTTCTGAAAGCTCTACTAATCCAGTATAAAACTTTAAGCTCGGTTTAACAATCTTCAGGATTACATGTAAAGCATCGTTAATGTGTTCATATCTTTCGCTTTAACTGTAATCGACTTTAATACACAACCCTGTTTACACAATCCAGCCTTTGCGTCCCAGGGTTCAAAGTCTGACCTCGGGGCTTTTCAGTCACTGAAAGGCAAAAGACAAACAACATCAAATAAATTTTTTTTTTTTTTTTTTTTTAAAGTAATCTGAGATCTTGTTTTAATGGCGGTGTTCTGTGGAATTCTTGAAAAGAGCTCGTCACATCTGAAAGGCATTGGCAAGCGTTCATCGCCTCGAGGCAGGAGCTTGGACACGTCTCGAGGTGGAAAACTGGCAAACAGATTCAAAGTGAAAGCGATTTGCTCTGAAAACACCGAAGCACCATCACGAGCACACGGGGGTTTAAGCTCCTGAGACTCTAACAGGGTCTGACTACAATCACGTCTCGTTCTGATTATCAGCACCTGAGCACCAGGTCTTCATCCAGGGAGGAGTTTAACGAAAGAACGATTCCTCATATGAGGATCTTATAAAGACGTACACACACTGTAGCTGGGACAATGTGGGACGTCCTGACAGGAAGACAGTGAGGTCGCAATAATATTTCATTCACAGTTTAAAATTTTTTATTTATTTATTATTATTTCACAAATGCATTAACATTATATTAAATTAAAAATTTTTACTTTTTTTCTGGAATAAAAAAAAAAGTATACATCTTTTATATTATATTATTTATATTTTGTGAGATGTTTAAAAGGATTTTACTATTTTTTTCTTAAGGTTTTCCTGCTGAAAAGTTCTTTAAAATAAAATAAATAAATAAATAAATAAAGTTTTTTTAGAACCCTAAAGACATGACCGTTATCTATATATATATATATATATATATTTTTTTTTATTTAGATTTAACATTTTTTATCTTATTTAATATCATACAAACTACATACAGTGCTGTGAAAAAGTATCTGCCCCCTCATATTTTTTTTTGTTGCATATTTGTCACACTTAAATGATTCAGATCATCAAACTAATTTTTATATTACACAAAGATAACCTGAATAAATACCAAATGCAGTTTTTAAATGATGATTTCATTTAGGAAAGGAAATAAGCCTGTCCTATGTGAAATAGTAATTGTTTAATTTTTATTTGCGACACCCAGGACTGATTACTGCCAGACCTGTTGAATCAAGAAATCACTGAACCAGGCATTTAAAAAGTGCATACAGTGAAACCTCGGCTTGCGAGTAATGCAGTTTACGAGTGTTCTGCAAACCGAGCAAAGATTTGTAATAAATTTTTTATTTGGAAAACGAGCAAGTATTAGTTTACGAGCGCCGCGTATCATGTATCGCGCATGCGACTCTTATTTTGACACCGAGCGGCAAGTGATCACAACTGAGCCAATGGTTTTTCTCTCTCTTGCCCTGCGGAATTGTGGGTAATCGTCTCCCCTGCTCCCCTGGGTCTTAGTGCTCATCTCTTACTGGTATAATCAACAGGGAGTCTTCCTCTCCGTTTCATCGTGTCTCATATGTGTGTGCGCACGCGTAATTTGACACCGACACACACACACACACTCTCACCTGTGCACGGACATAATTTGACACACGGACACACACACGGACACACACACTCTCTCGGCTTCACACACGCAGACATGCTTTCTTCACGCAGAAAACTCGCAGTTCTTTTCAAAGGTAAGGTGCTGGTTCATTTATTTTATTTAGTTTTTTGGGCTGTGGAACGAATAATTTGCGTTTTCATCATTTCTTATGGGAAAACTAGATTTGGTTTACGAGTGTTTTGGAATACGAGCCCGCTTCCGGAACGAATTATGCTCATAATCAAAGGTTCCACTGTAGCTACCTTTTTTGTTGCAAGCTTATTAGTATTGTCGATTATATTCTAACTATACAACCTTATATTGTTGTCTAGTTTTATTTCCTCATTAAATGCTTGTGACCTCGTCTACAGAAACCGCATCTGAGTTTCATCATGGCTCGACTCGACCCGGCTCACATGCTGTAATGATGCATTGAGACGGTGAGAGCTCACACACACACACACACACACACACACACACACACACACACACACACACACACACACACACACACACACTGTAGCCTGTACAGGAGGGCGTGTACTTTGGTAGTGAAATCCTAGTTTATGGATTCGATGAGAGATAAAATAATCTAATCAGGAAATCTGTGTGAAGCCCGCCAAAGAAAAGTTTGTCCAAGAGATCTGAGACAGGGCGTGCCGATGGAGAAAGAGAAGCTGAAGCAACTGATGATGAGGTTCTGTGTTAGTGTATAAATGATTGTGTGTCTGTATGTGTGTGTGTGTGTGTGTGTGTTACCTGGTGTGCTATGTGCAGCGCTGGTGACGATGGAATCGGAGTGAGTTGTGATGCTCGAGCTGGAACTTGGGGAGGAACTGTGCTTCTGAGCCATGTGGGCCACTGCGAAACCTGCACACACACACACACACACACACACACACACACACACACACTTGCACTGAAAATTCATTGGTAAGCCTCAATACATTCCCCTGGAATGAGACCTAGAAGTGATGTACACAGGTGCAGTTATATTCACTCTGCAGCTCTGAGTATTTACACGACTCAATTTTTTTCCCAATCATTTTATTTGCGCTTTCCTTTAATTATTCTAAGTCGTTTCTCTCCGGACAGACGGACCACATCGTTTCTACTCGGGCTCTTGAGCACACCAGGTTTTTGCAGACATTAATAAAGATCACACTAAACCCCTCCACTATCTACTCTGCTGAATTTCCAGAGAAACCCTTTGGAAGTCGTTTCGAGTCTCTACTTGACTTGACAGATGTATTTTTAAACACCAAAGCTTCACTTCACTGCAGAAGTAATTCATCTTTTTTTTTTTTTTTTTTTTTAGGCCAAAAGAGTTGCGTCCTGTTCGGTTCCCTCTCTTGGGTGAAAAACTGCGACAGCGTCCAGAATTGTATTATTATTTTTTTAAAACATATAAATATTTGCTCAGTGATGTTAACTATGCACCCTTTTACACGCACTAAATAACTCCAAACCTTCATCATGCAGTGGGAGAGAAACGGCGAGGACGTGCATCATGAGCGGGCGAGCTGGAAGGGAAGTGGGCGGAGCTTCCAGATGATGCCCATTAGTATGAAAAGCATCAAATCTGTCAATCATTCCAGGTTTAAAAGTTGATTTATGAGGCATTTATACGAGATAGCAAGTTTCTTCCCCCCCCCCCCCACGCAGATAAGGAAGATGACGACTCGTGTCCTAGCGTGTGCCAAAATCTGGCGTAAAGCGTTGCCAGAAGAGTGGAGGTCATTCTACAAGCAAACCAGGACCTGCTTTCGAAAGAAACACATCACTATACGCCGAGGATAAACACGCTACACACCTATACAGGGGTCATAACAGGACAGATTACCAAAATCAACCGCAGACACTCATACACACACACGCTCATGTAGGCAGACAGGGGGATTTTTTTTCTTCATGATGGAACTTTTTCTTGGTGATTTGGTGATTTCACCACATGGTGAAACTGTGGTGTGTAATGATGCTGCTCTTTTTCTTTTTTTTTTACGTCACTCCTGAGATGAATCAGTGTTTTATTTCTGTGTTAAAGCAAAAAAAAAAAACCTAAGGACTTCCCTAAACCAAATGTGTACGTCAATGGCATAAAAAAAAGCCATCACAAAACAATCGTATCTATCCATTTCTGAGCATTATTATTATACAACCGAAACACTGGTTTGAGATCGGTATCAGTGAAGAATGTCACAGAGATACACGTCAGTTTATCACGTCAGCGATGCCTCATCTCGGCTCAGTTTAAACAAAGATATCATTGAAATGACTTTTTTTTTTCTTTTATAAACGCAGAGTACGCATGGAAATCTACCACCTCGGTCAAGGCTTTGTGTGATAAACTTCCATTTAAAAACCAGAGTGTGTCTTTTTCACTTCACCGCGCTCTGAGAATAAACTCAAGAAGAAGAAATGAAGTGTGAAGTGAAGGCTGAGCATCTCTCGTCAGGCCAGGCGCAGATTCGGTGGAAGCCTTGAAACAGTACACTGAAAACCACAAACCTGAGATGGAGAAGTGCTTCAGAAATTCTGGAGAAAAAAACTACAGCAGGATGTAAAAGGACGCTGGCTCATTAGTTTGGACAGAGAGACAGACAGAGAGAGAAGGAGAGAGGGGGAATGAGTTCAAAGTAATCATGGGGGAAAGGGAAGGTCAGCAGTTCGCATGTATTTAACACAAAGAAATACCGAGTGCTTTTCTGGAGCTGGAGCCGATTCTTCTAAATAAAGACTCTGTCATAATTTAGGAAGTGAAGCTTTCTGTGACGAGTCCTGATATGAACGCTCTACCACAGAACAAATGACGAAAAATGAAATGAAATGTACGTAATGCACAGAATGACTGGGTTTTTTTTTTTTTGTACGTAAGGAAAAACTTTTAAATCACTTTTGGTTTAATTTGAAGCAACAAGCTTATTTTAGTTACTACTGAATGCATTAAACAGGTCAGAAAAAAGTCCAGACATGATGTAGAATAAGAGCTGAGAAATGAGTGTGAAAAAAAAAAAAAAAAACTACCTAATGAAAAAGTCTAACCTTATGAAATATAATTAATTATACAACAGTGAGTTTCGAGCGAGTAATGTGATTGGACGAGAGGCGTTATTCCACGAGTGTTGCTAATAGGCAGTAACAGCACCGTGACGTGTAACTAGCCGGCCTGCTCTCCCATCCATCATCCTATCCAACGTCTGCTCCCTGGAAACACTACATCCGACTGCGGCAGACTACACAGCGCAAGTTTAGAGACTGCTGTGTCTTTGTTTTCACAGAGACATGGTTCAGCGACAGAGTACCGGACGCCGCCATTCAACTAGACGAGCTAGCCTCGTTTTGTGCGGATAGAAATGCAGCTCTGTGAGGTAAATCTCGCGGTGGTGGCTTGTGTGTTTATATCAACACGAAATGGCGTAAGAACTCTAAGAACAGCTTTCTAGCTTTTGCTCATCGCTGGTGGAGATTGTGACTGTTAGATGCAGACCTTTTTATTTACCGTGGGAATTCACCACCGTTTTCATTATCGGAGAGTACATTCCACCTAGCGCTAATGCTAAGGAAGCGCTATGGGAACTGTATGCAAGGATCAGTAATCTACAGAACACACACCCCGATGGTCTGTTTATTGTCGCTGGAGATTTCAACAATGCAAATCCCAAGTCAGTGCTTCCTAGATTCAGTATGTGGACTTTGCAACGAGAGGGGATAAAACGCTGGATCTTGTTTACACAAACATCCCCGGCGCATATCGGGCAGTGCCCCGTCCCCACCTCGGCTAGCTCAGACCACATCCTCCGTTATGCTAATTCCAGCATACAGACCACTCGTCAGGCTTTTAAAACCGTTCTGGAGCAGGTGCCATCTCTGCTCTTCAGGACCGTTTTGAGAACACTGACTGGAACATGTTTAGGGAAGCTGCAACTTACGGCGACTTCACCGACTTGGACGAGTACACGTCATCAGTGACCAGCTACATCAACAAGTGCACAGATGACGTCACTGTCTCCAAGAACATCATCTCACGACCCACCCAGAAACCGTGGATTACTGAGGAGGTACGTGCACTTCTGAAGACCCGAGACTCCGCCTTCAGAGCGAGGGCCACAAGGTGGCCCTAAGAACAGCAAGGCCCAAACTTTCCCGGACCATGAGAGAGGCGAATTGCACGCACACGCCCAGAGAATCCACAATCACTTCAGAGACAGCGCTGACACACGGCGCATGCGGCAGGGCATACAAGCCATCACCAACTACAGGACTTCATCACCTGCCTGTGACAGTGACGGCTCCTTTACAGATGCGCTGAACAGCTTCTACGATCGGTTCGACAGGCAGAACGACGAGACGGCGAGGAAGACCACCCCTCCTCCATACGGCCGAGCGCTGTGTCTCACTACAGCTGATGTGAGGGAAACTCTACACAGAGTCAATCCACGTAAAACTGCTGGACCAGACAACATCCCAGGCAGAGAGCTCAGAGAATGTGCAGAACAGCTGGCAGATGTTCTCACCGACATCTTCAACATCTCTCTGAGCAGCGCCATCGTTCCAGTGTGCTTGAAGGCCACCATCATCGTCCCTGTGCCAAAGAAATCTTCTGTGTCCTGTCTCAATGACTACCGTCCTGCTGAACTCACCCCCATCATCATGAAGTGCTTCGAGCGGCTCGTCATGAGACACATCGAGACCCTGCTGCCCCCCTCAATGGACCCACTGCAGTTTGCGTATCGTTCAAACCATTCAACGCCCTCACGCACTTGGACAACTCCATCTTGCCCTCACGCACTTGGACAATAAGGACACATGTGTTCGAATGCTGTACATAGATTTCAGCTCAGCATTCAGCAACACCATCATCCCCCAACAAATGATCGGGAATCTGAGCCTTTTGGGCCTGAACACCTCCCTCTGTAATGTGGATCCTGGACTTTCTGACCGGAAGACCTCAGTGTGGTGGTACTGGAGGTGTAGTTTCCGATCCGTACTGACTGAGTACTGGAGTCCCCCAAGGCTGAGTGCTCAGTCCCCTGCAGTTCACACTACTGCCTCACGACTGTGTAGGGACACACAGTCTGAATCACATCATCAAGTTTGCTGATGCCACGACCGTGGTGGGTCTCGTTAGCAAGAACAGTACAGACATGCAGATGTACAGAGAGGAAGTGCAGAGGCTAATGGCCTGGTGTAAAGACAACAACCTGTCTCTGAATGTCAACAAGACAAAGGAGATGGTTGTTGACTTTAGGAAGGCACGAAGCGACCACCCTCTGCTGAGCATCAACGGCTCCTCTGTGGAGATGGTCGACAGCACCAAATTCCTGGGTGTCCATCTGGAGAAGAACCTCACCTGGTCCCTCAACACCAGCTCCCTGCACAAGAAAGCCCAACAGCGTCTTTTCTTCCAGAGAAGGCTGAGGAAGGCCCAGCTTCCACCACCGATCCTCACCACCTTCTAGAGGGAATATCGAGAGCATCCTGAGCGGCTGCATCACTGCCTGGTTTGGGAATTGCGCCATATCGGGCCGCAAGACCCTACGGTGGCTAGTGAGGACATCAGAGATGACCATCGAAGACTCTCTTCCCTCTACTGAAGACATCTACACCACACGCTATATCCGCAAAGTCACCAGGTGGAAAAAGGTGCCACGACCTCAACTCATCATCTCAACACCACAGAGTGTTGTAATGTCATGTTTGTCGCTCTTGTTTGCACATTTGCACGTGCACTTTATGTTGTCTCTGTTGTGTCTTTTTTTAAATAAAAAACATAGGTAGTTCCCAGCCAACCTGTCTTGTCTCAGCTAGCCAGCTAATTAGGTTTCTTACTTAGCTAGTTAGTTTTTTGTTAATTTATGTTGCATGTAGCACCTTGGTCCTGGAGGAACATTGTTTCGTTTCACTGTGTACTACCTGTACATGGACAATAAAGCCTACTTGACTAGACTTGACTATATGTATGACTGGGCGTGTCCCAGGTGTTGTCCAGTGGTTAATGACTCTAACTGTATGTGTGTGACTGGGCGTGTCCCAGGCGTTGTCCAGTGGTTAATGACACTAACTGTGAGTCTCAGCGTGGGTGAGAGTCGGTCTGTACGGTCCGCAGTACTGAGGAGAGAGAGCAGCTGCCTGACCACGCCCACATTCACACCCAGTCACAGAAGCACTTTCAGCAACAACACACATCTGATAATGTCACGTCGTCTTAAACAACACGCCTCACGTCTCTGTTCACGTATAACACTTAGCTACAAAGCTTTCTACTTTCTAATACAAGGCTGAATCCCAAATCCCTCTCTAACCCCTGAACAAGGGCACTACGTGCTGTGTGGAACAAGGGATTGTGCACCCTACATAGTGCACTAGCTCCATGGTTTATTCTACTCTCCAGTACTTTACAGCATACATTCTTCTTATTAAAATGATTGATCCATTATATTATACTATTATCTTTATTTTTATAAACAGATAGACTTATTTAAAATAATACATAAAAGAAGAAGAATGCATCAGGTTTGAGTGTTAGAAAAGACATACAAATTATGGCTTAAATCAAATTCAAATTCAAATTTATTTGTCATATACACAGTCATACACAGTACGATATGCAGGCTTACTATTATTATTATTATTATTATTATTATTATTATTAGGTCGAGAATGTATTTGGAAAAAACAAAACACCACAAATTTCAGGAACTGAAATAATTATGCAATGTGACATTCACACAACTGTCAAATATATATAAACAGCTATTTTAGCTTCACTAACTGCTCAAAAATCAGATTATTGTCAGAATTATACAGCAATCTAATCTTTATGTTCTATTTCTGTTCTGAGTAAAATTTCTCGGTTTCTCTGCGCAAGTAATTTTAAAGTGTGTTATTTATTCTTCAGGACTCCTGACAGATATATTTACACTCGCCGTGCGGTAATGAGTCACCAGAGCTGATTATCAGGAGCTTCATCAGATACGCAGGATCAGGGTTTATGTGTTGTACAAACATAAGCACCAACACACACACACACACACACACACACACACACACACACACACACACACACGCTAGGAGTTTAAATGGGCGCTTAAAAAGTATTCCTGTTAAAAGAGTTACCTGGCACTTTATCAACGGAGGCGAACGCCGGGCCTCGCCGAGCCTGATCGTAGAAGCGGAAGGGCAGCTGGGACGAGGATGAAGATGAGGAAGAGGAAGACGACTGGGCAAAGCCTAGCACGTCAGACGACGGCTGTACGGGAAGGTCGAGGAGAGCTGCGCGAACGAGAGACAAAAGCACGACACTGAACTGTCTGTCATACAAGTGGGTAAAAAAACATTCAGATAAACTATGAGTAATAATTCTATACAAAATCATATCTATTCATTTTTTTTTCCAGCTGGAGGAGGAAACTTCTGACGCTACACACCGGCGCTCGTTACGACATCATATTCATCATGTGATGTCACGTTTCTGAGATTTAAAAAAATATCAAGGAATTATTTTTAATTACTGAAGAGATCGAATGAATATTTTAACTCTTAAATAAATAAATAAATAAATAAATAAATTTCCAGAAGAACTAATTAAAAACTTGATTCTTCTGACTTTTTGTAATATGAAACGATGTTACTGTAAAAGTATTTTTCCCATCATTGGTATTTAATACAGAGTGATGAGGTGCTCTTGTCCCCTGTTCTTTATTTATTTTTGTATTCATTTATTTATTGCTTTACTGTTTTATTTGCCTATTCTCTATAATGCGGACGGACTTTTTACTGTTGTTTATTGTTCTTGGAATTTATTTGGATTTTATTTCATTCTATTTTAGGACTGTACAGCGCTTTGGTCAACCAAGTCATGTTAAATGTGCTTAAAATATAAATTCGACTTATATCTACTATATGTCGGTCACATGGTTCGCACCTTTTTATCGTCCTGCTTTGACTCCGCCCCCCTCCCCGGCTACACTGTCAGGCGAAATACAGGACCACGATCTCCTTCTGACCTACAACTACAACTAGAAAATCACGTCAGCACAAATGGGATTTTAGCGTCAGAGTATCGCCATCATCTGCATTTTTCTTTACGCGTCAGAAAAGGTCAGAATGCGAACCGACCAGTAACATTCGTTTATCATGAAGTACAGAGTACTTAGTAGAGTGTAGCTGCTATCTAATGTGAAAGATTCTGCATGTGAAATGTTTCTGGGTAGCACGCCATCTACAGGTTCAAACGCATCTATTTTTAAAGATTTGCTCAGACTCAGCGTCACGTGACTCCTGCAGTCAAATCAACAAGCTGATTTCTGCTCCGTGTTTAGACGAGAATGAGACGGTACAAAACCAGACATGTTGTTCTTGGCTCCATTGTCTAAAAAAAAAAAATAATAAGAAAGGAACAGTAACCTCTGCGGTGTAGAAACACGACCAGAGCTTGTTTTCACTTGTTGCGATGTTTTTTCTCGGAGCGTTACTCGTCATCTGTTTAATAACGTGTGGAATGTGTCATAAGAATAAGTCTTTGTTTGCTGTAAAAAATTCCCCAACGCGGGAGCAGAAATGAGAAGAACCCCAGCGCTGTGGACAGAAATAGCTCGCCTGCTGAGAAGTCCGGTTCTTCTGGTTACTGAACTGAAATATCTGACCTGGTTCTGACCTTAACCCTGTTTGGATCAAACGCACATTCCATTCTGCCGGTTGCAACGATGAAAAAGTCATCGAGTTACAGGGGATCTGTGAGGGACGCGCGTGAACACATACCCCACCCCCGTCCACAGACGGACAGACTGACCCGTTATCCTCTGCATCTTCATCCTCCGGGCCTGGATGCGTCCCTTAGCCAGCCGCTGCTTGGCGATGATGCAGCGGATGTGGTCGGCGAAGATGAAGGACGCCTGCAGGATGGGAACGGGTTTGGCGTGCGGGTTCGACGTCGGTTTGTGGATGGTGATGTTCAGGGCTCTGCTGTCGTCCTCCACCCCGGACACCTGCATGTCCTGAAACGGCGGAATCACACAAACACGCGCCGATTTCACCACGCTGCTATTAAACAATGGCGTTATTGTATCCCTGCCACAATTCCGAGCGCGTGGTTTGACATTTTGAGTGCAGACAAAGCTGTCTATGCGCGCACGCGACTTCTCCATTCTAGGTGCAACATTTGTTTCCTGTACGCTCGCTCAACTTTGTCCAGTGTTACAAAACTGCCCCAAAACCAGCCAATCACAGACTTCCACTTACACACGCCTTCTGATTGGCTGTTTCTTCTCTATCAGCTGGCACTATCGACTGCATAACTCGTACTATAATTTGTTCTGTGCTTTTAAAACGCTCATCGTCTCAAAGCAGCGTCACAAATTCAAAAGCAAATTACGAGAAATTAAAATAATATTATTATGTATAATTTTATTATTTAATTATATAAGGGAAGCATTGTAAATATTTATAATAATTTATTTATAATGTGTTATTTATTCATAAATATTATAAACAAATATTATAGTATTTTTTTTTTATTCAATGAAGTATTAGTATATTCCAGTTTTGTTTGTCCATTGTTTGTTTTTATTTACTTATCTAATTATCCATATGGCGCATCGTTAGACTACATCGACTAAAATTCAAATCGCACAACTCGGTTATAAACCTTTATTTACAACGCTGTCGTTATGAAAACAAATGTTGCACGCGCAGAATCGAGCTGTTGAGCGCGCATAGAGTGTTTTTTTCCCTAAATTTTTCTAAATGTCGAACCGCGCGGCAGGAATATAACGGCATATTAAACACGTGCGTACGCATGTCTGTCCGCACTTTTCACACGACATTCAACACAAGATTTCCCTACAGTCAACTTTAATAAACAAACAAAAATATTAAAATAATTAATTTATGTTTTTCCTGTAATGTACGTTTTATTGGCGTTTTTTTGTTCCAATTCATGTTTAAAAAAAACAAAAACAAATGAGCAATGAGAGCACTTCACGGGATTATAAATATGTAAAAAAGCTGCATGAATTAAATCTTGAAAAAAAAAAAAAAAAGTAAAAAAAAAATGTTTTAACACATTTTTGCACATACTGTAAATATCCAACACACACAAAAAAAAAAAAAAAGGTTGAGCTTACAAAAGCTACAGAATTTTACGCAAAAAAAGAAATCATAATAATTCTCTATTTATACACACATTTTTTTCCCGCCACAATTACTGGTTGTATTTTCTAAATGTTTGATATTAGGAGTTGTGTACGTACTGTACACTTCATTCTGTAAAGGCTACAAAATAAAATGACAAAAGACTCAGAAATCAGCTCTCAGTCTCAGCTTCTCATTTCTACACTAAGACCTTGTCCTGTTGATCAGAAAACCGTGTAGCAGAAGGACAGGAACGGTGACCTGGTGGAGAGAGACAGAGAGAGGACGGTGTCGTGGAATCCCCTGGTGCTGAGATTACCTGCAGGAGACCTGCGAACTTGACGACCCCCCAGCCCAGACGCTTGGTCTCTGGTTCCACCAGACTCATCTGATAGACGTCTACGGCCAGGAACCTCTGCGCCTGAACGCCGTCTTTACTCACCACCATGCAGGCGATCAGGTCGCTGTTGTCTGCGGACAAAAAACAAACAAACAAACAAACAAACAAAAAAACAGAATGTTTGTGTGTTTGTCTTATTATTTTTTTGCGTTCACCTGTTATTCGGTGCGACCAGGACTGTGACTCATTAAGCGCGGCTTACAGCACATTACCACGAGGTAACACACACACACGCACACACACACATGTACATTCACTTCTACTTAAAAACAGCACCTTAAATCAGACCTGACCTTCTTTATTCTTGCTGATCACATAATAGGTGCGCTTTTTAAAGCTCCGCCCACCTTATGCTTTAGTTTTGAGACATTGAGTCATTCTGCACTGTGCGTGTGTGCGTGTGAGAGATGATAAAACTAACTCATCAACAAAAACATAATGTCAGTAAGTTAAGTGCAGTGTAAACATTTCGATGATGCTGATGATGTTCCCGTTAGCATCCGGCAAATTCGTGCGAATTATTATTACAGAAAACGCTGAAAAAAAAAAGATTCTGAGGTCATTGTTATTTTTATTTTTGATGTCCATTTGTCGTCAGATGTTTGGCATGGCATACACACACTGCACACACACACACAGTGGGACTGAAGCTGCACTCCAGAGCCGGCCGAGGGAACAGCTGGACTGAACCGGTCTGAGAAAAACTGTGACCGATTTATTCTTTAAAAATGTCATGTTTCTAAAAACAAACAAACAAACAAACAAACAAACAAACAGGAAATAAAAGTGCTGCTTCTTCACACTTCCTCCCCGTCAGATGATTTCAGTCGAAACTAGCGTGACTCCGTGTGTGACTGACTTTCAAATGAACTCGCAACCTTTCAAAAGAACCGCCAACAAGTCCAAGAAAGCTCCGCCTTCAGGAGCCACAGCACTGATGTTTATTATTCGGTCGCTCGCTTCTTGTTTGAGCTTCTTAGCTAAAAGTTAACCTAATAAGCAAAGGCTAATCCACTTAAGCTACAAAGTATGAAAGCTCAAAATATAGACCAAAAAAAAAAAAAAAAAAAAAAGTCATCATTTAAGTTCACAAGTTAAGAGCGTCAAAGCTAACCTAGTGAGTGAAAATAAACATAGTGAGTACGAACTGAGCTAGTGGATGAAGGCTAACCCAGCAAGCGTACACAGCCAACGTTCTGGGAACAAAGCTAATCCCGCGAGTAAGAAATAAACCAGCTAGCTAAACGTAGGCAAATCAAGAGGTGGCGGTTGCCACGGTAACAGGCTCGGACATTCCCAGAATTAGAAACAAGAGTTAGTGTGCACGGAGGCGTGTGTGCTGGTTAGATTTCTTTTTAAGGCAATAAGGATTCATCAGAGAGAGAGTGTGAATCAAGTAACGTTTTATATATATACACACACACACACTGTTTTATATATAAAGATTTCAAAGGAAATCCTATATATAGAGTAGATTCTGATTAACTGTAAATATCACTACTTTAGGTGTGTGTGTGTGTGTGTGTGTGAGAAATAAAGTGACATTTCCTGCAAGTTTAAAAATAGCACAGATGACATCAGTACCATCTGCCTGTGTGTGTGTGTGTGTGTGTGTGTGTGTGTGTGTGTGTGTGTGTGTGTGTGTGTTCTGTCACTGAAAGGCTTTTTCCATCCACAAAGCCCTAACTGAAGTTCCTGAGGGGTGTGTTTATTAATGCACGCCCCTCACCACAGATCAGCAGTGAAGCAGAGAAACATCACAACGGCCTCGTCTCTCGTTTGCACCAGTGGAAATCTGATAACTTTCTCTGTTCTCTTTAATACGAGCCGTGCTCAAGACAAACACGGGAATGAACAGACAAAGACACCTGCACGCACACACACACACACACACACACACACACACACACACACACCAATGTAAACCTTTGGATTGTACATCTTTTTAATCATTACCACTTCTCCGGAAACTGACACACACTTAGCTGGTAATGCCTGCTTCTCCACACACACACACACACACACAGTTATTTCAAGAATGAAGAATGACTTCACTACGGAGGGCTCATCAGGAATGTGAAATGATGTGTGTGTTTATAATAAACGTCACCTGGAAACGGGTTATGATTTATATAAAGGTTAATTATGTACCTGTACGTACTAAACTAAAACAGCATAAATTAAAAAAAAAAAAAAAAAAAAATTGTAGTCCCGTAGTGCACTGGCTGGGAGGCGGAGCTACGTCTGACCTCGGGTTATGATGTCACCAAGTACACACCAGGGCTGTGAACCAATCACGCGTCACATGCAAATTCAACCCTGTGTGTTGATCTTTCTATCGTGTAACCGGTTCTCATCCGCCGAGCTCCTGGAACGATCGCTGCCTCTTAAGGAGCTTTAAATAAAAAAAATAATAATAAAAAGTGAATAAATAAATAAATAAATAATATATATATATATATATATATATATATATATATGTATAAAATCTGGTGTCCAAACTCGAGTCATCCAGGAAGTGTGTGGAATCGAGAAAAAAAAAACAATAGCTGCACTGATCTGTTTTTAAGTGTGTGTGTGTGTGTGTGTGGGCACAGCTCTAGCACTCTTACTGTCAGTCGTCTGAGCTCTACAGGAAAAGAGTCTTAATGCTGTCGCTGCCCACGACGCTGGCGTCTGACGAGCCAACTCCAAGTCCCGCGAGCCCCTCGGCGTGGGACGCAGGGACTGAGTCATTTCTCCCTCACGCCTACGCTTTACCTGTAAGACTGAGAGCTGAGGGTTAGGGTGCCGAGGGGGCGTCGCACCTGGACACCTCACAGGAAGTGACACAGGGTGGGGACGGGGACAGGAAGGGTGACCTGATGGAGACCGAGAGAGGACGAGGTCAAGTGTCGTATCAACTGATTTGTTCAGGTCAAAGTTAATTTTTGCACTCAATTGCAAATGAAATCATCATCTTCCTTAATGAATTTTTACATCCCGGAGTTGCGCGGCTTAAAAATGCGCTACTTCGTACGGTTTACAAAGGTCATAAGGGCATAATAACCCACAAACAGTTTTGATAACGGCTACAGTCACTGTGTGATTATTTACAGTCCAGAGATCATTTGGACCCTTTTCTGCAGACTGCATTGTGAATAGACATGAAGGTGACGGAATGCGTTATAAGCACTTCATACAGTGTGTTAAGACTTTATAAACACTTTATGAACAACAGTAGAGACTGTAATGTTTTTATATATATATATATATAAAAATAAAAGTCTTAATACATGTATATATACGGCTTTGATTTAGTTTTGCGAAAGTTTTTTCCCCCCAATAATTTCTCTAATTTAAAAGTATAATTACATTATTGTAACATAACTGCACAAATATAAATAAATATGAACTTCCACTCAGTGCAATTATTTTTATTAAAATATTTTATTTGCATCAAGCTTTTGTCATTCAAATTAATAAACAAACATGTAAAAACCTCTTCATTGTTGCGTAGAATAAGTTTTATTAAACTACAAATGAATCCAAATTGCAGCAGAAACGATGAAAGTCTCTTTGTTGACTTTTTAAGAACGAAACCCAACCGCTGCAGAACCGGCGCCGCTCAACGGGCCCGCTGGTGGCGGATTCTCATTAGCTCCACCTACTTGACATTGCTTCACCCTAGCCCCGCCTCCTGGAGCTTTTCCTTCCAGATAGCGTCCGGTAACCATAGCAACACCCTGTTATAAGGTTTGGCTACGGAACATTCTGTGTCTCTATACTGTATTTTGTAAATCTTCATGTGTTTCCTAATAAATATCACGTTCCCATCTTGATCTCAGTTTGTTTTTCTCTGTCACATGACCTGTTGGACTCGTGGTGACATTTCTGAATGTTGTTTTTTTTTTCCTCCACAATTCTGGGACATAACAAAAGGCCTCCCAGCTGATTTCCCAGAACATTCCATGGAAACGACTAATTGAGGAAGCAGCCTAAAGCGGCAACAATGATTTTATCTGTTTTCTTATGTAATGCTATAAATAATAATAGTAGTAATAATAATAAAAATAATAATAATAATAGTAAATGACTCACTTATGCAGCAAGTCAAATGAAAGCTACTCGTTATAAATGAATAAACAAACAAGTGAATAAACGTCTTTTGATCCTGTAACACACCGGCCCCGGGACAACCTGCTGACGAGTCGAGTAAATAAAAGGGAGTGCTGCGAGACAATGTGTGCGGAACAAGACGTTCAGAAGGAGACGGAGACAGAAATATTCAGACACCACAGACGTACGAGACAGATCTAAAAGGCGGTGGTTTGGAGATTATCCAGGAAACAGGAGGTGAAGTGCAAACAAACACTGAAGTAAAGACAACCTGTAATTCACCACAACCTGAGAGAGTCTGAAATCTGAAGCAAAGTGGGCGGCAATTTATCCCTTCATCATCAAGACGGGATCGTGAAGATTAAAAACCTCAGATCGGCCTCGGAGGCTCCGCCTACACCTCGTACCGTACACGAGCTTCAGAATCTGACAATCTGGCGCTCAGTCATCTGTCTGACGGCAAGATCGTAATCGTAATCACAAAAAAAATAACGGCTTTGAAACGGTCGAAACGCAGCTCCTTCCCGTAAAAGAGGGTGACGCTTCGGATCGCTCGGCGATGAACCGTTACAGATTACACGATGACATCGACTCTGAAGATAATCTCGACCGCAGGACGGATCAACCGAGAGGCGGCTGGCTTTGAAATCTGCCTCTGTGATAAGAGGATCAAGGAGATAAGACCTGATTAAAGATGACGAGGGCGAGAAATTTAAATATACGTGAAGTTAATATATAGCTGTGATCAGTATCAGGCTGGAGAGGGGAAAAAAAAAAAAAAAGAAGAAGAAAGAATGAAAGAAAATGGTGGATTGAAATATCAGAGGAGGAAAAATAATTTATTTGATTTGACGTTGCAACAAATAGGAGCGACTGAAATTGGATTTTTTTAAATAAATTTTTTTAGATTGTATCTGCAGCAAAAGAGAAGCATTAAAAAAAAATGAATCATTGATGCATCAGAATCAAAAAGGAGTTTTCAAAAACTTCAAAATCTCTAACTAAAAGTAAAAACCAAATGTTGCACACTGATGCACCCGCCCTCATCTACTCACGGTCAGCGTAGAGCTGTTCCGATACTATTGCACCATTACTACTTGAGGCGCAGAGCTGGACGCTCACTACTACTACTGTGCATCCGCTGCATCACTACGTCCTGTCTACTTCCAGATGCGTCTTCTGTCACAGTAGCAGCAGAAGTGAGCGTGAAATATTTAATAAAAGATAAAAAGAGCAGAGGCGTTTTAATCTTCAGTTCAGAAAAGATAACGGCATCGAGGATGAAAATTCAACAATGTGCAAGACAGAAACGGGGGCCACCAAAATACCCATATCTAAAAAAACAATAATTAAAATAAACCAATAAATATACGTATATATAGTTGAATATTATGTAACAAAAATGGAGCCAAAAAGACAGACAAACAAACAAACAAACATGCGGACCATGTACACCGAATCAGGGTCACACCTGTGAAATGCTCAAAGAAACAGAAACATGGGCCACATGTCAGACTCTACAGGACTCGATGAACCGGTCTAAAAACAACACTGAACGTACACGAGTGAGGAACGCAAACACATCACAAGGCTTATGGAGCAGAGTCCTATGGACAGATGAGGACAACGTGGAGTAGTTTGGTGAAAACCGAACAGCATTTCAGCACAAACCCAGCAACCCTCAGACCCGCTGTCAGGTGCACGGGTGATGATCCGGGCTCGTTGTTGCAGCCACGGGACCCCGACACCCTGCAGGCACCGAGTCGGCCGCGGATTCCTCCGTGCACCAGAGGACAGACGACTCTAGAGGGAAACGTCCGACAGCTAAAGCTTGCGTGAAACTCTGTCGTGAAACAGACAATGTTGTAAAGAAGAACAGAAGACCAAGACCATGATAAAGTCGCACAGGAAACCAGTACTGCGAGTCAATGCTGCTAAAGCTGGATCATAGAATGAAAAGAGGAGGGACTGCAGTACACAGCAGGAAAAATCCATCTGGGCCAGAATAGAACCGCACCAGGAGGGTTCAAATAAATACTGATTATTATATTCGTATATTATTCATTATTAACAGAACCTGAAAGGGCTTTAGTGCCAAGTACGACTGCATGTACAGGGAGTTTGTTTCGGGGACAGAAGCTTCCAGAGACGACGACACACACAGAACGAAATACAGGAAGCATAACAACAAATAGAGTGTGTGTGTGTGTGTGTGTGTGTGTGTGTGTGTGTGGTTTTATCACACAGATATCAGTAACATTGCATCACATATTGTTATTGCACAGTGAGGACAACATTCAGCTGTCCATTGGGGAAAAACATCCATACTCCTGTCCCTGACTGTCCTGGTGTCCGGTGCTCTGTCGCGCCGACCAGACGGAAAAAGTAACAACAAAAAAAGAAGAGGCGGCTTGGATGCGATTATAAGAAAGCAGGAAGAGACAGCAGCTCTCAAACATGCGCTTCTAATGTGCATCTGATTATTCCCTTTACTTATTCATTTTAAATTCTGGCTTTGTATTTATTTTTATTTTTTTTCACACAAAAACAAATGAATGAACCCGAGACTCACTGAGGTCGAGGACGTCGTCGGTCTTGATGAGGTCTTCGGGACGCGTCAGGGGCAGCTGTGTCTCCGGCTCCCCCTGCAGCTGCAGCGACAGAGCCCGCAGCATGAAGAACACACGGATGGCCTGTGGAGGACACACACACACACACACACACACACACACACACACACACACACACACACACACACACAGAGAGAGAGTGAGCAGAGACCAGCGTGAAGAACACTGGAGTTTCTGGTTAAAGTAAAACGAGATGAGATCCTGGGATGCGAGTGCGCAGGATTCCATCATCACTCTCGCTGTGTGTTTTTTTTTTTTTTTTTTTTTACAAACGTTTTTATCCATCAATTCCTATATTTTCTTCGCTGCTCTTCTGATTCCATTGTTTTGCTATTATTTATATCGTCAGTCTTATCATCATACTTTCGCTCGAGTGGGTTACGCTGGAAGCTCTTAAACCTGCTCTATAAATAGAACCGACTTGATATACAACATGTTTCTCAACTTCATGGCTCCGTGATTTTTTTTCTTTTCTAATGGAGAAACTAAAAGCCTTCCTAATTACTTCTCTGGAAGCGGAGAATTTGGGAAGACATGTCTGTAAAGCAGGTAACGACAATGTGCAACACAACACCCGTTGTGAGTGAACTTAATGAGTCCCATCAGGAGTTCCAGTAGCTCGTGAAAATTCTCAGAACTGGAACAGAGTCGGAGTTCTCTGGAAAGCTTTCCGGAGACACGCTGCACTCCTCCTCCCTCCTCCTCTCCGCCTCCCACAACTATTTAGCTCCTGCCGGCCACGCGGGAGGAAACGATCGCTGTGTGCTAATCGCTCGCTGGGTCGCTGTGTTTCCTAGACTGCAGACAGGTTTATCCTGAAGCTGCTCCTCTCCTTCCCCGGGGTAATTAGAGGACACTGTCCCATTTTCACCTTTGTGTCTTCTGTGTCCGAGTAACACAGAGTTCGGGAACAAAAGAAAGGATCAAATAAATAAAAGCCGAAGCGAGGCGAGGCGAGGCGTTCATTGCCACTAAACTAGGTTATCTTTTGTGGACGCATTCCAGAGAACACAGCGCTCTGAACGTGGCGAACACGAAACTCCTAGAGAACAGACAGAGACAGAAAAAAAAAAACCCACCAGCATGTTTTTAGTTCCCTGCTTACTTGGTTAGTTCCCATCACACACAACAACAACATAAAACCTTCATACAACGTGCACACGTGTATTATATATATATATATATAAAAAAAAAAAATCTACCCAGTTATGAATCATGATTCTTTTGGGTGCTGATTGACGTCTCGCCACACTGACGCCAAAATCATTTGAAATAAATAAATAAATGTAAGGTTTATAGTAGAGACGAACCGGTCGACCGGCCAGTGACCAGGATCGTCCGGTTTTCAGTTTGATTGGCCGTGAACAGTTCAGCCTCAGATACTGTAGAAACCATTCCGTAACGAGCGAAGAAGCTCCCGAGCGGCGCAACAGAAACATGTTTTATGGCGTCACGTTATCGCAAATTGAGCGAAAATTACACTCATTACACGCTAGAAGCCGCTTGACCCGCGCGCTCACGGCCAAGCTGAGTTTTGAGACTTTGGAGGCGGTAAATCGTCACCGTCACTACTGGAACTATTTACACATGTTCATCCTGTGAGGGAGGAGTGAATTATTTGTTGATTTTGTTTGTAAATAATAATTGATGACAGAGATACATGCTGCTCAGTAACCATGTCACTTTAAAAAAAATAATAATTTGATGTTAGTTTGTATTGTTTAGTGCATAAAATAAATACACCTGAGACAGACAGACAGACAGACAGACACAGGGGTCACCCTGATCACCCTGATATTTTCCCCCAAATCACCTTAAATGTGTCTAAAATAATTGCCTCAATGCCCAAAATAATAATAATAATAATAATAATAATACACCTGAGGCATTTGATTTCTCCAAACCCAAACATAAACACCCCAAGGACAAATATAAAGACCTAAAATTTGCAACTGCTATGACCAAACCGTAAATATTAGCACCCCTGTGAGTATCCATGACGCTCAATTCTGAATGTTTTATTTATTTATTTAAATCTGTCTTTTGACCAAAAATTAAGTATAACAAGTGCAGCAGGTATTTTGCTATTTCAACCTTAAGTCATTAGAATAATTTAATAAAAAATTATGAGATTCTAACAAAAAATAATTGGAAATTTATTCATTAAATGTAAACACCAGCCTCCTGTAAGTAGTGTCTTGTTTGTTAATCCCAAACATCACAGGAAAAAGAAAAGAAAAAAAAAAAAAAACTTTTCCCCTCGACCCGCATCCCTCTTACAAACAACTGTGTAAGTCAACACTGTGAGGCGGAAAAATGGCTCCTGATTATTTTTATAACGATTCTGATCTTCAAAGGTGTACTTATTCCCTCCTGCGAAAAAAACAAAACAGCTGTAATTATATTTAACATTCGTTCACCGAGTCCACACAGAGAGAAAGAGAAAATGCACTCAAATAAAAAAGAAAAACCCGCAAAAACAGACAAACTGGTTCCTAAGCTCAGTGCAAATACTGAGATTAAGGCAGGCTGGTTTAAGCTCACGACTAAAGACGTACAGGACCACGCCTCACGTTATGATGTGTCGCGTCATCCGAAAAAAATGTAAATACACCTATTCCTGTGAGAAAAAACTAATCAAAGAGAACAATAAAGACTATCATAAGATTGAGAGGAAGATATCAGAACAAATCTGGGGCGAGGTTCTGGAAAAGGATCGGCCATGATTTGGTTAGAAAAAAAAAAATGAATCCGGAACCTTCCTCAGACCGGCCCCAAGGTGTTGTGGGCGTGGCCTTGAGGCGCTCTCTCTCAATTCCTGCTGACTTTCAATAGGACCTGGTGCTAATCTTAGTCACTTATACAAGAGGCGTTCGGGTCAAACCGGGACTTTTGATTGCACAGAATCACCGAACAAAACCTCCCTTAATTGGATTCTCTATAGAATCCGCTGCCACACTGATGCACTTATCTCAGCGTTTCACTGATGCTCGGACGCCATCAAGGGAGAAAATTTTCCTTATGAATTAACTACATGATTCACGTCTGAAGCTGCACGCCGGCCTCCCGGGAACTCCGTTATTGGAAATGTCTCGGCGCGTGTTACTGTTCACACACACAGATGCACAAGCGTCTCATCGCCGTCCTGGCTCGAAGTCTTCTGTACATTTTCATCAACCTGTTTTCCCAGTTTATACTCGTTTATTGAGACACCACAGGGAAAATTCCGGAAAGTGTTATCTGATCGCTGGTGCAAACACTGGTGAGAGTGTACGGTACGATCACTTTGCTAATGTGATCAGATAAGGACGCTGATATGAACCCGATTGTGTAACATGTCAACTGAACATGACGACGGTTTAACCCTAAGTGAGTGTGTACAGTATAAATTGAATAATAATGGGCTTCAGGATATACGTTACACCTGACGGCGCTTCTTACCAAAGAAAACGTAGAGCCACGCCCACAAACGATGTGACAACAGCGAAATATTTTATTGCTCAAACATTAAACATTCTCCTGCCAGGTAATTTCCCCAACACCAACAAAAAAATAAACACTTCCTGATGTATTATTGCCAAAATATCACTGATTTCCCCATAACACCAAAATAACTTTCTGTGCCAAATCTACATCTACAATCTACAAAACAGATTTTGGTGATTTTTTTTAAATTGAAAAAGATGTTAACAGTCTCTCTTCGAAATGGAAAAAATTTACAATATTTTCAGCAAACATTGATGCATAGTTACTTCTTATGCCATAAATTGAAATAAATAAATAAATAAAAAATAAAAACATTATTATGGCACTGTGCAAAAGTTTGGGCACCCTAAGAGTTTCAGAGTCTCAGATTCGTTTTACAAGGTTTCAGTCCTTAATCATCTCGTTAGATGTGATTCATGGCAACAGCCGTCATTAACAAATGCCAATTTCAAAAGCTTTACAAATACTTTGACTCTTCAAACCTTGTGCACACACTGGCGGACCCTCAACAACCATGTGCTCCTCTAAGCAGCTGTGTAAGACTCTGAAAATGAAAGTTATTGATGCCCACAATGCAGGAGAAGCTACAAGAAGAGAGCAAAGCGTCGCCAGCTTGCAGGTTCCACAGTGAGAAATGTCATTAAGAGACGGCAGTTCAGGGGAAGTGTGGAGGTCAAGATGAGATCTGGAAGACCAAGAAAAGAACTGTTCGTATGCTGGTCAGAAAGACAAATCAAATTTCAGCAGACTCAGGAGTGGTGGTGCAGCGTTCCACAAGACCTTCATGGAGGAGTCAGCAGAAGAAAACCTCACCTGCGTCCCCATCATAAAATGAAAAGAACACCTCGCCAACTATTAAACATGGGGGCGGATCCATCATGCTTTGGGGTTGTGTTGCAGCCAGTGGCACAGGAGGGAAGAATGGATTCCAGTAAATACCAGCAAATTCTGGAAGCAAACATCACACCATCTGTAAAAAAGCTGAAGCTGAAAAGAGGACGTCTTCTACAACAGGACAGTGATCCTAAACTCACCTCGAAATCCACTATGGAAAACCTCAAGAGACGCCAGCTGAAGGTTTTGGAACGGCCGTCACTGTCCCCTGATTTAAACATCATTGAGGATTTGTGTGTAGATCCTTAAAAGAGCTGCGCATTCAAGACCACCAAAGAATATTACAGAACTAGAAGCCTTTTGCAAGGAAGAATGGGAGAAAATCCCAAGTACAAGAACGGAAAGACTTTTAGCGGCTATAAAAAGCGTTTACAAGCTTTTGCACAGTGCCACAATAATGTTTTCATTTTTTATCTTTGTTGACATAAAAAGTAACTATGCACCAACGTTTGCTGAAAATATTGTGCTTTTTTTTTTTTTCCATTTCCAAGAGAGAGACTGTATTAACGTCTTTTCAAAAAAAAAAAAAAAAAATCACCAAAATCTGTCATTTATCAAGGGGGTGCCTAAACTTTTGCATAAGACTGTATTTTGAGCTCATCAACTGTATTGTGATTCATGTGCATCAAAAGTCAGTGCTCTGGTAAAGAGAGAGGATCAGACAGAGCATCAGGTTTTGAGGTTTTGGTCAAGCGGTGCACTTTGTGCTAATTTCGAAAAGGTCAACCCGTGATATTTCAGGTTTAGAAACAAAGCCTGAGCGGAGCACAGATACAACAAGCACTGGGGGCAGAACACGTGTGAAAAGTGTGTGCAAGAACGCAGGACGAGACTCAGACTGGGATGGAAATTCACTTACTGATGACAAAGTAGACCAAAACAAGCTGAGAGATGAAACGTTAAGCTACGTTTATCGCCGTCTTCACATTTTCACATCCGGATTTCTGCCTTAACCCGAGCTGCGTGTGTGTGTGTGTGTGTGTGTGTGTGTGTGTGTGTGAGAGAGAAGTTAACGTATCTGTGCTTAAGACCTGAAGATGTTTCTGGCAACCCCGAGTCATCTGTACACCCTGAATGAGCTACGCAGAGTAAACCAGAGACACGGAGTCTGGGTTCTGTCAAATGGATCAGTGTTTCAGCAGAGCGTGCCTCTGATACACACACACGCACACACACACGCACGCACGCACAGACCTGGCAGCGCCGGGATCTCTGGGGAATCCGCAACTGGAAATTGAGAACTTGTTTGTGTTTCAGGAGATCTTGTAGAGTCACACGGCAAGCAGCCACGCTTACTAATAACACTTTTCTTTTGTTTAGTCATAACCGTTTCGTCTGCGTATCATCCTACACAAGCTCCGCCCACTTTCATATTATAGAACACAGAAATACTTACTGTGTCAACAGTAATACGTTTGTTTCCAAAATCCAGTTCAGTTTTCTTTTTTAAGAACAAAAATAATAATAATAATTAAAAAAATAACGTACTTTTTGGTGTCGTTCGCCAAAAATGTTTTCGATAGCTTTAACAATGGTTTAGGCTGAATAAATAAAAAAAAAATTTTTTTATTTAATAATTTTTAATGAATGATGCTAACATCTTGTACAGATGATAAAATCAGGTAACTGTATGTGTTTTAGTTTTTAAACTCATGTATTTATGATTATAATTAATTAAATATGATAATGTATTTTTTATAATAATAAAAAAAAAGTACACAATTGATTTTTTTTTTTTTTTTAAGACAGTGTAGAAAAACCTATTAATAAAAATTTATTAAGATTTTTACAAATTATTTTTGGTTCAATATAATTTACATCATTAAAGTTATATATTTATTTAATAAAATTTTCTGAAATACATAAAAACGTATTTATTTAATATTATAACATTTTTTTTTTTACATAAATGAAACAGTCATGTTTTTCTCACGGTTGCTCATCACACCCGTATGTCACGACACCGATTCCTAATAATCATAAAAATCAACCTTCGGTCAAATGATCTTTGTGCCTCATTCTCCGCCTCAAGAATTGTGGGTAATTAAACCGCAAATAACCGCCGACCCTACCTGACCGCAGCGTGCTGGCCCCGCCCCCCTGACTCACCCTGCGCGTTTTCTCGACGTCTCCGCACGGCAGCCGCTTCACGAAGTCGATCCCGGTCAGCGGCGTTCCAGTAGGGGGCAGGAGTATGGACGCATCCATCATGAGATACTCCACATTCAGAGGTTTGCTCTAAAGACACACACACACACACACACATATACAGTATATATATATATATATATATATATAAACAGAGGCACATAACCATGACTATCCGAAACATCAGGTTCTCAGGAAGACTGTGTTTATGTGTCCGGTTAAGAAGTATCGCACAATGTGTGTGTGTGTGTGTGTGTGTGTGTGTGTGTGTGTGTAGCAGTTCGATGTTTACAGCAGAAACACAGCCGAGTGACAGGAAGACGTTTCGCTTTATACCATGACAAAACAAAAACAGTGACACGCTCACCGTCATGCTCCTGTACTCGTCTTCAAACATGTCCAGGAAGATCTCCTCTCCCTGCGGGCAGAAAGCAAACGGAGCGACACGGTTAGAAAATAAAAGATGACGGAATCAATCATTTTAACAACAGTTCTGCGCCAGAGGTACAGCATTGTAGTGCATCTATTATCCCCGTATCACCGGATTAGAGACGCTCTGGATCTGGATTGGGGGAACATCATGTGCATCGGTGCATCATGGGTAATCTGTACTAACCTGAGCATGTCATATCAGGAGCGAAAACCGGGATTAATACAACGCTACAAACCGTAACCTCATGAGATCAGAACAAGAGCGTTAAACATGCAGTATGTATGTTACAAATAATAATAATAACAACAACAAGTCTTGTCATGATAAGATTTCAGACAAGACTACACACGGAGGTGTTGACAGTACACAGGGTGCGTGTGTGTGTGTGTGTGTGTGTGTGTTCTTGCACATTTGTGTTTATATGCTGGGTGCCACCCTGAGCAGCGCACGTCTAAAAATAATCCCAGGCTCGCTGTTGGATCAGATCGGCCTGAAACGCTTCAGGCAGACGCTCGTCTTTGTTTCATCTCTCTGGAGGGCGACGACACGAAAGCGTGGAACACAGAGCAGTTCCTCGTAATAAGTGACTCCAGACTTAACAAGACGTCCTGTAATAATGATAGAACACGAAAGTGAAAGAGTACACGATGAGGCTTTCAGTTAGAGAGGATTACTCAAGGCGTTTGGTTTACAAACACTGTTTCGCTTTTTACTGCTGGCAGCGAAGGAGGGAGCGACTCAGATTTCATTAAAGCAGCTCTGAATGAAATGAACCGAAAGTGAACTATAGATATACAGTATATATATAAATATATATCATCATCAAGGGCTCAAATTATCCTCACTGTGGCTGTCCGGTCTATTTTAATTCACTTTCACGAACAGATAAATACATCATTTCGACAGAATCTCCGCGCTTTTCAAATACACTTTGGACAGAAGCGTGTGCAGAAGTGTTCGGACGTACGTCGGATCACGACGCTCTCGGGTGCATTTAATCTGAGGTTTAGTCTTCAGCTCCACAATAAGCGTCTCACTGTTGATCGTCGAACTTTTTTTCCTGATGGTGTTCCAATACTTCTGGCCCTTGCGAATCCCAGAAAACCGAAACACTGATGAATTCTCCTGCTGATGGCCGACTTTTCGACTATTGATTGACTGCATCTAATATTTTAAACAGTTTTATTTTTTTAAATTTTAAATCAAATTTTAATTAGTTTCATTGCAAACTGTTTTTATTTTTGTTTTTAAATACATTAATTTTTTTTTTCCCTTCAAAACATTTTATTTCTATTATTATCTATTTCATTTTACGGTTATTTTCTTTTCTTTTATGTAAAGCCTTTGAATTACCATTGTGTACGAAGTGTGCTATACGAATAAACTTGCCTTGCATGCCTCTAAACATCACCAGTGATGTAGAAATACACTGTCGCTCAAAAGTTTTTACACCCCGTCCAACTCTGCGGTCTTTCCCGACATGTCTTTCTTTCTACACTTCTTTCTTCTCCTCTGAACAGTTGATTGATATTGAGATGGACATCTGCTCCTTCTGCTCTGTCAAGCTTCATAACGGCTCTAATCTGAGGTGCTGCTTGAGGTTAATTGGTGATTTCTGAGGCTGGTGACTCTAAATGAACGTCTCCTCTGCAGAAGAGGTAAGATTTGGTCTTGCTTTCCTGAGAAGGTCACACACGCACACATCTTATGCGAGAAACATTACATCATCTGATTTGTTAATGATTATTATTTCCCTGGAACAGGACGACACTGTTCTAGGGAATAAATAAATCTGTATTTATTATTCTAATAATCTAACACTAGCTCGAAGAAAAACTAACACATATCACTAACACACACAACACACACACTTTCCTAAGAAGAGCTGTTGTATGGCAGTGAGACATCGCGGCTGGGTGATTTTTTTTTAATGCATTTGTTATTATTTAATTAATAGTCATCCTTAAACGTTTAGCTAAAATTAAAAATAAACAAAACAAAAGAATCAAAAGAAAGTCAGAGTGTGTGGTGAAAGCTGAGAAACCTGCATTTCCCTGTGTGAGCCGCGGTGACACCACAATGTGGGAAAAGATCTACACTGTGATGCGCACACACACACACACACACACACACACACACACACACACACACACAGGACCCCAACGAGCTCCTGCGGTGCTACAGCCAGCTACGAGCAGTGTGTGTGTGTGTGTGTGTGTGGCTATGTGTGTGTGTGTGAGTATGTGTGTGTTTTCCTGGTGACGCGAGCACTCACTGGGAGAAAGGGAAAACTTTCAGCAATACATCACAGGATTAGAATTGCTTCTGAAATCTTTCTTTTTATTTCCCGAACCCTAAACTGAGAGCTTGTTTAAACAAACAAAAATAAAGACATAAAATAAAGAGCTTGCCTTGTAAAACCGGCGTAGAAGATGGAGACTCTCTTCTCGTGCACCCTGGAAAAGAAAACAGCATTTTAATGAAAAGTGCAAACATCTGTGTGTGTGTGTGTGTGTGTGTGCGGGAGAGAAAGAGTGTATTACAAACAAGTCGCTTGATGTTTCACCCCCCCCCCCAAAAACCCGGGCCTGGAAGAACAAAGTCACACTTTTTCCGAAATAGAAAAAAAAGAGGAACGGCGAGATATATTTCTGAACCGGATTCTGGATTCTGATCGGCCGGAAGGTGCTGATGGTGTTCCTACAACAGAAGCTCTGAGAGTAGCGCAAACATTGTGGTGAAATGTTTTTTTTTTTCCCCCATTTTAAATCACACACACACAAATGATTCAGATCATCTTCACTTTGTCAGACAGATTCTATTTAAACGCTTTCTTGATTTAACAGGTCTGGCAGTAATCCGGCCTGGGTGTGACGAGTGAAATTTAACTCTATTAATATTTAGTATTTAGTATAGTACTAATTAACAGAAATTTTTTTTTTACAAATCACAGTTTATTCAGGATTTAGCAAGGGGCCAATTACTTTTTCACATTTCACCAGGCAGGTTTGGACAGATTTTTTTCCCCCCCTTAATAAATGAAATCATCATTTGAAAACTGCATTCTGTGTTTACTCGCACTATTTTTGTTATAATATTAAAATTAGTTTGAATGAATGAACGAATAAATAAATAAATAAACCAGGACGGTGTAAATACTTTTTCACAGCACTGTATATCACGGTACAATACATCTTTTCTATAGTTGCACAGGGACAGCTCCAGCTGATGGAGGGAGTCTCCAGTGTCGGCGCTCTGCACCCGGGCCGTGGAAACAAAACAAGCTGCGTTTTAGTACCTTGTGGACAACATGTACACCGTGTCCTACTCTAATGCGGATTAACTGCCGTGGAATAAGAGGACAGTTGAGGGTGGGGACGATACCGCGGCTTCCTCGCTCCACCCCGTCACTCCTGCCCCGACAGGACACACGCCGTGTTTGATCGACGCCCGCTTTTGAGCTTATTGCAAAATAAAGGCGAGCCCATGTTTTATTCGGTGACTCTGCGCACAGACCTGAATGACTGGATCCTGTAGGATTCTTCACAAAGCGAGGGGACGTTCGTTCAAACTTTCAGTTTGTCTGCTAGGAAAAGAGGAACTTACAGGAAACCTGGACGAGGATGCTCGTCCTCACACACACACTCTTGAGATCTGCGGTTCATTCTGAATCTCGCCCAATTGTTTCCTCCTCATCATATCTACATCTTGTCTTCTTTGAACATACAGGATATTCACGTATAGATTATTATTTTTTTTTTTGTATTATGTGTTTCATTTTGTTCTGATAAAAGGTGCTCCACAATGTAAGAAACATGATCACCTTCCTGGAAATGCTCGTTGTCTTACCAGTAAACAGTGAAAGAGTTTTAATGAAGTCATTAAAACACGAGGGAATTTCCCTAGAGGATGGAGCACACCAGGTTGTAACACCTTCGGCTTTACCTTAAACAGACCTGAGTGACTCACACTCTGACGTACAGTAAGCCGTACTGTACATTCTTATTTGTTCAGGCACGCCCTGTGGACGCCTACCTCCACACAGGCCAGGTGGACGTCCTTGACGATGCACCGAGAGCCGGACAGCACCGACTGCTTCAGGAGGAGACAGCTCAGCTCCAGGGTGGCCAAGCGCACACGCCCGTCTGCACCACCGGAAACAAACAAACAAACAAACAAGCAGGGATTATTATAAACCATAAATGACTATAGGAACCTATTTAATGTCTAACAGAAAGTGAAAAAGGTTAACTGGAGGTCACTGCTTAGGAAAAGTACCGTCAGACAGGTAATCAAATCAAATCCTAATTTTATGTCAGTCTGGTGTGCAGTGGAATCCTGATACGATCGGCCGTGACCTAAACAAAGAGATTTCTCTGCAGTGAAATAAACGGGACTAGAGTGTACAATTAAATAAGTAAAAAAAAAGAATTTTAAATAATTATAAAAAATAAAAAATTGAGGCTGACAAACGTACAAAAGTTACCAAAATAAAATATAATTAAAATAGAAGGGTATATATAATCGATGCAGGATTTAATGTCATAAACTCTGAGTTATAAACGGTTACGAATACAAAAGTGTAGAAATTATGTTGTTTGTGTGGGACATCAGCAGTGTGACTGAAACATGGCGTATGAAATGGAAAGTGTGTTAGCAGTGGTGTGGGCGTCCACTGTCCAAAAGTACAGCAATTACATTATTAATAAACATTCAAACTACTACTGTAGGAGGTAAAAGGGCAAGTTTTAATCATACCCGAAATCTCAAACTGAAAATTCATAAATAAATAAGCAAACAAACTTTTTTTTTTTACCTTTAGCTTGTTAATATATATATATATATATATATATATATATATATATATATACACACTTTATATTCTATCATTCTGATATTTTTCTAGGTGATGCAAAAATGAAACATACAGTACCTAATTTTAGATTTATGATCGAGCACAAAATCAAATACAAATAAACTTTATCAGGTTTTAGTACTCGAGGTACTTAAAAAAAAAAAACGATGGAAACATTACCTGTGTATTTACACACACAGTCAGCAAGAAAGAATTACACTTATATAAATATTTTAATACTAAATTTGTTGCTATACATTATATATTGATATATATGATTATACTATAATAATAATAATAATAATAATAATAATAATAATAATGTGTTAGTTATTAATATTATATTTATATAATAAATATCATAATACTTTTCTTTTCCTGAAGTGTGTATACATGTTTTTTGTGGCTGAATCTGTATATTTACTTAACACAATATTTGTATTAATTTTATTAAATTTAATTAACTTGTTTAATATTTCTATTCATTTCACATTTTCGAGATCCACCCGACCGACTCCACACGTCATATCTTCACCCATTTATACCCTTTATATCTGGAACGTTCTGCACATCCTGTGTAATCTATACATTTATTTATTGTTCTATTTTTGTACATTTGTACATCTATACTCATACCATATCCATCTATTTTTTTTTCTCTTTCTGATGATGACTTTGGTTCTACATGACAGATCAGAAAAGCCAAACACACACAGTTTACTGTGTAAAGTCTCTTCTGTCTACACACACCAGCAGGATAAGCATTTTTATTTTCACTTCATTTAAAAAAAAAAATCGACAAAGCCGTGCTGCCGCACAGATCCGAGCTGCTTGAGTTTAGAGAGTTAAACAGACATTTATTTTGACTAATGGTGTGAAAATGTTGCCCAGCTGTAAAAACAGAAAGTTCTAGAAACATGCTGCTAAAACTAAAATAAAAGCCAAATTAAACATTTAGGTTTAAGCACTAAAAAGCACCAAAATGTAATTAAGCATCTTAACAAAATAAATATTAAATAAATAATCAACTAATCACTGCTAATTTGTGCAAACAAATAAATCAGAAAATAGAATAAAGCAAAATGAAATGAACAGGCATTAATGTCACAGAGCTTTTAGTATTTAGTTGTGCCTTTGATGAATCTTTGATGTCTTTCTTAAACTTTCTTTTGTACTGTAATGTATTTGTGCCTTAAATCACTTAAAAAAAAAAAATTTTAAAAAAAATCATATTTTGTCTCTGTACTGTCTATGCAGTAACGAGGTGCGCTGTCTGTACGACCAATCAGCGGTGTTCACTACAACTAGCTCCGCCCCCTGAGTAACACCACTTCCTACTCGCACCACAGCGTAGAACCGTTAGGAACCTTCGGAACTGGTTCAGCGGCTAAAAATAATAAGACATGAAGGATTCGAGATGATGTTTGATGATGAGCGAGAATGTGCATGTACATGCGTGCATGTGTGTGTGTGTGTGTGTGTGTGTGTTTACACCTGGCAGAGCAGCGTGGTTCATGACTCTGATCAGTCTCTCCACCAGAACATGACTGTAGCTGCTCCTCTCCTGACCTGGAACCGGCAGCTGAAGTTTTTCCAGCAGCTCTGGGTTTATACCTGCATTTTAACACACACACACACACACACACACACACACACACACACACACACTGAGTAAATTACAAGTCAGAGAAATGAGGAGAACAAGTAAAAAAATAAAAAAAAATGTTTAGCCAAGAAGGCACTTTCTAGACATTTGTTGTTTCATCTGTTTAACAACTGATTGTTTGGAATTAATTATTAAATGAATTTTAAATGGATTCAATATTCATCATTAAAGACTTATTTAAATGCAGTATGACGTGAACACTAAATGATTTCCTGACAGCGGTCATGTGCCTGTGTGTGTGTGTGTGTGTGCGTGCGCGCGCACTTCAGCGTGTGTGAGCACATTCCCCTCTGAATGTGGCTGTGCTTTGGATCACTGTGCTATTTGGTGATCTAAGTTTGAACACGTATTCAGGATCTGACGAGTCTCACAGCGCTGCAGCTCCAGACGAGTTTAAACGAGCCGCGTTCGAGACGTTCCGCGGTGGAATTTATTTTTATAGATCGTTTTATTATAAGAAACTGAACATGATCCTTAACGCCCGCAGTATGTAATTTACAGCACAACTTGTACATCTATTTAGGGCGTTCGTGTCAAAGCGGGACCCGTCATGAAATTCCTGCTGAATGGAGAAGTGAGAAAGACGATCGACATCTGCACACAAGACGAGTCAAGAGCCTGATCCTTAAAAATCAACAGCGCCAACTTGTGGAAGAGACGGATCTGTGTGTGGGTGAACTGGCAACACACTCATTCACAACTCTCTACCTTGATGGGGTCCAAGCACTAGTGACACACTCCATCAGGGGATTATATAGAGAAATAAGGGGAGTTGTTACTCTCGGAACCATGTTCTGTTATTCTGCGCCATCAAAAAAAGTCCCGCTTAGACTCGAACGCCCGTGTAAAATTAATGAACACAGTTAAGAAAAATTCCAAGTGAAACCAACAAATAACAATAAATAAATAGGCATAAATAACAAATCAACTCAACCAAGCAATGATTCTTTAAAAATAAATAAGTTATATGTTTTTATCCAGTGGCCATAAAGTCACGTTATTAATAAACTATTAATAAGAAAGTAAAGTTAAAAATGCAACAGATTACTACAAAAAAAAAGTTTAAAAATTATTGAAAAAAAAAAACATTATTTATTAAAAAAAAAAAAAAAAAAAAAAAAACCCACTGAGAAAATATTTGTTAATTATTAATCCTTCCAGATTGAACAGTAATTAATAACACAAATAGTTACTCAGTTTAATCACTGGGTAACGTATGAAGACTGACAGTTAGTGGTTTATTTATTGTCTTGCCTGTGCGTGTGCGTGTGTGTGTGTGTGTGTGTGTGTGTGTGCGTGTGTACCTTTGCTGTGAGACAGGGCGAAGAGGAGGCAAAGAACAAAGAGGGCGTGGTAATCCTCCTTCTCACAATCCAGAGCGTTGTACACCATGTCCAAGAAGGGCCTGCATCACACACACACACACACACACACAAACTTTCCATTTAGACAAAATAAATATCCAACCTCATCTTCAATTGTTTTTTAATTAAATCCAAATATTTGAGTGTTGATGTGAAAATCTAACATCTGTGCACCGGCTTCGCCCCGAGTCCGACCCACTTTGTCTAAACACTCAGTCTAAACACTCAGTCTGCGTCGAATCAACATGTCACGTTTCTGGACTTCACCAGTATTTGAAATTTTCTGAGCAAATCGGTTCAGTCAAGTTTATCCACATCACTGTAACACAGATGTTCGTTTATTCAGCACTTATTTTGCCCATTTCCTCGACAGGGTGTAAAGGCCAATTAGCCTATTCTGCATGTCTTTAGACTGTGGGAGTTGACCGGAGGAAACCCACCGACCCTGGGAGAACAAGCTACAACACTGATGTACAGTACAGAGCAAAAGTTTGGACACCCCTTCTCATTCAAAGAGGTTGAATTTGTATTATGGCAAGAAAAAAGCAGCTAAGTGAAGAAAAAAAAACGAGCGGCCATCATTACTTTAAGAAATGAAGGTCGGTCAGTCGGAAAGATGGGGACACTTTCAAAGTTTTCCCAAAGTGCCAGTCACAAAAACCATCAAGCGCTACAAAGAAACTGGCTGACATGCGGACCGGCCCAGGAAAGGAAGACCGAGAGTCGCCTCTGCTGCGGAGGAGAAGTTCATCCGAGTCACCAGCCTCAGAAATCGCAGGTTAACAGCAGCTCAGATCAGAGAGCAGGTCAATGGCACACAGAGTTCTAGCAGCAGACACGTCTCTAGAACAACTGTTAAGAGGAGACAGTGTGAATCAGGCCTTCATGCTAGAAGATCTGCTAGGAAACCACTGCTAAGGACAGGCAACAAGCAGAAGAGACGCGTTTGGGCTGAAGAACACAAAAAGAACACAAGAAAGAAAACTCGCTGAATGAGAAGGGGTGTCCAAACTTTAATCAGTACATCTGACTAATATTTAAACAGTAAAATTAATTCACAGCGATGTTCTCGACACTGTGGAGCTGAAAGTCTCAGAAATCGATCCCGACCCAGTGCGAGATCCACAGGACGTTTGTCAGAGCTCGAAAGGGAGGAAGGTTTTTTTTATTTTTTTTTTAGCATGCTTGAAAGTTTGACACGTAGTCGCTGACTGAGAACGAATTCATCGTATTTATTTGCTGGTCAACATTGATAAAATCTCTGAACTGGGACAAAGTCCAGCACCTGCTCCTCTGTTCTTCGGCTCCTGCGGCGGCGGCGGCGGCCGATTTCTCCTCGTCCGTGATGTTCTGCTCCGACACGTCTGAGATCTTGCACTTCTCCATCACGACCATCTCGATTTCTATGAACAAACACACACACCCAGGTACACATAAACACTGAGGTCATGTTGATCACGTCACTCTGCAGAAGCACCTCTCTGGAACTGTTTACACTATGTGAATGCACATCAGTACGAAGAAAAGACGGCGGCGTGAACAGAAAACAGTCCAGGCGGTTCACGCAGCGGACGGAGGAGACGGAGGTGTCGTTATGAAACTTTAGCGTTGCTTCACTACGGCGGTCTTTCTGCAGAACTCCCACAGCTTAAACCACAGACAAGCCTAGGTCTAGACAACTTCAGTTTTGTCCTCAACCCCAAATGTTGCTTATCACGTCAGAGTGACCACTAAATCAACCGCAGGCTTTTTTTTTTTTTTTTAATGAACTTCTATAATTTGCATTGAAAGAGTTTATGGTGTACATACAGTACAGTGGGGTTGAAAAGCCTGAGTAAAGATGCTGCTTGAACAGCAGCGTGTAGTCCAGCTGGGTTGGACTGTATACGTTTGTGTAAACACCTGATGTTTGAACACACCCATATCTATCTATGTATGTTTTGTAAAAAATTATGTTATAACATGTTTAAAGCTACAGATCTTGATTATCTGACATACTGTACATAATATTTAATTTTTTGTTTTAAAACTAGACAAAAATCTCAAACTGTGTTTATTTCCCCTTTTAATAATCCAATTTCTGGACTCAGTCGACTCGGACAGGGATACAGTGTACACACATACATAATAATAATAATAATATTATACACCATTAACACACTGCACTACCACATTATGTACACTAGGGGTGTAAGACTGCATTGAGAATAAACCTGGAGCAGCTACTAATTTGTTATTTCCACTATTTCTGGTTTAAATATAAACTCTTCCTTTTGGATTAAAACTCCAAAATGTAAAATCATCCCCAGTGTCAGTGAAACACCACTGCAGCTCATTCCAGCTCATTCCAGGTCACAATCATCTACAGATGTGTGCTGGACTGTTTTTTTTCCTCCTATGTGACCGAAATGTGATATAATAAGTCTAGAAGGCATTTCCATGACACCTTAACACGACTCACCAGCTACAGCTAAGCAAAGACTTTGCAAAAGTTGTTGCCACTTAAACACTCATTTATTTCTATACACATTATGGTAAAAGTTTTTTTTTTTTTTAAAGAATAAATAAAATAAAAAAAACACTAGAGGAAAAGTTTTTTTCCTTTTTTCCTAAAACACCGTCTAGTTAGGTTTCAAAATTGTTACATTTAACGAGCTCACAATTTTTGTAAATATTATTGTAAACGTTGCGATAAATTACGGCAAATTTTCCACCATTTCCTCCAATACTACTGTTGTTTGAAACTGAAGTAGCTTCGTGTGTGAGGTGAGGCGTAACTGAGCACATTTACTTTGTATTTAAGTACATTTTACAGATCTGTGCTTTACTTGCGTAGTTTCATTAAAGGCTCCTTATTACTTTCACTCCACTACATACTACAGCAAATATATCTACTCCTACTCAACTATATTTCCGCATGGTGTTGAGTTACGTAACTACACCGCTGAGTTTAGTAACTGTAGTGGGAATTTCGCCACCTGTGTAACTTTCCTTCGAGACACGGCCAAAAGTGAAAAAGAGTAACGACAGCAGGTTCACAAAGCAGAGAAAGAGAGAGTGAGATTTAAAAAAATATATATTTTTTTTACTATGAATAAATGTTACCGTGAGCTAATACAAGCCCTGTCCTGTTGAAACGTGGACAAGTTTGAAGGTGAGTACTTCTGTACTTATACATCACTTCCACTTGTACCTGAGTAATATTTGCCCTACAGAACCTGTACCTTTACCCCAGTATAGCATGCGTGCACTTTGCACACCTCTGCTTAATGTAAACCCCAAAAGTGCAAAAGTAACCATGTGGAAAATGTTTAGCATGGAGAAGTCATTCTTGTCGCAGTATACAACGGAAATGAGCACACCCCTGTGCAAATAACACTTAAATGTCAAATGATTCAAAATCACATCCCCTTACAGTATTTGCAGCGGGGTATTTGCTTTTATGTAAAATTAACAACTAACAGTTTACCCCGACTGTATTGTAACTCCAGGGCTGGGAGAAGAAACTCGATGCAACAAAAGGTCACAGGTACACAATGTTTATTTTTGCACTATTTTTAGTTTTCTGATGACAGACTCAATTCTCCACGGCATGCAGGATACCAAGGTCGCACAAACGTCCGCTCAGATCTTCTGCCATTCTTCAGAGATGTTTTTTTTTTCTTCTTTTTTCTTCTTTGCCAGAGGACATGTTTACCCCAAAGGTGTTCTGCTGGATATAAGTCAGGAAATGTACTTGTCCAGTACTTTATCATTTCTGGAGACTGGAATTCATCTGGTCATCCGGTATTCTGGTATCTTCACAACCATTCATTCATGGAACCATCTAGTAATTGTAATTTCCCAAACGGCCTTCACTCTGGTAGTCTTGACCAGGTCCTTACCAAAGATCCTCGACACCATCTTAAAGAAAAGTGCTTCTAACATTCTTTTCAAGTTCTTAAGTAATGAGGTTTTTTTTTTGCCGGAGTGCAAGCAAGGGCTTGTTTTCTTTTCTCAAAAACCATTAACTGAGGTTAAACTTATGCAACATCCTTCAAAACTGTCTTCAAGCTGTCACAGGAACTCAGATTTCCACTGATAACCCCTGTGCCAAGTCCCAAGCTCTTACCCACCTGTGCTCAGAACTAGATTGTGCAATTAGCGCACCGTCTGTCGGTTTCAGTTTTAGGAGAAGCGCCAGCCGCTGCGGCTCTGGTTAGCGGTACTGTGGCTGTGCTGAGAGAAAACGGATATTTTACCACCATGTCGGTGCAATTAGGCTAATCAAGCGTCAGCGCTTTTCTAACTTGCTTCTCAGTGGTACAAACTGTATTCGCTTTTGCTGAGAGCTCCTCTTTGAGACCAGCATTTACAATACAGTCTCCCTATTTTTAACTTTTGCACCACATCCGTACTGTGTCTCCTCGTTCCTGCCTTAAAACAAGTGCCGACTTAAGCTTGTGCTTCCGTCTTCACTCGGATCTTTAACAGTTCCTCGGAGATATTTGAATTTCCCTTCCGCTTTAAGCACTCCATCATTCTGGTCCCAGAGAAGCCCTCCATCACAGGACTGAATGACGAACAGCATCACAGGACATCTCCTAGACCCCATGCGGTTCGCTGTCAGGTTACGATGTAGTCAGCATGCGTGAGAACGGTACAGCCACCAGTTCCTGCAACACCTTGCACCCTGCCCTGCGATGGATCCTGTTTGTGGGTTTCAGCTTGAGGTCACTCCAGAAATCCTCTCCACCATGCTCACTGGATGGCTCACTGGATGCCCCATCATCAATATGTCAATAGATCACCAAGCTTCCTGACAAGCAGGTAACAGCAGGTGCGACTTGGGGAAGTCATGTCTTGCATACAAAAAAAAGCATCTTTGGTGCTCCTCAGGGATGTGTCCTTTCACCATTGCTATTCTTCATTTATACTAATGACAGCACCTTGTAGGAGCCAGCTGTTAAACTCATGAGAGGTGACACTGGACTTCAGGAGACACCTCTCAGCTCTCAAAATCTCAAACATCCCTGTGCTATCCGTAGAGAGCTTCACATTTCCAAGGAGAACCAGTTCCCAAGACCAGTAGTCGGAGACCAATATCAATTCCCGCCTCAAAAAGGATCAATAAAGTAGTTCACATGGGACGGTCTGAGGTCATCAAATCCTTCCTGTGCACACCCATCATGGTCGTACTTGGAGCAGCCACAAAACAGGTCAGGAGCAGAATGTGGGGGAAAAATTAAGAACAGCTGGAACATAAAAGAAAATGATAAAAATTGGCACTCCACTGCCTTCGATCCCTGACTTGTCCTCGTCAAGAACCAGGCATCTAAAACGATTTTTTTTTTTCACACCATGGACACAGACAGACACAGACCTTTTTATTCAACTCCTCCCTTCAACCAGGCGAGTCGGGTCCCGGTTTACCGAAATGACCAGACACGGGGACAGTGTGTCCTTCTTTATAATATTAGGATCATCAGGTAAGGACGGCTGAACATGCCTCTTCATATAGTGACGTTACAAATACATCAGGGCTTCTTTTCAATATGAAGTGAAGATGACTGTTGTTTGCTCTACCACGAACACACTGAACCTTTCTGTAGGGAGCGGTGGTGACTCAAACAGTTAAGGCTGTGGGTTTCTGATCGAAAGGTTGGGGGTTCGAGCCCCAGCACTGCCAAGTTGGCACTAGGCGGGTGAAGAAATTGCGCCTTTGATCAAGGCTCTTAACCCGACCTGCTCCAGGGGGCGCTGTTTCCTGGCTGACCCTGCGCTCTGACCCCAGTAAGGTAATTGAATCTTGAATGGGGTGGTCTTGCCTGTGTATTGGGTGTTGAACATCTGATTCTGATCCTGCATGTACTCAAGTCTTTTTGTTGTTGTTTAAATACGTACGTACTTAATTATGTACAGTACTGGAGAAAAGTTTAAGTAACTGCTGTAGATCAAGAGTGACTTCTTAAGAAAAAAAAAAAAAAAGATTCCCATTATAAGTCAAAAAAAGCAGTAAACAATAATAAACAAAAAGAGCCTTTGCTTAGAATGTAGTCGCAGGTACAACGTGTGCAGTTTGATAAGGAAATGAGGTGTTTAAATTCACTGAACATCCTGCAGAACCACAGCCACCGTCACACCTGCTTCTTTTTCTCATCAACGCAAAACCTAGAGGCTTACTTTTTGTAGTTGGTGTTAATTTTTTGTCTGAAACCTGCTCTTTTACGGATTTCTTTTCTGCCCCACAGATCATTTCCCTGCGAGATTCAAATTTTTTACCGGAATACTAATGTGTGGGAAAACAGATTTTTTTTTTTTCTCACCAACTAAAATATACAGATATAACGTATCATTAAAAAAAAATAAAATAAAAAAAAAAAACACTGTGCCTAAGCACTAATCCTGACTTGTATTAGCCTTGGACACAAGAACGTTATGAGACACCATGAGGTGGACACGACATAATGAATGCAGACCACTGGCACACGGACAGGATGGAAAAGTGCTGGTGGAGAGCTCTGGGAACTGACTCTGTTTAGACGCATTAAAGCATTCTGAAACATTTCCAGCAGAGTTCCAGCTAAAAAGTAATAATGACAGTCCTAATAATGATAACAAACCGAAGATTCTTACTGGGAAATTTGGTGGAACTACAAGTGCTGAGGTTACAGCAAGCTGTGTGAGAAGCTTAAAAACTGCCTGGAGTCATGATGCGTTCTGAGAAATGTTATTTTTTTCACACTTCTGATTTATGTTACTTTTGTCCAGTCAAAGTTTTTTTTTCGGTAGGGACGTGTCGTAACGTTTATTCCGGATTATGTTCGTGAGTAACAGAAGTGCTGAGTCAGTGCTGGTTAGTTCTTCAACTGCTCGCAAAAAAATAAGGGAAACACCAAATTTAGATGATGTTCACACACTTGTTTTTTTCTTCCTTCGTAGCAAATTACGGCTGCACGGTTCTTGCTGAAATGTGGGAAGTGAGATCATGATCCTGTCACACGAGTCTCAATTTTTCAACCAAAACATTTATCGAGAAAAAAAAGAAAAGAAAAGAAAACTCTAAACACAGGGCGTTTCCTTAAAGTGAATTTAAAAAGTTTAAACGCTGTTGAACATAAACAGAATACTAACAATAATTAATCAAAGAGCTAAAAAAAAAAATAGCATCTGAGATTTAAAAAAAATAGGGAGTTATTTTTTAATTAATCGTGCAGCCCTAAAGCAAATAAACACCGCATGAACGATAGAGACACAAAGCAAGTTCTAGTTAATAGCTGAACATCCTGGCTTTGGGAAACTTATCACAGAGAAATCCAATTAAATGATCTTGATTGACGTTGTATTTGTGCTCCAGATCAAGCAGAGAGGAAAAAAATTAAGCCGTTTAATGTTGAGGGAAAATCCGAGCTCAGGCAGCACTGGTGTAGAAGCATGACTTAAAAGCGCCATAATTACAACTGACTGGTCCATCATTTTTTACTCTACTTGATCTGGAAAACATTATAGTACTAATTAAATCAATGAGACAGAATGGTCAGGTTTTTTTTTTCCTTTCTTTTTTCTCCTTCTTTTTTTTTTTTTTTTTTTTAAACAGATCTGTGTTTGATTTACATTTGTTGTTTGGATGAACAGCCTCTGTATATTTTTTCCTAGGGTTTGTAAGAACAATGTAATTAAAGGCATGTCTGTCTGTTTTTTGTTATCCTACCGTGTTATACCAAGTCAATAGAACAGAGCAGAGACGCTTTGCAGTGACGTAGCAGAGAGCATCTTTCACTGCAGCCTCTGGGGAGTGATTAGCGCACTCTAATCTTAGCTAAGCTTTATAATCCAATCTAGGAACTAAAATGATACAAAGCTCATATTGTTACACTGATATCACAGGTGTTATGGAACTGCTATAAAGCTCTTTCAGATTTGAACTAAAGCACTGTACAGGTTTGTGACGAGAGTCTCAGCTCTGCTGTTCCAGAAGGAAACAAACTACTCAAGTGACTTGTCACACGCTAATGAGTATCAGTTAAGTCAATTACCTGGAATTAACACTGTTCTTGCATTATACACTGTATATATATACACACACACACACACACGTGCGAGCGGTGGAAACACGGACGACTTTACAGCGCTGTCCCTTGCGGTTACGGTGTTACAGTATCTGAGGGAGACGACATCGCCGTACACTTAGCGCCTTCTGCTGTTATGCTTTTTGTTCGACTTCTGGGTCAAAGCCCTGCGAGCTGTGGAACACGTCCGGGAGTGGCTCGACACCCAGCCGCGTTACCCCGAGTGCGCTAATCCGACCTCAGGAAGCACGATTTAGTACGATTTAAGTCAGAGTAACGTATTTACATTCGTCCAGTTTTAGTCAGACCAACACACGGTCGTGTAAACGCACTGATCGTCTGTTTCTCATCGATTAACCGGTCGGTAAAAAGGAGGACCTTCTGCAATACTCATGTTCAGCAGTGGCAGCAGGAAAATATCTTTAACTTCTGATTTATCTTTTACTTTGTGCTTTGTTTTATTTCAAATAAATACTTGTTTTATTCAAAAAGTGAAAGTATTATTAAGCCTAATAAAAATTTACAATCTGACTCAACAGCCTATAAAATGTAAGCGCAGGAAATCTGAAACATAAATCAGGGAAATATTGGACAAATGTTTAGACTCGCGGTTAAACTCTAAAGTGTAGAAACGTCGTGAAGGGCGAAGGTTTTAAACATTCACAGACCAGGATGTGGATGATTCGGAAGAGTTAATCATTACGGTCTACGACACTTCCTCAAGAAGGATGAAAACTCGATCCAGGACTTGAACTCATTTAAAGCGAGACCGTGACGCTGCAGAGACATGAACAACAAAACTAACGAATAACTCATGAGCGGCCAGTTCAGAGAGCAGCTCCACGGCTATAGGGGGCGCTCTGGAGAACAGAGGGTCAGTCAGGGATGGTGGGACGTTCATCCACGGCCACTCACCTTCCGTGTCCCCACTCGTCCTGCTGGCCTTTGAGCTAGCCTCTGTACCTTTAGCCTTCTCCTTCTCCTCGTCTGGACCATCCTCGGCTCCCCTCTCCTCCTCGTCCTCCTCGCCCACGTTCTTGTAATTCGGCCGCTTCTGCGTCTTCTTCCTGCCTCGATGCCGACTCATCTCTAACGAGCGCTCCAGGCTCTCCGGCGGCTTGGTGAAGCGCCGCACTCTGGCGTTAGACTGAGAGAGAGAGAGAGAGAGAGAGAGAGAGAGAGAGGGGGGGAGAAAAAAAAAACGGTCTTCAGGTAACCTCGGGAGAAATGCGGAAAAATAATGCAAATCAAAATATAAAAGTTAAGGAAGAACTATTGTCTTTGGTTGCGTAACTTAAACACCCTGTTTGTTTTGGGAATATAGTTCGACTAATTCGTGCGCCAAAAAGAAAAGACAGGAAAAGACAAAGTAAATGTGCCCCTTAAACCTGGAATATCGACAGTTAGAGTAGAAACATGAAGACCATCAGGCGGAATCCAAGCTTTGGAATAATGATTCGGAAAACCAAGGAATTCAAGAGGTTAATCAATGAGACAAGAAATAAAAAGGTTTAACAGGAATCATAGCAGCACGTTTTCTGGGTGCAGAGGCTGCGTAGTGGTTAAGACTTTAGATTTTCCTTTGAAAGGTCACAGGTTCAAGCCGGAGGTTCAGCACCACCTCGCTCCCAGTGTTGGCCCTTAATGAGGGCGTCAACCTTCTTGAGCTCAGACATGCACTGTATTGCCAAAAATATTTGCTCCACTGCCTTCACATGCTTATGAACTTTGGTAACATCCCATTTTTAATAAATAGCGTTTCATTTTATGTTGGTCCCGCCCCCTTTGCGACTCTAACAGCTTCACCTCTTCTGGGAAGGCTTTCCACAAGGCTTAGGACTGTGTGTTTATGGGAATTTTCGATCATTCTTCCAGAAGTGCATTAGTGAGGTCAGACACTGATGTGGGACGTGAAGCCCTGGCTCGCAGGCTCCGGCCTAAGGTGTTCCATCTATTCTTTTGGCGATATAGTGTATATTAGGATGTAATGCAAGTCGTTATGGATAAGCTTTAGTTTAGTCAACAAACAGAATTTAAATCTTTTACACTTGACTCTCGAGTTCACTGTTCTGAGGAAGAAAGCATGGATCACTCATCGCAGGTAGCAGGCTAGCTCGGTGCCGCAGACGTCCACGCTCCTGTCCCGCGACAACGTGGCTGAAAACGTCATAGCAACTTCCGACACCCGAGATGAACAATGCAAAAAAAAAAAAATTTGAAAAAGACTTATGTGATGGTTGACAATTCTGGGATCGTGTGCCTGAGTTAATTTCTCTCCAGCTGTTCACTGTTTATTACTTTGTTTTTTTATTTTAACGATCTACAAGAACATGACTTTCAAAATCTAAGAGCTCTGGGACCCGTTGGACAAACAACAAGAATGATTGAAGCTGGAATCCTGCGTAAAACAATTAAATAAGAAAAAAAAATCGAACTAAATAAAAACGAATGGTGGATCAAAACAGGGCTGCATTAGTGCATGATATTTTGGTGAGATGAAAGAACTCTGTGTGCAAAATAAATCCTTTGATCCTACAGAGACCGTGCTTGTGGACCGCGCTCTGCGCAATAATAAATCTCTGAAGCACCCTTGAAGCAAGACGTGCATTTTTTGCAAAGATGTCAAACATCCTGCTTGAAACCAGCGATGCAGCGTAAATTATACTGAAAACTGGACGCGGGTTCACACGTCAAACCTAAAATTTTCATAGTTTCTAAACATTTCTGTGAAGACACCGAAAAAAAAAAAAAAAAAGGTAAGATCTTTATCGTGCACACACTTCCTTTGTTTTCTTCCTGACAAACACACACACGCGCACAGAGCAAAGAGAAAAAGAAAAACAGTCCACCGAAATAGCCCGAGGACTTGAAAAAACAGCGCCTGAAACTGAAATTCTGCACACCGCACTGTACGTGACACTGGCAGCCCCTGATGAGCACGATGCCACATGAAGGGCTGGTGCTAGGAACGCGGCTAGCGGCTTCTCAGAAACGTGCTACGTGTGTGATCCGAAAACAGGAAGCAGATGGGGAAGAGGATCGGGCCGTGGAGCAGCGCTGGAGCACGACCCTACCTCGCGCCACCCCCCGAAATCCGACAGTCATCCTGAGACGAGGGGGCAGACGCGCCGGCCCACGCGGGATCACGCACGGTCCGGGCTGTTCGTAGAACACTTCAAAAAGCATTCAGAGAAAGAAAAAAAAAAAAAAAAGACTCTCCGATGAAATGGCGCGAGAAATAAAGGTGAGCAGGCTGTGGTGGTGGTGTACTCCAAAGATTTTCCACGGTGACTCAAATGGCGTAAAAGCGACTCTCACACACACACACACACACACACACACCAGTAAGCACGCAAAGTGAACTGTAAATGAGAAGCGAAGAAGACGTTTCTGAGGCCCAAATATAGCTGTGTTTAGTGAGAAAGTATAAAAGGGTAAAGGCAACCTATAAAAGGGTTTGTCCGCCTCCGCGTCCAAAATCAAGTCTTCTGGTTTCGCTCACATTTGTTGCCAAGAATATGAACACCCCCAATTTTTTTACGAGGTGTCTAAGAGGAATATGAAGGAACTCTATTTACAGGTAACACGGCGGGTTTAGAGGTTTAGCACTGCCGCCTCGTGTGTCCAGGGTTGGGGGGGTCAAATCCCACCTCCGTGTTCTTCCCTGTGCATCCACAGCTACTATGGATTTCTCTCACAGTCCAAAAACATGTTGAATGCTGTTTCTGTAGCGTACGACTGTCTATGTGTGTGTGTGTGTGTGTGTGTGTTCTGAGAAGAGGTTGGCATCTAATCCAGGATGCACCCCACCTTGTTCCCTGACTTCCTTGGGACAGACTCCACGCTCCGGGTGACCCCACACAGGATAAGCCTGTTCAAATTCGCTTCTGAGTTGATTCCGAGTCGAATCACTTTTTTTTTTTTTGTCAAGACCGAGACCACCACGGAGTGCGACTGCGATCTCCTCGTCCGAGTGCCTGCGTGAAAAATAACTTACGAGTAAGAAACAAAACAACGCACCATGAGGAAGCATGATCCGTCCTGTTCCAAAGTGTTTATTCCTCTTACACCGATGTTCTTTATACACTGATTGAAATTCATCACCACCCGGATTTAATTAACAGTAACTAACAATTAAGAATCTTCCATTGGATAATTACTGAGGTGAATAATACGGTTCAGAGTGTGTTAAGTGAAGAGCTTCTCATTTCCTACACAGCCGTGTCATAACCAGAACGCGTGTCCTGTGGTCGCGGCAAACATCTGTAAAAACGCATTATGAAAACCTGAAAGGATCGCGGTGCGCCATCAATGTTGGAGGGAGAAATGTGGTCGTGAAATTTTTATTTTTTATTTTAAACACTTAGTGAAACAGTGAACAGTAGAACTCAAGGCCATGTTTAATAATAAACGTAAAGCACTATTCGGACGGGACTTTTTACTTTACTGGTGGACGTTTGAGTTAGAATTTTTTTTTTTCAGCCGACGTCTGTCATTTCATGTATGGATTCGGATGGGACTAACATCTCCGTGATTATTACGGAGGTAGGCGTGTCTGTGTTTTACATGTGGGCGTTGCACAAGACCACGTGTTTAGGATGAGGATTTCTACTGGATCGCAGAAAACAGAAACTCAAATCTAGCGCTAGAGATTGTAGGGTAGTTCACGCTCACCAAAAAACACAGAAAAAATAAACATTTTCGGCAAACAGGCATTCGCATTCGATCGGGATTAGATTACTCAGAGGACCGACGAGTTTGCTGAAGAACAGTAGGTCATTTGTTCTGGAATTTTCACAGACAAACATGGCATATTCGGATAAAATCACAAAGTACCGCTGTGAAACAGAAATTTCTCGAATGTCCCCGAGTAAAACTAGTCCCGTCTGAAATGTGCTTTAAGATCACTTCTACAATGCGAAGAGAACTCACAGGATTGGGACAAACAGCTGCGTGTCCATAAGAAAACCACTCGTTACTGAGACTCATCAGAAAAAAAAATAACTCTTCAGTTTGTTAGTTTGTTCATAAAGACTGGACTTAAAAGGTCACGTGACCTGATGAGTCCAGACCGAGTCTATTCCAGAGTGATGGGCGTGTCAGGGTAAGCGATGCTCCCATCATGCATCGTGTCCACTGTACGAGCCTCTGGAGACAGTGTTATGATCTGCGGTCGCTTCAGTCGCTCAGGTCGAGACTCGGCGACGTTATGTGACGATAACATGAAGTCACATGACCACCTGAATGTATGTCACGTTTACAGCGTTTGGCAGGCATCGTTATCCGGAGCGACTTGTGTTTTATCTCGTTATACATCTGAGCAGTTGATGGTTAAGGTCTCAACAGGGGTAACTTGGTGGTGCTGGGGTTTGAACCTGGGCTCTGGGACTGAGCGACTCCTGCCTGAATGACCAGGTTTTAATAGATTAATAGTGAAAGTAACAGCATTTCCAGACTCACAATGCGACGATAACTCGAGATCTGGACTAAACAGACGGGTGTCCTCCTCGATGGCATGGGCGGAGACGACGATCATATTGTGAAAGAGCGGTTCAGGGACCATGTGACATTTCCACAGAGAGTCCAGATCTTAATCCCACTGAGAATCTTTGGGATGTGCTGAAGAAGACTCTACGGAAATAAACGGTGCAACGTTGCATAAGCTTATTGAAACGGTGTCATGACCGTAATTAAAGCAAAAGGCGGTGCGATGAAATATTAGTTAGCGTTTATGACCGTTGTTATTTTTAAATTCAAATTTTACTTGTCACATACACAGTACGATATGCAGTGAAATGCTTATACGACCACCCGTGACCTTAAATTTTTTTTTTTTTACAAGAAATAAGGAAATAAATAGTGAAATAGAATGAAAATAGAGGAGTTAAACTATAAAACAAGATGCCAGATACAAAAATTTTCCAAAATATATAGGAAATCTAAAAATATAAAATATAACAACTTATGTCTTAACTAGAGCTCAGCGATTTAATTGTTAGTTCCGATTAATTCGAATTTATGGTTTATGTCGATTTTGAAAAATTTTACATCGATTTTGTTTTGTTTTGCGACGCCCCTCTGTGACTCACACGTGGGAAATACGAGATACAACATGGCAGCGCGTGCTGATGAAACCAAAGAGCTCGTTTCCAACAAAGGCGACTTTACACATTGAACAAGCCAAAGCCCGGTGTAAAATTTGTCTGGAGTTTGTGGCACCTTAAGGAAGCGAATTTACTCGAGCACGACTCATTTCCTCCCGCACCTCAAACAGAGCCACACTGCTGAATCGGCTAAAGGCCAGGTGAAAACGGCGAGCACATTTCCCCACGGTATCCCATATGATCAGTAATATCTTTTGACGGAAAGATATTACTGATGTTATATCGTGTTATATCGCTAAAGACATTATGCCATATACACAGTTTAAATGAAAATGCTGTCAGGCACCTGTTTGATTTTATTCAGCATGTAAGTTGCATGTGGTTTGCAAAATTGTTTAAGTGATTTGATATATATATACTTTTAATCCAAATAAGCAGTGCATGTTTGGTTATATCGTTTTGCTTAAATAAATAATAGGGGAAAAAAAAAACCTATGCAGTGGAACCTTGGATTACGAGCATAATTAGTTCCGGAAGCAGGCTCGTATTACAAAACACTCGTAAACCAAATCAAATTTTCCCATAAGAATTAATGAGAACTCAAATTATTCCCTTATGGGAAAGGGAAAGTAGGCAAAAAAAAAACAAAAAAAAAAACAACATCTCTCACACACACGCATATTTTCTCAGCAGCTGCTTTTCAGTGCAGGCGCCGTGTATTTGTGTGTGTGTGGAATTAGCCCCTTCCCTCGCCTCGTCTTGCACAGTAAAACTCCTCCTCCTTCCCCCCACCTCGCTTTTTAAGTTTCACAACAAACACAGACACAACGGAAACACCGTTTTAACGGGGGAAAAAAAGAAATTTCTCTATTGACACTGGCATGAGCGCATACTAATGAAATCATTGCTGTAAAGTAAAAAAAAAAATACACAAATTAAACAGCAACTTAGCTCTGTCGCGATTCTTTTCAAAGGTGAGTTTTCTGTATAAAGAAAGTGTGCCTGCGTGTGTGAAGCCAAGAGAGAGAGTGTGTGTGTGTGTGTGTGTCGGTGTCAAATTACGTGCGCGCACACAATCGAGAGTGTGTATGTGTTGGTGTGTGGGTGTCAAATTACGCACGTGCACACATATGAGACGTTGATTATACCAGTAAGAGACGAGCACCAAGACCCAGGGGAGCAGGGGAGACGATTACCCACAATTCCCAAAGCAAGAGAGAGAGATAAAAGAGAGATAAGAGAGAAAATCATTGGCTCAGTTGTGATCACTTCGATCGCTCGGTGTCAAAATAAGAGTCGCATGCGTGATACATGATACTCGGCGCTCGTAAACTAATACTTGCTCGGTTTCCAATTAAAACTATATTAAAAAATGCTCGGTTACTCGCAATCCGAGGTTCCACTGTAGTGTTTTTTTTTTTTTCATTTTTATTTATTTTAAGCAAAAAAATCATTTTAAAATCGAAAAAATGGAATTTGGTCTAAAAAAAAAAAAAATCAGAGATTCAATTTATAGGGCATATCGCCCAGCTCTACTTCTAATTTTACAAAATATCCATCAAAGAAGTTTATTAACACTGGAGCCTCCTTCCATTAATCCCGTTACACACTTTTTTTTTATATATACTATAGGATGGACTGAGTGTGTCCAGCATGTGTCGGATTTCACCACAGCATCCTGTTTGAAATGGACTTTTAGGTAGCTGTACGTAACAATAAGATCTGAAACTCAACCGAATAAAATAAACAAATAAAAAAATAACAGAAATGTTGTCCTGGCAGGCGTTAGTGTCGTTTAGGTTGCTCGAGTTGTGTAACCTGAGGGAACGAGCTTACAGGTCACAGTGACACGGCAGTGGAAACGGGAAACACTGCAGCTACCTGCGGCTCGAATGCGGTCGCACATCTAACGCCGTGCTCCTTTACAGGTGGCAAAGCTATTTACCAGCAATAGAGATTCTGAACGAGATATGTGCAGGCTGAGGAAGTGAGATCACACCCACGGAGCGCTCTCCGCCTCGTCTCTACCGAGAGCTCTCTCATCTCTTCTTTTCTTTTTCTGAAACCATTTATACCACAGCAGAGGTTTCTTCTTCTTCTTCTTCTTCTTCTTCATCTTCTTCTTTTTGAAAAGTCTTTTCATCTTTCTTGACGTCATGACCGTTGGCGAAATAATGACAAGGAACTGATTTGCGCTGCGATAGAGAAAGGTTAAAAAAAAACCTATTTAAAAAAAAGATAAAATAAAATAAAACAAAACAAGCGAAAAGGCTGCTGTAGGTGTGCTAATCTGATGTAGACTTGCAGAGTGGTTGCTAGAAATCGATGAGACAGACTGCGTCATCTTTTCGTTTTCGTGATGAAACAGTCAAACTCAAACCGTAACCCGAAGCTGAACCAAGACTATTCTAGAAACTGCTGAGTGACGTGGCGTCAAGGGGCTATAAGTGCATTTCCAGCAAACCAGACAGCAGGTGTGAGGTTCGTGGACAGGGGACACATGTGCGCGCTCTCGCACCGCTGGTTTCTGTGTACAGGACCAAAAAAAAACAAGCTTCCTGGTTAAAAACCTCATGCTTCCTGTATCTGTCTCGAGCTGATAATTAATATTTCTCCTCCGTTTTATTAAGTAGCCAGAACAGCACCATATCCACCACACACACACACAGCATTATGGGTACTTATAGTCACATGATGTGCATCTCTGTCTGTGTGTGTGAAAGATTGCTGGGCAGAAGAAAGCATCTGCTTCTTCTTATGGGAAAGGGAAAGTAGGTTAGAGGTGCTGCAGCGCAGTCAGCCGAGATCTGAGCAAAAAAAAAAAAAAAAACATCTCTCACACACACACACACACACGCATATTTTCTCAGCAGCTGCTTCTCTTAACCGTCATGCAAAGTTGCAAACAGCAGCCTGATTTTACAAGTTCACCCGATCTAGATTCCGACCTCAGGCTCCGTCTGCTGCACTCTGATTGGTCAGAAGGGTGTTGAGTTTCCCAGCATGGCAGCAGCACAGACAGCGGTACATCAAAGCGATCGCTCTTATACCTTACTGTTTCTATAATAAACGTTTGTTCATGTGTGTGTGTGTGTGTGTGTGTGTGTGTGTGTGTGTGTGTGTGTGTGTGTGCATGTGAGCGCTGACAGAAGGAGTCTCCAGTTTCAGAGGGTTCTAACAGTCTGGGGGTCAAGCTGGAGTTTGTGTTTTGCTTGAATTTTTTTTTTTTTTTTTTATCAAGAAAAACTGCCTGATTGATAAGGACGGAATGTTTAAAAAAAAAAGTATAAAGAAAAATTTCATTGAGGCATAATTTTTTTTTTTTTTAAACCCAGACTTGAAATATTGAGAAAAAAAAATAACAACAACAAATCCCTTATCATATCTCATTCCTGTTTTTGGCTCCCGAACTTTCTCACAACCCGAAGTCACACACAACTGCAATAAAGCTGAAACTGAAATAAGCTCCGCCCCTAAAGCAGACAGTAACTCATACTCATAAGCCAGATGACGAGGATGACCGTAAGTGCATTTCCACAGAAAGACTCCTGAACGCAGCCAGAACGCTACCTCTCTCTCTCGCTCTCTTTTCCTCCATCCCAACCCAGGTTTAAACAAACAAATTTGTTTGTTTGGTTTTTTTCTTTTTTCTTTTTATTGTTGTTGTTATTTTTCCGGAGTGTGTTGAGGAACTGGGCCGCACTCACGGCTTCCTGGTAGGCAGCGCGCAGTGTGCGGCAGAGGCTGCTGCGGTCGAGGCGGTGAGACAGGAAAAGGGAAGAGGTTTCTGATCACAGAGTCTCTGAAGCGTCTCAGAAACGAGGTGGTTTCTGAGAAACCCCGGTTCCTTTCCCTCCTGTTTTAACCAGCAGGATGGAGCTCGTCCGAGTGACACGAGCTCATCACACGCTTGAACTTACACACCCACCCACCCACTCACACACACACACACACACATATACACACATTAAAAATAAACATGTCTGTCTTTTAGTTTGCATCCATAAATATTTCTCTCTTTTTTTATGCATATATAATTTGTTTGCAGTTTCATTTCTGCACAAATGCTTCTCGTTAGTATATTTCTAGCCTGTTCACCTTGACCGATTCCCTTTTTGGAATTTACCAAAAGCGGTAATGCAGTCAGGTCAGAAACTCTCCTGTGTAATGAAGAAGGGGTTACTACGGGTCACAATACGTCATGCTTGTGAACAGAGCTCTGCAGTTCCTTGGTAAGGTGACAAAGCTGTGTGTGTGTGTGTGTTTTTTTTTTTTTTTTTGTTTTTTTTTTGTTCTTGAAAAATAAGAAAGAAAAAGAGAAGCTGATAAGGGAACGACTGTAACATAAGTGAGAACGGGAACTACGTGATTTCACAAAATGAAAAGCCTATAATGTGTCCTCAGACATCACATCATGCGGTTTTCTTTTTGAATGTATTTGCATACCTAATCTGGAAGGGGGAAGAAATCTATTCAGTTCTGAATCGCGATTCTCATGTGTGGTGTTTGGCGTATCGCCGCGATGACTAAAAATCGATTAAATAAAAAACAAAACATTTATAATAGACATGAACCTGTCGATCAGTCAGGGGTTTTCAGTTTGATTGGGCGTGACCGGTGATCAGCCTCAGATATAAACCACTGTGTACTGAGCGAAGAAGCTTCTGAGCGGCGCAACAGAGACGCATTTTTATGGTGTTACATCATCAAAAATCGTGTGCATTAAAAGCCTCCGATCTGCCTTTTTTTCTACAAACTCTGTGTGAGCGAATTAGTCACTACACACACTTACACCCGTCTCTAAACACGTCGAACGTTAATTAGTCGAAAATCTCATGTGTTAAAAGCTTGCGCCCGCGCGCTCACTGTCAAATTAACTTCTGAGACTTTCGAGGCGCTTGAGGAGGTAAAACATAACCGGTTTTGAATAATCCTACAGGTGGCGCACTCTGAACTATTCCCACATTGATATCCCGTGTGGTAGGAGTGAATTACTTGCTACGTTTGTTTAGAAATAATAATTATGATGGATGATGTAACAGAGACGAATGCTGTTTAGTAACAATGTAGCTTTGTGGCCTCGATACCACATTTTCTAAAGTACTCGTACTCGTTAAAAGTCCCCCGATACCAGGGCCCGGTTACACGGTCTGAGAAACGTCTACGTTTGTGCGGCGTGTACGGGGTTAATCACAAGCGCCGAGGGCCCGCCCCCCCAGGCCCCGGATGCAGTCAGAGCGGGGAGAAGGCGAGGCGAGGCGGAACGAGACGTGTCAGCCGTGTGGAATTATTTCAAAGTGAATGAAGACGACAAAACAAAGGCGGACGGCAAATTGTGCTCAGCGAAATTGTTAAAAATCATGTTTTTATTTCTTAAGTACTTGGTATCGGTATCGGCGAGTACTGGAATGCAAGTACTTGTACTCTTTTTCCAAAAAAGTGGTAACGGTGCATTTTCATTTGAAGTTAAATTTTAAACTCTTGTATTTGAAGTTAGTTTGCAGTGTTTAAACGCTCTGCTTGGGTTTTAAGTGAGAAAACTACTTCAGAAGTAACGTGCTATGTTTATTTACTCATTAAACCTTTTTTTTTTTTTTTTTGAAGATTTCAAATTGTAACAAAATCGGGGGGGGGACTCTAATATCGAATCGGGATATTATTCAAACTGTAAGTGGCAGTTTTAATCAACGTGACTGAATACTTAACTCTATTAACATACTGTGTTGAATTGTGTTTAGGCTACTATGTATTTTCACTGGAAAGTATGTGTGTGAGGTGTACTACAGAACCAGAAACAACCCAGAAAAATCACCTGATGACCTTCAGGATGACCTGATGCTTTTTCACGCAGATGAAACACCCACGTTGTGTTTGAAGCCAGCTAGCTTTGAGACACAGTACGGCCGGTTCAGAATGATGTCGAAGCAGGAGACGGCGTGTTACTTAAAATGACAACGTTATCGTATGCGTTTTCTTGCTGAAAGTGCTTCCGTGTCCGGTTTTATATGTGGGTTTTGGCACTCGCATCTGATAAACAACTTCCCTTTGGCCTGGCAGACAGATGTCATGACATCACGTGCAGAAGGTCATTATGTCACTGGAGTAACACGGGCTTAAGAATGAGTCTCTCGTGTGCGAGTCTGGTTAATGAGTTACAGCACATTTTGTGAAGGAAGCACCATTTTATTCTAAACTAGTGTTAGTTCGCATCACTGATCGGTAAAAGGTTTGTAGAAAAAGTTCTAATCTGATGATCTTTAATGTAATCAGTGATGACATTATTTCAGGTTGAAGTCCACGTACATATCAGTCTGTTGTACTTCTTTCTTCGTCAGCCAAATACACTCCCGGTTCGGTAATCGGAGAGAGAATCAACAAGAAAATCTAAAAAGTAGATCAGATAAAGATGAAGGTTTGTCTTTAAAATTCACTTCTACCACTTCAGCGCTGTTATTTCAGCCAAAGTGAAAATATGAACTAATCCCAGTCAAAATATTCACTTTATCTTTTCTGATTAATATCTATTGGTGCAGGTGTTTGTTTACACTGAGGCAGTAGCGCATTAGTAGATTATTTTAAAGTAGATGATTAAATCCCACACATAACTGTTCAACATCACTTTTACTCTACATTTAGATTTCACTGATGGTGCAGATTAAACTTCAGCCAGAGATCTAAGGACTGGAAAAAAATTTCAGTAAATTCTGTCCAGACAGTTTTGCGTGATGCTGAGACGAAATCTGTCCAGACACAGACAGAACTTTTTGAAAGAATGAAACGTAAAGATCTCATTGAAAGAGCTGGTTCTGACCAGCGTACAGATAAAACCTTCCTTAAATTTATATAGATGGCTTCTTGGATGTTTGATGCGAGGCGTCACTGAGATGTCACTCTTCCCACAGACGTGCTGAGTGGCTGATTTATAGAAACCCGCGGGGCAGAACCGTCCAACGAGTGACACTAGAGCGGTGACGCCATGTTACCGCATTACACCTCACATTTTCTGACAGTTCTTTATACTTCGAGGCCACGTAACACTTGAATGAAGACATGAAGTTCCCACGGCGTACTGAAAATATCTGCGCGTTAAAATGGGCTTTCATTAAGTTCACAGCACCTCCAAGCCCTCAGGTTCTCAGTGCGTCCACCATGTCGTCAGTAATTTCCCATCACGCACATGACAACACACTCAGCAGGCCCGATGAGATCAAACCGAGCCGTTACTACGTCACCCTAACGGATGCTTATCACCACGTCCATTGCACAAGCCTGAAGAAGAGCGCTGTGAGAACTCCACGGACGGAGCAGCAACGCAGTGACCTCGCGATGACAACGCAAGTCAGAGTCTTCTTGGTAAGATGACAAGTTGTGCGTTTTGTGTCATATCAAGTTCAAAAGAAAGGAAGGAAAAAGAGAAGCTGGTGCCGGAACAGACGTGTACACTTGCTGGAGCGTACAGTGTCTGAGTACAAGAACCACCAGCGTTCACAAGATTAGCATAAAGAAAAAGAAAAACACTGAAATGTCGATGTGTTGTTTGATAAATCGGAAGATCACTGTAGTATATATAAGGAATAAAACAATCCGGTATTTACTTTTATTGAAAAATAATCAACTTTAGGACGGTAGCTAGAGCTAGAGTGATAGACGCTAGCTTTACATATACATATATATACATATATACATATATATATGTATATATATATATATATATATATATATATATATATAGCACTGACGTTACCCGTTACAGGATTAAGCGTATAGATGATGAGTGAGTGAGTGAGTGAATGCTGTCACCTGTCTGATTTATTGGGCATCTCTATTGCTTTTTTTAAATTAAAAAACACTCAAAGTATTTAATAAACACTGAACTCCAGTTACTGATCATTCAAATGTCACGTCTCGAAACAAAGCTTCCACTCTACACTCCAGTCCAGCGGGTGGCAGTATTGCGCCAACTGTCTGTGAACTCAAAAAGTACAAAAGTACTAATCTCATAAAAGAAAAGTAGAAAATTTAAGCAGTGTGTATTTTCTACATACGCTTTGATATATTTTCAGGGAATTCATACGTTCGTGTTAGTAAATCCTTTTAAAAAGTATGAACTGATCACAATAACGGATAAACCAACTTTAGTTTCAATCGCACGGCTCGAACGTATCAGTAAATCTGCCTCATCACACCACCTCATAGTTATCTGGAAGTTGAGTCATGGCAACTGGACGACGTCTTACTTCGGTAGAAACGTTTCACTGCTCATCCAATTCGCTTCTTCAGCTTGAGGTAAGTTCCTTGTATTTGAGTCCGCCAAGGTCAAAGGGTCCTCCGCTTGTTACGTGAACAATAGAGAAGGTGAGAACAGGAGGGAGAGCGGTTAGAAAAACACCAGAAAATGATAAGAGAGATGTTAAGGTGTAGCGACCAGAAAGAGTAAGGGGAGATCCCAAGGTAGATCAAGATCTCTTCACACGTCCACCAAAAAAGCCACACTCCCTTTCTTCTTTCTGCTCGTTACAGGTTGTTAGGTAGAAGAGACACTGTGACCTTGGAGGAATCAAACACGAGGAACTTCCCAACCTACTTTAGACTGAAGAAGCTACTTGGATGAGCAGTGAAACGTTTCTACTAAACTAAGACGTCGTCCAGTTGACACGACTCGACTTCCAGATAACCTCACCTGGATAACTGAGAATCTTCAAAGACACCTTACAGTTGGCCATTTTCCTACAACAGCTGTAACTGCATAAGCATTTATATTACTGTTTGAAAAAAAGTTTATAGAATGAGGTTTATATCGCACAAAGCTCAGATAAATCTTGTTAATTCCAAATAAAAGCATAATAACCACAATTTGCATATTGGCTGTTGGCGTGCACTCCGAAGAAAGTCCTAAGGACTATGTACGTAACGAAGGGTGATGACGTAACACAATTCGTTATCTGCGCATTATGAATTCTGCACCAACCTGAAACCGCAAACAACAAAAGTTAATTAAAAAAAAAATTCCACTTCACACAAATCGACAGGGAAATTAAAATCTTCGGCCTACTTGAAGCATCTGGGACAGCTCGACTGGCTGATTTGCATGGCTGCATATGCATGAAAAGCATGAGGCAGGCGCTTTGGGACAGCACCACATGACCACTCTGAAAGCCACCTACATGCAATCAAAGAGACTAACAAACAGCAGACGGTGTCACTGCAGCTTGGTGTCACCTCAGAGCGAATGCGCTCAGAAGAATAACAAAAGCGCGCGCGCGCGCACACACACACACACACACACACACACACACACACACACACACACACACACACACACACGAAGCCACCACAAGAATGATTTCATTTCCCGCAGTCTTAAGGCAACGCTCAGGTTCTTCCAGGCGACACTGAAACCACATGGATCACTACTAAGGATGGATTTGGCTCGTGTAACAGGTTTATATGGCGGATCCTTTAATCCAGAACACATGTTTTGACTACAGGATGCTCCTGCCGCTTTGGTTATCCGTACAGTTGCCTCACAGCCAGGTGGGTTCGCCAAGCAGGAAGACTTAAACCGGTTTAGTGTGGTTATTGGCCTCTGTGATGCGGAGTAACAGTGTAATTGTCTTTACTGGATAAACAATCAAGTCAATCAATCGTGCAAATCTGGAACGGCTAGGAGGCAGTTTGAACTCTGTGACATCCTGTGAGGTCACCCGGGAGCCACGCCCCCTTCAGTCTTACATATTCGTCACTGGGTTTACGGTGCCTCTCACTTTCAGTCAGGTTAAATATAGATAAAGTTTTAAAGTTTATTAATAGGAATTACGATCCATCGCTAGAGCTGACTGTTGATCTGATCTGTTTTTTTTTTTCCCGACACGGAGATATTTAATTCGATTCGATTCAGAAGCGCTAACACTTATTTAGTGGTTTTGTCTCAAGCAGCTAAATTTTTCCTTTTATTCTTCTTTTCAGTCTAATTTCATGTCTTGTACAAAGTGATAATTTCTCCCTGCTGATCTTTTGCTCCACGCTCCAGTCCAGTAGGTGGCAGGTCTGTACCAATCAAACATCAACTCAAAAAGAAGAAGAAGTAAAACAAACTAGCAGCAATCTGAGCCTTCTGCAAGTACTTTGCAGCAGATGGAAGCATTTTTTCCAGCAATCAGTTAATTTTCCGAGCGTTTATAAATAAATTCATCGATTTGTAATTGAAAACTCAACCAACATAAAGCCTGATTAAATCACAGAACTGATCGATTCCCCCAGCTATAACTGTCACCTCCACTAACATTAAGTAAGTACATAATAAGGATTTAAACCTTCCTTAAGGATGAAAAGTTTGACCTAAAATGACTAAACATACTTAAAGCTAAATATCAGGCATAACACTTTATAAATCTTCGCAGTGAGGAAATTTTTTTAAAAGTGATTAAAAACACTGCCTTCTCTCCTGCACCAGTCAGCCCTCTGACTTTCAAAGGATTACTAACGTTGGAAAAGTGGAAATTACAGAACCAGTTCGAGAATTATTTAAAATGTTATTAATAACTAATAGCGCTGTTTTTTTTTTGTTTTTTTTACAGTTAATTAATGCAGATTTAATTAAGCCTGGATTAGTTTTCTGAACCGCCCCTGCCAACAAGCAGCTACTTGACTGACTGAAGCAACGAGGGGCGTTCAAGTCAAACCGGGATTCGTGATTAAATTTTTGGTGAACGGAGGCGTAAAAACAGGTGAATGAGTTTTACAGAAGACTTCGAGCTCAGTAGGGCAATGAGACTCTTAGTCGCAGTAGAACAATTGTACGGTGCGAACGTTTTAATGAATGCCATATGTTTGTGAATGACGATCCCCTGATCCTTGAAAATCTGTCTGTGTGAACTGTACACACAATCATTCACCAACATCACTTGGACATTACAGGAACTCAAGCTGGGAGTTATTGCCACGTCCCCTGTACAGTCCTGACCTCGCCTCAAGCCTTGTCTAATAAAAAAATAAATAAAAAAAAATAAAATAAAGGAGCTCCAGACGTGAACCATGCAGTTTATTCATGAGAAAACGTTCCACCTTGATCGGGTCCAAGCACTCGTGAGACACTGGGCAAGAGATTCTATAGAGAATTAAGGGATTTCTGTCATTCTGCACAATCAAATGTCCCGGTTTGACCTGAACGCCTCTCATACAGTTTATAAGAAATGACGGAAATAATTTTTTTTTACGTGTTTAACATTAGAACTAGTTCCTATTTAAAGTCAGCAGGAACTCGGAGAGAAAGATGAAGGTTCTGGTTTCTTTTTTTTTATTATTAGTTTTTTTATTTATAACCAAATCCTGGTTGCTCCATTTTCCCGAACCTCACCGCAGATTTGTTCTGATATCTTCCTCCTGATTCTTATGATTGTGTGCATTGTTTAATCACCGTTTAGTCCCTGCTTGACTTGCAGGAATAATATGACACGCACGCATCACTCACCTCACGCCATGCTCATGTTCCCGGCAGTTCTGGATGATTCAGCTGTTAAGGTTTAAAAATGAGCAGGGGGTAATAATGAGCTCACAAGCCCAGGGTGTGTTTGAACTTGATAATGTAGGTGTAGGGATCTCCTGCTGCACAAAAACTCATACCTCTCCTAGTTAGTACACAGCAGGAGTAAACCTAATGCACGACTGGATCCTTAAAATCACGTTGTTTCCGAGTTCTTTATGACTATTTAATAATAATCTAGTTGATTATAAAGCTAATCCTGTAAACATGAATAAGTTTTTTTTTGTTGGTGTTGAGTAAACATGGTCAGGTCCAGAGTAACGAGGCGCGAGTGTACATTACACACAGCGTGTGTGGTTTAAGGTGCTGACACATTCCGAGACTGATACCATATTTTCCCTCGGCTTACTGCAGGGAAACGTGGGTCGTGGGCGCAACTTTAATGTCAATATGACAAGAAATTTAATAACCCACACCACAAATAGTTAGAGGTGTGATTAACTGCAAGAAGAAAAACCATTGAGAAAGAACAAAAACACTCCACACACACTCGGGGCAGCAAAGAACTGCATCAGTGTGTGTGTGTGTGTGTGTGTGTGTGTGTGTGTGTGTGTGTGTGTGTGTGTGTGTGTGTGTGCGCGTGTGTGTGACGGGGGTGGTGGTGGTGGTGGTGTTGGACTTGGATATAGTAAGTGTGTCAGCATGCCACCTAAAGTGTGTGTGTGTGTGGGTGTATGGCGTGTGTCCTCGTTAAGAGCAGCTGTGAACATACATATAAATATAAACATATATGGTG
>QNUK01000580.1:350000-389984 GCA_013621035.1 Clarias magur
TAACGCGTCATAAACGTGTTCATAAAAGCAAATAAGCGTGTGTGATGTTGCGCTGTAACACACTGTAATACAGGATCCGGTATTATAACGTTTCTCATTTTCACCTGGCATTAAATCATAAGATAGAGTTGCGTTAAACACGATATAAACATTTACAAAGCAGACGGCTGGCATTTATAAAGTGTCATTTACGCTTTATAACACCGCTAATATATTGTGGATGTATGATCCAGAAGAAGTAGTAGCAAATATGCATACATACGCAAATTTTAAAATAATACCACTTCAGGCTTGTGATTATTTGAGTCACTTCATGGTCACAGGATTAATCACGTAATACAATAGCATTACGATTACTATTTGTTATGTTTATTTAACCTTAGTGTGGAGACTAGAAGCATCAAAAACGAAAGAGAACTCAACACATGAAATCAACGCATGAACACATCATTATTCCTCAAGAACAGAAAGACCATTAAAAGGTCAGTAGGCCTTTTTATCTTACAAGCAAATCAGTCGTTATTTAAATATAGAATACTCTGAAAAGTCCATCATACTCCCTGTTTTGCATGGGAATAAAAATATTATTAACAAATGACTTGCATTTAAATAAACTGCCTCGTCTGCCTGCACAACCATCACATTAACACAACCTGGCTGGTATTATGGAGGGCGTCCTTGTGCCGTGACCCGTCGAGGCCGGGACTCCACTAAACCTCTGAAGGGGTGTGTGTGGGTGGTGTTGGCCTTTAAGTCCTGTAATTCCAGCGAGGATTTCAGACTTGTTTTTCCTGCACGTCCCACACACACTCGATCGGAACTCAACCTTCAAACTCTTCGTCATGTTCCTCAGACCTGTTCCTGAACAATGTGTGCTGAGCTGAATGAGGTCACTGATCTCAGGAAACCCCTGTCTACATGGAGAGCTGTATCTTGTCTGGGTGGCGTCAACAAAGTTAATCCCAGATGAATGCCAGGACCCGAACTTACCCGGCAGAAGATCGCCCAAAGCATCACCCTGTGCATCGTGGTGCCAAGTACAGTGCCCCACACACACACACGAAAACGTGACTCGTCAGACCAGGCCACCTTCTTCCATTGCTCCATGGTCCAGTCCTGATGCACATTGTAGGACTTACAGGACTTTTTTTTATCATAACCAGCGTTCACTTTTTTGAACCACTAGAATGTTACATTTTCTGAAAATACACTGAAGAGAACGGACTGAATACACTCGAGTCTGGAGTTCAGCTGTTGCTCAGTTCCACCTGACGCCCGAGTCTTCCTCCACACACTGCCACGGCAGTTATTTAACCAGCGTCGATGACCCGACCGACTCCATATATTACATTAGCAGATGAAATACTGCACTGTATGTGTGAAACAGTATCTTCACTATACATGTTCTAATACAGATGTAATATACAATATTTTATTTAGAGCCCTTAACGGTCATTGTCTCAAAGCGGCTTCACAAAATAAAAATAAGATAATGGAAATGTGTTGGAGAAAGTAAAAATGTCCCTTATGAGCAAGACAAAGGACGACGGCGACGCAAAATACACTATACAGCTTCGATAAATATCGATAGCTTTTGATAAAACCCCCACTCCCACATCACGTAACGGTCCGTACTGCGTGTAGGAGAATCTGCTCTGACCGAGTGACTGATCTCTGCCCGAGTCAGAGACGAGTAACTGTGAGACAGCGAGACAGCGAGACGCTCAGACTGTTGGCCTTCGGTGCAATATGACACACTGCGAGTAAAACAGCCGCGCCAGTAATAACAATCATATTAAACTAATGGTCCGTTTAGAGAACCAGTCACGATGGCCAAACGTATTTATTTTAATAGTTGCTCTCCATTCATGAAGGGTCAGGGTTTTTTTTTTGTTTTTTTTTCCAATCCCACAGCGCTGTCCAAGTCCACATTCTGACCGCACTGATTACAGTTCTCTGAGGACAGCTGTAAATCACAACGCGTTATCGTTTCTATAGCAACAGCTCATTCAAAAAGCAAAGCAAAAAACAAAAAAAAAAAAAAACAGTGCTTTATAACAGATGCTTATTTTTCAAAGAACATTTAGGGATCCCCAGTGCGTCTCCAGTGTGAGTCCTTTGAAAAGGTCAGACGAAAGAAGCTCAGGACAAAGGAATTTACTTTCACTTTTAGCAAGGAATATGTTTCATATTAGTAGCTTAAGAGTTTTTTTTTTTTTTTTTTTAAAGAAAAAAAGATGGTAAGGAGGAGAAAAAAACTAATGACTATTGGGCAGTTTTATAAGTTTGACAAGTTCCTTAATTTTGTGTGCTGAATTTAAAAAAAGCACAGTAAGAATGCGCTGTTATAGGAAAAATGATCTATTCTGGTGTGGTTGATTATTTTCCTAGAACAGAGTGACACAGAGAAGTTTACTACTTTACTTATCTTACAGCTTATATAGTCCTTAGTAGTTTTGTCAATTGATGTTGTGTGTAGCGCCTTGGGCCTGGAGGAACGCTGTTTCATGTCACTGTGTACTGAACTTTACACGGTTGAAATAACAATAAAATCCTACTTGACTTGACAAAGAGTTCCTGTTGTATCTCACACATACACTACAGTACAATAATACCAAATAGTATTTCCACTTTAATGTCAAACGACATCAGAATTATCAGGTTACTATTTCCGTAACTGATGACTGGGACGATTCAGGATTAAAGAGGCGGGCCGCGCTCACCTGCTCCTGGCTGACCAGTGAGAAGACATAAAGCGGCAGGAAGAGGCGGTTCAGCAGGTGATCGGTCAGAACGTCGTTCAGGAACTCGCAGTTGATGATGAGGATGTCGTTCAGGTAGTGCAGGTGATCTAGGTGTTCGGCTACCAGGTCGCTCAGCTTCCCTCTGTTCTTATGCCTGGGGAAGATAAAAACAAGAACGGACGCACGTTTGTATCTGTATCACCGAATTATTAACGTGTGAAGATTCTCAGTCATCCAGGTGAGGCTGTCGTGTCAGCTGGACTTCTTATTTCTTAAGTTAAAATGTTTCATGGCTCATCCAAGCAAACTAATAAAAACTCTTTTTTTTTTTTTTTTGCAACATCTACATCACTGCAACAATGAATTATTTATTTTTAATATATTGCATTAAAGGTCTTCTTCGTTCAAGCCATCTCAAAAGAAGCTCAAAAAGTTTTTTTTTTTGCCTGTCCTACACTGCCCTCTAGTGTTTGATATAAAAACTACACATAAACAGGTAATAATCACGCCTCCAGACGATCATTCCTGTTTATACAGATTTCCACAAATCTGCCCCGTCTTAACACTAATGTCAGTGGTTTAACGACATTACGTACACACACACACACACACACACACTGTTAAATCTGGTGCGCCGCTATAGGAAAATGATCAACAACACAAAAGTGGTCTCAAAACGTTTGCACATTGCTCGCAACAGCACTCGAAAACAAAAATAATAATAAATAAAATCAGAAAGCTCATAAATAAGCTGAAGATATCAGAAAATTCACAGCAAGCAAGACGACATGACCGCGGTTCTTACTCTTCGTCCGTCTGCACACACTTGTCCAGCTCGATGACGTGGCTGCCGATGAACCAGACCAGGTTGGAGAAGTAGGGCACGGCCGTTTTGTCCCGGATGTAGTGCAGCATGTGCTGGTTGTCCACTGCAGGAAGAGCGGGAGGACAGTTTTACGTTAAATAATCAGTAGGTTTATCTCTGACCTGTACAGCAGCCGTGCAAGCATGCCTTAATACGCCGTAAACTGATAGCGTCGAGCGAGTGCGCTAAAAATATTTACCTCGTACGTTAAGAAGGTCTAATGTTTATGCTAACGTTACACTGAATACAAAAGGGTTTATAAATAAACCATTTATGAACGTTTGTACAGAAAGGATTTTTTCATGAAAATCCTGTAAATTTTAGAAAAACGTGTGTGTGTGTATACTGTACATTCATGCACAAGAAGGCTGACTAACGCAGACCTCAATCCGATCAACTTCAGATCACGTAATGTGCGGGTGTTACTGCGGCTGATTATACTGCAGAGTTTACTTTGATTACATTTAAAAGCGTTTAGCATGCGGCCTTAAGGGACAGAGCGAGCTAGCGTCTCGATCAGAAACGCATCCTCGTGCTCGTTAACTAGCGCAGAGATCAACAGCACAATCCAGAACATTTAACCTAAACCAATCGTTTTATATCAATAGCGATGATCAAACAATAAATTCAGCCAACATATATTAAAAGATAACAAATAAATGACGAGCACAAATAATCAGTCAGCTTTGCCTAAAATAAACTGAAGCGTATTAAAAGGAGGCTCGCACTTTGAACCTTTATACTTAGCCATCTTTACTAAGATATGTTATGATCTTAAGCTGAAGACAAACAACATGATCTTAAGCACACCTTTTTGATGAAGAAATTCTATTCTTAAATAAAATACATTGTGTAAAAAAAAATAAATAAATAAATATAAAATATATATATATATATATATATATATATATATATATATATATATATATATATATATATATATACATATATATACATATATATATATACATACACACATACACACACACACACACACACATATACAAATGTATAAAAACTTGTCTAAACATTTTAATACTAAATTTATTGCTATACATTATACATTGATAACTAATATTATATTAATATAATACACATCATAGTATTTTTCTTTCCCTGAAGTGTGTATACATTTTTAGGCTGACTCTGTACATATACAGTATATAAACAATATAAGACTTGGCTAACGAGAATTTTATGACTGATGTGTGACAATCACCAGCCCCACCTAGAGGCGACAAAGTGCCTTGCAGTTGAGAAAATGTCAAAGATATAACAGCATGAAAGACTAAAACTACAGCTTACAAACAAGAGGATGTAGTTAATCACGTGATTATTGTGCTGAAATGGGTGACATTTTCTTTTTTTTTTAAGAAAAGAAGGTAATCTATTCTTATTAAAACACAGCGTTAAAGCTTTAAAGACTATGCTACTCAGTGCTGCTGTCTGAACCAAAGCCTTTTCCATGAGAAAGGAAATAAAAATTATTTTTCTTTGGAATTTGTAGATTATTGCACAGAATAATTCCCAACTAAAACATTTCATAATTTTAAAGTGAGCACTATTTAAAAAAAAAAAAAGAAAAAGTTGTACAGTTTTGAAATTGAGCAACTTACATGAGACTGGAATGGAATAAGGCACACAGGAGTCACCAGAGATGGAGGAGGGAAGAACAGACACACGGTTAATAGGGTTAAAGAGACTGAATGGAACAAGTGGAGCTCAAAATTTATTTATTTTTTTTAAGTGCACCTCAACTACACACCCTGCACAAACCCAGACCCCAGAGGTGTAACACAAAACCCTGAACAAAACCGAGACAGGAAACTCTTTCGGCATTCACACCAGGAGCGTGACAGAGCAGATGTTACCTAAAGCTAACTGACTTCACTTCAGGCACCGTTGCGCTTGAGAGTTTATTTAACAATGTGTTCGGATTATATTTAATACGAGTTCTACAGTCATCACTGTAACGGCTGAGTGTCTAAACCATGATGAAAATATTAACTTAGCTAAATTAATATTTAATCACAGATAATTATTCACAGATTCAGTCATGTGACCAGGGCTCGTTATAATATTTGAATTGGAAAAGCACCTGAGCGTAGAGTGGCACCGAACAATTTCTAATCAGAGTGAAGTTCGTATAAAGTAGGAGAGAAGTTTGAAAGATGGACACCATGCGATTTTAAGGCACTGTGCTTAAAATGAGTCTTTAGTAATATTTCCAGTTACGCACACCGCCACAAGTCATACACATTTTTTTAAACAAAAATATATTTTTTATAATTAGAGATTCAGTTGATTTCAAAATCATATTTTTTTTATACATTTCAATTTCATATAAATGTTTGTTTGCATGTGAAGTGGTTGAAATATTGCTGTTCCCCTACAATCCAACAGGTGGCGCACTATGAACTACTGACACGGCACAGCATCCTGCTAATTTTGTTTAAAATTTTAACAAAATCTGAAGAAGAAAAAAAAAATATATATATATATATATATATATTCAATCAGGATGTTTATTAAATCATGATACTTACAGAATCACAATACTAATCGAATGGACACCTAGGTATCATGACAATATGTTAAAATTATATCTTCGCTTTGGACGTAACGTCACTTTGATTTCCTGTTTCGAAAGGAAATGCAGCCACCAGTAAAGTCTCCCAGCTCGCTGTCCTTTCCACTGCAGCGATAAAACACCGTAATGTGTCATTTAAAGAGGTGCACTGAGAAGGAAAAGGAAGATTCTGTGCAGGTTATCTGTCACACCCCTAGAGTAGGAACATCTACAGAGGAATGCAATCAAACAAAATAAATAAAAATCTAAATAAATCAAAAATAATCCAAATAAATCCTGATAAACCTCACGGCATTCACAAAAAAGCCAAGAGGACATAAAGCAGGCGTGAGGGGAAGAATGTTTTAATCACTGAATAAACTATTAATATTAACTTCTCATGTTATAAATTAGCCAGGTGAACCTTGGTGTGTGTGTGAGAGAGTGTGTTACCTGCAGTAGCGTCAGCGTAGTAGCGTTATATGAGAGCGAGAGAAAGAGAGAGAGAGATGGAGGGAGAGAGAGAGACAGGTGCAGCACGGAGCCGGGGAGCCGTTCACTCACCTTTGTACACATTGAGTGTGATGGTCCTGACTGCGATCCTGACCATGCTCTCTGGATGGTTGAAAAACTTAATGGCCTCCGTGTACAGGGCAAAATCATTAGTGTGCTGGAAGCATGGGAGACACAGACGAGGACGTCAACACCAGGAAGGATTGGCTCAGAGACAGGAGCGCTGCGGGGACACTCCTACAGCTACACACTCGCCACTCCGCCTCTAACGCTACGTGTCCCTCCAGGATCCCTTACACCTCATCTCATTCCCTCATAAGCTCTGATCCTAGTCCTGATCCAAGCTGTTGCACATCTGCGGAACTGCAGGCGGCTGGGAGTAGCATTTTTCGTCTTAGACTTAAATTTACTCAGCTGATTGATTTACATCAGTTTGAATCTGTTGGTAGTTTTTGAGTTAATTGGAGTCTTTTAACGTCTAACTGCGTCTATACTTGAATCTAGTAGTGTCTATTAAAGTCTATCTGAATCTAGAGTCTGTTAGTACATCTTGTGGGAGGGGCTGTGGTGGAAGAGCAGTGGTGGCTCAGTTGGTTAAGGCTGTAAGTTTCTGATCAGAAGGTCGAGGGTTCAAGCCCCAGCACCACCAAGTTGCCACTGTTGAGCCCTTGAGCAAGGCCCTTTGCCTGTGCTGTAACGTACATGTGACAAATCTATACATATAATGAAACTGTGTTTTAGTGGGCGTGTCTGTTCATTAAAGATAATTGTGAAAAAAAATGGGGCAGGGGGGAGAGAGATGATTAATAGGACACATCGAGATGTTTTTTTTGGATGAGCTCGAGGTAACATATGGGTTTTGTTTCATCGAAATCAGCCCACTGGAAAAGATGATGCGCTAGATTGAAATTTAAATGGAAAAAATGGACTGGAAAAAAAAAAAATCATAAGTAAATATCCTAATTCAACAGATGGCGCTGTACATTTAAACACCCACGTGTGAGTGTGCAATTGAAATCTACTTAATAAAAGTGATCTCACACGGTGATTCTAATTTTTTTAGTTCATTCCAAAATTCAACAAATGGCGCTGTACACTGTTTAAAACGTGCTTTTAAAAAAGTGTGCAATTAAATTCCACGTGAATAAAGTGGTGGGCATGTCTAGTAATTGAGTTTATTTGAGTCTAGTCGCGTCTATTCGAGTGTATTTGAGCGCATTAATGTCTATGTAAGTGTGACAGAGTCTGTTAGTGTCTATTTGACTTTGTTACTTTATGTTTAAGTGCATTAGTGTCGATCCGCATTTGTGTCTGTATGCGCCTCTAAGAGTCTATGTGATTCTTCTATTTATTTGTCTACTATTATTCTTCTTCTTATTATTATTATTATAGTAGTAGTAGTACGACCAGCAGGCACCTACAGACAGAAACAGTGTGACAGATTGTTTTCTTTACTTTGTGCAAGTTCCTCATCACATGACCTCTGCTATCTAAAACCCAGGGTTAGTAGATCAGACACAGTACTATTTACAGTTTTTTTTTTTTCTTTTCCCCCAGAGTATAATCTCTAAACAGTTAACGCTCGCAGCAACAAATCTCTCATACAGCAAATCCTTCCTTGCAGGTTTTCTCTATTCCTGACACCAGCGCACCACCGTGGGTAACAGGTGTCCGTGAATAAAGAACATAAGGTACCGTTTTATTCAAAGGCTGGCTTAATGAGGACTTCGTAACGCACGCATAAGCTCCGAACGCTGAGCTTTGGACCAGGACCGAAGAGGTTACGGGATAAATAAAGCACAGCACACGAGACAGGAAAATGATCAACCGAGGTGCTACCAAGCTGTAGAGTCTTGTGCATGTGTTATGAAGGCGTCACGTAGACAGCCTTGTAATAACGCTGTACCAGAGATAACTTGTGCAACCATTTACAGTACACCAATAACTTTCCCCTATACAAAGGAGACGAACCAGAAACACAAACAAACCAAAAACATATCAATTGTTTTTTTAAATCTGTGGTTAATATTTGTTTACATTTAGCATCATTATTTTTGATTTCTTCACTCCTGCTCATCTGGTTTATTAATTTTTTTCCGGAAACCTTCCGGAGCGGGATCGTACCAGATCCTTACCTCGTTGTAAAAGAAATGCACAGTGTGGTTGTTGAGCTTCAGCGACAGCGTCTTCAGAAAGGAGATGTAGTAGGCCATGATCTCCTCGTCAGAGAAGTCGAACTTGTGCACGATGATGGAGTTGACGTGGTTGTTCGACAGCAAGTAGTCTGCAGAAAACAGCAAGAAATGTCATTACGCGGGGAGAAAAGGAAAAAAAGAACGAATTAACTAACATTCTGAGGTTAAACCCGGGCACTTACACAGAGACGTCTCGTGACTTATGTTCTCGAACAGGATGTTGAGCGTCTGCAGGAGCTGCACGCAGACGTACCGGCCCGACTTCTGTCGCAGGATGTTGAGGAAAAACGCAAACATGTTCTTCTCCAAAAAGAAGCTGGAAATGAGGAGAGAGTAAAACCTCAAGCACTCAGGACGAACAATGATAATAACAAAAGTATTAATAGTGATGATAAAAAGGAAGGTAGAACCGCACTCAAAGACCGAGCTGTCATTCTGATCGCCCCAAATGAGGATTTCCGTGATGGAGCGAATGGTCTCGACAAGCAGATTCCGGTTGTGATCGGTGACCGTCGTGTTCTTCGTCAGGACGTGATACATATACCTGAGGAGACAAAACAGGACAGGTCAGGGTGAGCAGGAGCGTCTTCTCTATAAGACTTCAGATTAAACACAGACGACTGCTATCCAAGGGCATGACAGGGCGCGTCCGCGCATTGCATATGTTTTGAGGTGTTAAAGCGCACGGACTATAGTCCTGATCTCGCCTGAGTAATGATGAAGACGTGAATACAGCGATGCATTCATGAGTCACAGCTCGGCCTGAAACATTTTATAACGAGGGAATACGGAAGCTTGTTTACAGACGGACAAAACAAGGAGACTATGTCATAGAAATCTTAACAAAATAAATTCAACAGCCAGAGTGCGGATAATTTTTGACTCACCCTCCTGTATATTAGTGACAGGAATCACCGGTCACCTCCCGGTACGATACGATATTCTCACAATACCTCTGTGCTGATTTGATTAAAATTGCGATTCTATACATGTCACAATTTTTTTTATATCCTGATTCAATGTTATATTTTTCCCTTAATTATGTTACAATTTTAAACCTTTAAAAAAAACTAAAAAAAGGTAGAGTAATGCAGCCTGTTCATAATCACATTAGTTTTCTCACTTAAAAAAAAGAACCAAGAGCAGCATTTAAACACTGCAAACTAACTTCAAATACAAAAGTTTGACTTCAAAATATAAACACAAAGCTTCATTGTTACTGAGCATCAAGGCATCTCGATCATTCGCCATAATTAGCGTTTCTCAACAAAATTAACAAATAATTTACGTCTACCACACCGGATGAAAATGTATAAATAGTTTAAAGCACCACCTGTAGGAGTATAAAGAAACTGTGATGTACATTTAAACCTCCTCAAACGCCTCCAAAGTCTCAAATCTCAATTTGAGGAAGGAATTCAAGAGGAACTAGGGTCAGTGCGATTCGGCAACAGGAAAAGAGTTTGTAGAAACAGGTAAAAGGTTAAAGTATTTGACACTTTGTTTACACCAAGTTGTACTTCTTTCATCGTCAGATAAATAAACTCCCTGTTCGGTAATCGGAGAGTACAAGTAGCTTATTGGTGGCTTATTTTAAAGTAAATTATTAAATCCACCACATAACGGTTCATAACACTGATAACAGGCATTTTTGATTTCACTTATGGTGCAGGTTAAACTTCAGGCAGACACAGAAGTACTGCACAAGTTTCATTAAATTCTGTCCAGACAGTTTTTGTGTGATGATGCGATAAAATCTGGCTGGTTTTTGGTCCTCCAGTGTATGAAATATGATCACTGTACCTACAAAACTTTGACTTTATTTATATAGATGATGAAAACAGGGAGAAGCTGTTTAACTGGAATTCCTGTACGTACGTGACGTCATGACGTAATACGCAAAAAACACGAGCGCAAATACACAAGTTCACATCATTCACATAATGTGCAACTGTAAAATATTTACTTGTTTAAAAACACATCATATTCTGCAACACATAATGCACGTCACGTAATATGATGTATGTGTGTGTGTGTGTGTGTGTACAGATAATGCGTAAATGTACGTAATTACACTAAGGCACGTCAGATGTACAGCCTGAAGAGGGAGCTCACAAAACAGCCAGGCTTATTTTACACAACAGCTAATAAATAATACGTCGTTTTTAAGGGCTTATAACAGTCACAATGCTAAAAGAAATGACAAACAAAAATAAAGTTAGCTAAAGAGCTAGCTGGCGTTTTGTTGCGAAACGCAGCTCGCGCGCTCCGGCTAGCTGTGCTAAGCTACACGGGCTCGCGACACTTACTTCAGGTGATCCAGAGAGTGGATGTTTCTGGACTTGCCCTGCCCTCCTACCCAGCCCCGGGACCGTCCGAACATCGTGGCAGTCCTCTTCTACACTGTCACGTTATTGTATTTACTCAAACTATTAACTAAAATGATCCATTACTGCTGAAAGTGAGCGAGCGAGAGAGAAAACATCCCTATCGCTAGTTAGCGCGAGGACAGTGACAGACAAGCGTGGCTGAACACCAATTCACCCACAAGACCCTTCATCGGGTGCACTACGTAGCCTGGGACTTAATGAAATCACGTGCCGGCCTAGTGCACTATAGCTTAACTAGGGAGGGATTTGTAACAGCACCAGTTGGTCGTATGAGCTCCTGCTAGAGAACGGGGTAAACATGGGATTTGTAGTTTCAGTGTCGTCGCTGTAAAGGCGTTGCCGCGGTTTATGGACTACAACTCCCAGCGGAAACGTGCACATGAGGCGTGTTTACGTCATAAAAAACGCGACTTGTGTTTTTGTTTTTCTTATTTGACCCCCGGATTGTAAACGTGCCTCCTCACTTTTAATGTTGATTTGGTTTGTTTGTGAAACTAGTTTCTGTGAAAAAAAGTGAAGATGCGGATATTTTAAACTAATCGACGCAAGTGATGAACAAGAAGGAATCTAAAAAAGAGAGGAGGTTTTTAAAAATGGCTGTTATACAGTAAGTCAGGTTGATGTGAAGTGTTCCAGGGCAACATGGGATGCCGAGAGAGATTTTACGTGATAAAAACGTGGTAAATTCTTTACTTTTTTTCTTTCCCGAGGTGACTGGTATGTTGGACAAGGTGCAGAGTCAGGAGATGTGTGTGTCCTCCAGTTCCCTGTTCACACACCAGACTGGACAGCATTAAAAATATATATTTAGAAAAGTCTTTCCAGTCATTACAGTCATGCACCTGTAGAGGGAGCCACGCATTCTGCACTTCTTCTAAACCTTTCTAGACAGGATCACATGTCTGAGAGTCTATGCCACACTCTGTTTATTTCCGATTAGATTCCGTGGAATCTTTAATCGACGTCCTTCCATATATGTTTTATCTCGGCCTGTTCTTCGTGAACGTCCTCATCCTGTACTACGCCTTTCTCATGGAGTACATAGTGCTTAACGTGGGAATCGTGTTCCTGCCCGAGGACATGGACCAGGCTCTGGTGGATCTGGGTGTCCTTTCAGACCCGGCGTCCATCCCGTACGAGACAGACTCGGAGTTCGACGTGTTCGAGGGATATCTGGAATAGGCGGTACTGAGAGACAGGACATGGCTCGGGTTGTGAGCCGGTTGTGTGGTGGAGAGACGGTGCTGTGGGGAACACAGCCCTCGACTGAAGCGACGATGATGATGATGATGATGATGATGGAAATTGCGATTAGCGATGGTTGTAGCTGTGACAAACTGGTGCCTTGGTCATTACACGGAAGGAACCTGTGCATTAAGCAGAACGCACATGACCCGAGGTACGGAAGTTTCCAAATCTCCAACAATTTATATGTTGTAAGAATTAATTTTATCTCATTCTTGTGTCCAAGTAAACAGAAAGCTACAGGTTTACCTCCGACTCTTACGAAGTGCTGACGCTGGAGACTCCTTCCATGCACGTACAAAAAAAACATTGCCACCATAACTTCATCACGTGTATCTCTTCAGGTTGTCCAGGCGTGCAGACCTCCACTTCCGGTGGAGTTTTCCCAGGGACGAGCCGAGCAGGACGTCTACGCCGTACCGATCGCGTCAGACGTGACATCATCGCCTACACCGTGGCTCCCTGATCACCTCTGGCTTTGTTTTAGACTTATGATTTGTTCAAGCTGCTGAGATTCACGTCCGGTTTACGGCCACAGCATTTCATCATTCATTAGTATTATTATTAACATTTTAATTAAATAACGTCCTAAAGCACTTAACATTCAACACTTTCATTTTCTCCAGAGATGTCTGACTGAATTTCTGCATGTTTTTAGTTTTATTTTAATGCTGTAGATTAGATGATTCAGGCGAGTGATGCCTCTCTGAGACCGACAGGAAATTCTCTCAGTGTTTCTGCTGCTTTTGAAGAGTGTGAGAAGCTTCGCGCTCGCGACTGTACGAGCTGGAAATAAAGTGCATTTGATCCAATCGATGGATTTCAGATACAAACCCTATATATATATATATATATATATATATACATATATACTGTATGATGTATGTAAATACACAGACATATATATATATATATTTAATAAATAATTAATTTTACTTAATGCACTTCTGAAACTGTGATGTTTTATTCTTACATTTTGCAGAAACATGCCTTAACATATCCATTAAAAAAACACAATAACTGCTTGATTTATTTTTGATTTTGTTTTGTTTTTTTTAGAAATAAAGTAGTTTATTAGACAGCAGCTCGACCATTAAAAAACACAGATATGAAATATTGCAACAGAGAAATAAAGGCACCATAGAAGATTAGTGTTTTTGCAGAGGTCCCAGCATTCAGTAGAGTGTGTGTGTGTGTGTGTGTGTGTGTGTGTGTGTGTGTGTGTGTGTGTGTGTGTGCGCGCACCCAAGTAGAACAGTGTTAGTAGCAGCCTTTTCATTTTAAATAAAAGTTAGGATTGATATTAGAGAGCTTTTATCCTGCAGTCCTGAATCTGAAGATGCTCGAAAACGCCGTAAGGAATGCACTCGTTCCACATCCTGGAAGAACAAAGAGAGATTTTCAAATATTTGTAAAAAAAGAAAGCAAAAAGAAAGCAAACTTTCATTTTTATTATTTTTCTTGAAATAGTGTGTGTGTGTGTGTGTGTGTGTGTGTGTTAGATGTGAAAAGGTTGTGCGTTCAAATCCTGTGAATAAAATCAATCAATCAATACGAGGGGCGTTCAAATCAAACTGGGACTTGTGACAAAAAATTTCCTGCAATGAAGCCTAAAAGCGACGGACATTTCCAGAAGACTTCGAGCACGGCGTGATGATGAGACTCTTAGTGGCAGTAAAAGGTTTTAAGGAAGGCCGCTCGTCCGTCGGAGCGCACTGCGGTACCCGTGAGCGAGTGACACGCGTCTGTCTGTGGGAACTGAACACACACTCGTTCACCAAAACCACTTGCACATTACTGGAACTCGGCTGAGTTATGGCCACGCCCCCTGTACTGTCCTGACCTCGCTCCACAGGAGTTCCTGGGAGGCCAGAATGCATCTTCAGACGTGGGGCAGGCCGTCTGATCGTGTTTCTGCCGTAATGAGAAAACGTTCGACCTTGATGGGGTGCGAGCACTAGTGAGCACGTCGCAGGGTTTCACTAACGGGGGATTAGGTACAGGACTAAACGGAGTGTTTACTCTCACAACCGTGTTCTCTTATCCTGCACAATCACAAGTCCTGCTTTGACTCGAACGCCACTCGGAATTAAAACAGAAAGCTGAGCTGTGACCGGCGTCTTTCTGCTCACTGTCGCATGTTTAAGCTCTAAAGGTCTCGGACAGATTTGAGCTGAACAAAAGAAATTTTTTAAAAAGACATTTTTATACATCGGCATCATTACTATCAAATACTACAGTTTAAAGTGTGTGTGTGTGTGTGTGTGTGTGTGTGTGTGTGTGTGTGTGTGTGTGAGTGAGAGACGTACTGTAAAGATTTCACGCTAGATGAGTCCTTTAACGCAGTGCTGAGCTTTTTGGCTCCGATGTCAGTAAACTTGTTACACTTCACACTGACGACAGAAAACAACAATAAAATATTATTTTTCTTTAAATAAACATATTTATTTCGCAGCGTTTACATAAAGGATTTAAGCAAAGAATCAATTTCCCTCTTCAGCAATAACGTTCATTAGTTTGATTATGAGTATTAATTACATTTATTTCTTCACTGGTTAATAAATTTGCACGTTTTTTGTTTCAACAGTTTTTTTACTCGTGGCTACAAACAAACACACACACACACACACACACACACACACACACACACAGTATAAATAAATATCTCCAATGTCTAATTAACATTTTGAAATCTTTCACTTTTCATTTACTTTTGCCTTCAAAAAACTTTTTACAATATTAAATAAATCAAACATATTAAAGTTATTTATATATTTATTTATTGCTTTGTTTAATGTGCATCTTATTATTTATTTATTCTGGACAGTTTTTATTCATTTTAACCCCGATACTTTCCTTTTTATTTGCTGTTGCTTCTATAAACTCCTCTGCACAAACAGTTTCAGTTTCAGTTTTAAGCTCTCACACACTGATGCCACCTAGAGGAAGTGTGTGTGTGTGTGTGTGTGTGTGTGTGTGTGTGTGTGTGTGTGTGTGTGTGTGCGCGTGCGTGTGTCCGTCCTTCTCTCTATTCTTCCAACCTTTATGTTCCCTTTTTTCTTCTTCCTAGTGGAACACTTTGATGATTGAATGTGATTTTATCATTTTAAAAGTGATGATGATAAATAAATGAGAGTGAAGGTCAGTGAAGGTCAGTGAAGGTCAGTGAATTAATCTGCCTTCTTCTTTTATTTAACCTTCGAAGGCCTGAAGAGTGTGTGTGTGTGTGTGTGTGTGTGTGTGTGTGTGTGTGTGTGTGTGTGTGTTAGGAGCGAGCGCTCGGTGTAGAGCTGAACGCGCAGTGTTAAACCGCTAAACCTGACAGTGAGCTTCAGGATCAGGACTTACTCCAGGTCCTGCAGGGACGTCATGCGCGGTAAAACCGACGCCAGGCTCTCGGCCCCGCCGTCCCCGATCACGTTTCCACACAGACTGAGGGAGGAGAGAGAGCGAAAGGTTACTGACACGCACTGTGGCATCGTCTACACACTCTGCTATTAATGGAAAGAAAACGGCTGAGATAGGAAAAAGTGGGTGTGGCAGGAGAGAAAGTGGGTGTGGCAAGAGAGAAAGTGGGTGTGGCAAGAGAGAAAGCGGGTGTGGCAAGAGAGAAAGCGGGTGTGGCAAGAGAGAAAGCGGGTGTGGGGGGGGTGAGGGTGAGCATGGTGGGAAAGTGGGAGTGTGTGAGAGTGGGCGTGACAAATGGGAAAGTGGGTGTAGGTTGTTTTATGAGAGTGGGTGTGGTAAGAGGTAAAGTGGGTGTGGCTGTTTTTTGAGTGGTTGTGACCGCAGAGAAATTGTATGTTGTCGTTTTAAAAAGTGGGCGTTGTAGGTCTGTGTACCTGAGGCTCTGCAGCGAGGATACAGACGGCAGGGCTTCAGCAAGTTTCCGCACTCCGGCGTCTCCAATACAGTTCTGAGAAAGGCTGAAATGTTGAAGGAAGGATTTTAGCGTTAAACACACTCACTATGACACACACACACACACACAGTGACACACACAAGAGTGTTTATGATGATCAATGAGGTGAGAAAGACGTGAGACTGACTTCAGCAGCTCCAGAGACGACAGCGAGCTCAGCACAGCGGCCAACTGCTCGGCTTCAGCGTCACCCAGTTTATTCTTCTCGAGACTGCAGGAGAGAAACGGAGGGAGGCGTCAGTGAGGAGTGTGTAAAGCGTGAACACAGACGAGTGTCAGTGAGGAGTGTGTAAAGCGTGAACACAGGCGAGTGTCAGTGAGGAGTGTGTAAAGTGTGAACACAGGCGAGTGTCAGTGAGGAGTGTGGAAAGTGTGAACACAGGCGAGTGTCAGTGAGGAGTGTGTAAAGTGTGAACACAGGCGAGTGTCAGTGAGGAGTGTGTAAAGTGTGAACACAGACGAGTGTCAGTGAGGAGTGTGTAAAGTGTGAACACAGGCGAGTGTCAGTGAGGAGTGTGTAAAGTGTGAACACAGGCGAGTGTCAGTGAGGAGTGTGTAAAGTGTGAACACAGGCGAGTGTCAGTGAGGAGTGTGTAAAGCGTGAACACAGACGAGTGTCAGTGAGGAGTGTGTAAAGCGTGAACACAGGCGAGTGTCAGTGAGGAGTGTGTAAAGCGTGAACACAGACGAGTGTCAGTGAGGAGTGTGTAAAGCGTGAACACAGACGAGTGTCAGTGAGGAGTGTGTAAAGCGTGAACACAGACGAGTGTCAGTGAGGAGTGTGTAAAGCGTGAACACAGGCGAGTGTCAGTGAGGAGTGTGTAAAGCGTGAACACAGACGAGTGTCAGTGAGGAGTGTGTAAAGCGTGAACACAGACGAGTGTCAGTGAGGAGTGTGTAAAGCGTGAACACAGACGAGTGTCAGTGAGGAGTGTGTAAAGCGTGAACACAGACGAGTGTCAGTGAGGAGTGTGTAAAGCGTGAACACAGACGAGTGTCAGTGAGGAGTGTGTAAAGCGTGAACACAGACGAGTGTCAGTGAGGAGTGTGTAAAGCGTGAACACAGACGAGTGTCAGTGAGGAGTGTGTAAAGCGTGAACACAGGCGAGTGTCAGTGAGGAGTGTGTAAAGCGTGAACACAGACGAGTGTCAGTGAGGAGTGTGTAAAGCGTGAACACAGACGAGTGTCAGTGAGGAGTGTGTAAAGCGTGAACACAGACGAGTGTCAGTGAGGAGTGTGTAAAGCGTGAACACAGACGAGTGTCAGTGAGGAGTGTGTAAAGCGTGAACACAGACGAGTGTCAGTGAGGAGTGTGTAAAGCGTGAACACAGACGAGTGTCAGTGAGGAGTGTGTAAAGCGTGAACACAGACGAGTGTCAGTGAGGAGTGTGTAAAGTGTGAACACAGGCGAGTGTCAGTGAGGAGTGTGTAAAGTGTGAACACAGGCGAGTGTCAGTGAGGAGTGTGTAAAGTGTGAACACAGGCGAGTGTCAGTGAGGAGTGTGTAAAGTGTGAACACAGGCGAGTGTCAGTGAGGAGTGTGTAAAGTGTGAACACAGGCGAGTGTCAGTGAGGAGTGTGTAAAGCGTGAACACAGACGAGTGTCAGTGAGGAGTGTGTAAAGCGTGAACACAGACGAGTGTCAGTGAGGAGTGTGTAAAGTGCGCATGTGGTTCTTTTTCTAAGAAAACATTATCTTGCTCTATTATTTCCCTCTTTTACTTTCTTTGCAGCCAGGGGGCCAAAAGTTTTGAGAATGACACAAATATTACTTTTCACAAAATCTGCTTCTCGTGTGTTTTTAGATGTCTGTGTGTCAGATGTTACTCTGGTATCTGAAGTGTAATTGCAAGCGTTTCACAAGTGAGTCAGAGGCTTTTATTAAACGTCACATCAGGTTTATGCAGACAGTCGATATTTACAGGGTTGATCTTCATTACTCAAGACCTCTGCAGTTCATCCTGACATGCTGTCAATCAACCATATCCTGCTGTCAATCCATACCCTGACTGATGGAGCCCATTCTTACAAGTTCCCAAGTTCTCACTGGGATTGTGATTGTGATCTTTTGTTCCCCGAGACACTTAGTGATAATTTTTTCCTTATGGTGAGGAGCTCCATCATGCTGGAAAAGGCAGTGTCCATCAGCAAAGCAGCACCAGGAGCAGGAGGAGAGGAGGAGGAGGAGGAAGAAGAGAGGAGGAGGAGGAGAGGAGCAGGAGAGGAGGAGGAGGAGCAGGAGAGGAGGAGGAGTAGCAGGAGAGGAGGAGGAGGAGGAGGAGAGGAGGAGCAGGAGAGGAGAGGAGGAGGAGGAGCAGGAGAGGAGAGGAGGAGGAGGAGGAGCAGGAGAGGAGGAGGAGGAGGAGAAGAGGAGGAGGAGGAGAGGAGGAGCAGGAGAGGAGGAGGAGGAGCAGGAGAGGAGGAGCAGGAGAGGAGAGGAGGAGGAGGAGCAGGAGAGGAGGAGGAGGAAGAGAGGAGGAGGAGGAGCAGGAGGAGGAGAGGAGGAGGAGCAGGAGAGGAGAGGAGGAGGAGGAGGAGCAAGAGAGGAGGAGGAGGAGCAGGAGAGGAGGAGCAGGAGAGGAGGAGGAGGAGCAGGAGAGGAGGAGGAGGAGAGGAGGAGGAGGAGCAGGAGAGGAGAGGAGGAGCAGGAGAGGAGCAGGAGAGGAGAAGGAGGAGAAGAGGAGGAGGAGGAGCAGGAGAGGAGGAGGAGGAGAGGAGGAGGAGGAGCAGGAGAGGAGAGGAGGAGGAGCAGGAGAGGAGCAGGAGAGGAGGAGGAGGAGAGGAGGAGGAGCAGGAGAGGAGAGGAGGAGGAGGAGCAGGAGAGGAGGAGGAGAGGAGAGGAGGAGGAGGAGCAGGAGAGGAGGAGCAGGAGAGGAGGAGGAGCAGGAGAGGAGGAGGAGCAGGAGGGGAGGAGGAGGAGAGGAGGAGGAGGAGGAAGAAGAGAGGAGGAGGAGGAGAGGAGCAGGAGAGGAGGAGGAGCAGGAGAGGAGGAGGAGTAGCAGGAGAGGAGGAGGAGGAGGAGGAGAGGAGGAGCAGGAGAGGAGAGAGGAGGAGGAGCAGGAGAGGAGGAGGAGAGGAGGAGGAGCAGGAGAGGAGAGGAGGAGGAGGAGGAGCAAGAGAGGAGGAGGAGGAGCAGGAGAGGAGGAGCAGGAGAGGAGGAGGAGGAGCAGGAGAGGAGGAGGAGGAGAGGAGGAGGAGGAGCAGGAGAGGAGAGGAGGAGCAGGAGAGGAGCAGGAGAGGAGAAGGAGGAGAAGAGGAGGAGGAGGAGCAGGAGAGGAGGAGGAGGAGAGGAGGAGGAGGAGCAGGAGAGGAGAGGAGGAGGAGCAGGAGAGGAGCAGGAGAGGAGGAGGAGGAGAGGAGGAGGAGCAGGAGAGGAGAGGAGGAGGAGGAGCAGGAGAGGAGGAGGAGAGGAGAGGAGGAGGAGGAGCAGGAGAGGAGGAGCAGGAGAGGAGGAGGAGCAGGAGAGGAGGAGGAGGAGGAGAGGAGGAGGAGGAGCAGGAGGAGGAGGAGCGGGAGAGGAGGAGGAGGAGAGGAGGAGGAGGAGCACTTACTCCAGGTGATGGAGCGACTGAAGGGCCGGTAAGATTTCCGCCAGCCGGAGAAACACTTCAGGGCTGTTCTGCTGGCCGAGCCTTTAGTAAATAAAGAAAACACACAATGCTGATCAGTACCCACACACACACACACACACACACACACACACACACACAGAGCAGATGCTCTATTTCTGTTAATCATTTTCTGTAATAATAATTGGGGAAATATTTACTCAAGTCATGTGTGTGTGTGTGTGTGTGTGTGTGTGTGTGTGTGTGTGTGTGTGTGTGTGTGTGTGAGTGTGTGTGTGTGTGTTTCCTTCCCTGCTTTTCTATTCTCCCTTATCTTTTCGTCCTTCTATGTTTATTAACACCACATGAACAGAGCGTGAACAAGACACTGAAGGATATCGATCAAACAGAACTCGTAAAAGATTTCACAGAAAACAAAGAGGACGGCGAAGTGAGGATGAGGATTCACAGGGGAACAACCTCAGCCTCTTCAGGGGTAAACTCAGGAGCCCAGCTTGAATTGCTCTAAACACCACTAACATTTTAACAAATAAAGTGAATTATAGAGTTCAATTTCCAATATGTAAATGATTGATGATGAATATTATCCCCACGCTTTGTTGTGACCTCATGAGTAAAAAAGTGAAAGTAGCAGACTGAAGTACTCAGTTTAACGTACAGTTACGGAGTTAGTTAACCAATGCACTAAATGCAGTGGCTAAAACCATAATCTGTATTATTCCTTAAAATCCCGTAATAGTATCAGACGTGTCGAAAGTCACCGGAGGAGGAGGAGGAGAAGGAGAAGAAATTGCAACCCGGGAAAGGTTTTGTAAGCACATTTAAAGTGCAAGGCGGATTTAAAGTGCATGTACGTGCACGGATGTTTCTAATGAAAGTGTGAAGCCAGTCTTCTTAAAGGAGATGTGAAAACAAAACGTCAAAACCTGGCCACAAAAACCAGACAAATATTTCAAAGAAAAATCCCATAAAAAACAAAAAGGGAATACATCTGTTTGTGATCTGTTTGGGACATTCACTTTGATGCCATGACGATGTCGTAATTACAAATCAGGAATGTGTATTGTTCCACTTGTCACGCCTACAGCACAGTGAGATTCACAGTACGAGGGAGTTTTGCAAGTTCTTTCAACCAACGCCAACCGCGCCATAATCAGTACCTCTGGCCTAGAAGGATTGCTGGCATTCTGGGGATTTCTGGTAAAGGAGGATTTAGAAGGAATGAATGGTTTGTAGTATGAAGGAAATTCATCAGACTCACTCGTACTCCAGCTTGTGAAGATGCCTCACGGCAGGAACGCCGTTCTCCAGAGCCGGCTCGGCCTCACTGCGAACACAAACGTCACTATTTCAGCTCTGGATCTTTAAGCATATATTGTGTACGCTGTACTGTAAACCCAAATCTCACACAAGGAACGTTCACTCCAACGGGAGATCAAATGAAGTTGTTGAAACTGGAACTGGAGGCGTCAGTTAAGCTAGCGTTAATTAAGCTGGGCTTCATTTTACTCTATCACTCTGATATGGAAAAGTGTATAAATAAGAGTGTATCCTTGTTAAGACGAGCAATCCTTTGATCTGTAACAAGCATTCTGTAAAGCGTTGCTGATGTCTCACCATAAGGGCAGCTTCTTCTCATTGTGGATTTGTACAAGAATGACCAGGTTCTCCACGTCAGACACCTGCGACACCTTCAGAGGGTTTATAGAGAACTTTTCAATGGCGTTTTTCAAACTTAGTTGATCATTACTGCGATGCAGATCCTCCCACAGGTTAATGGTGTCCATCGTAGGTGCCCTATTGATAAGAAAGAGGCAATAAATACTTCAAGAAACCATAGAGCATGGTTTTAAAAGCCATTTTAGACATTCAGATGGGACTCTAAGGTTAGATGGGATGGGACTCCATTTTTTTATTGGTCAAGATTTAGGGGCAGTGGTGGTCTAAACACTTCTGGGTTACTGATCAGAAGGTCAGGGGTTCAAGTCTCCGCAGCACCAAGCTACCCCTGTTGAGCCCTTGAGCAAGACCCTTTACCCTATTTCCTCTAGAGGGCACTGTATCATGGCTGACCCTACCCTCTGACCCCAGCTTCCTAACTGTATTATGCAAATAATATTAATAATTTCACTGTGCTGTTAGGTACATGTAACAAAGAATTTAATCTTAATTTAAACAAGACAATTAAATTTCCCCCCTTTGTGACCTCATAAAAGAAGATCCTCAGCCGTAGTGCATTTACATAGGCTGTGTAAATCACGCCACACTAACACACACATACACACACATTTTGAGGAAGTTCTGAGACCTGTGTTAACTTACTAAAGAAATAGTAACATAATATATGAGACCCTTAATGAAAAGAATTAACAGACAAATCAATTTCAATTTCAAATTATACATCTTGTGTCCAGACACATATCCAGGAGTATATCATATCTTGAGACTTTAGTGATTAGAAACTAATCTATAGAGTGATTCGTTTTGATGTTTTAATGTGCACCAGTAACGATGTTGCCAAGAAGAAAAAACTCCAATGCAAATTGGTAAATAAATTGTAAATACAGTGGAACCTCGGATTGCGAGTAACGCAGTTTACGAGTGTTCCGCAAACCGAGCAAAGATTTTTAATACATTTTTAATCGGAAACCGAGCAAGTATTAGTTTACGAGCACTGAGTATCATGTATCACGCATCACGAGACTCTTATTTTGACACCAAGCGTCACTCTCTCACCTTTTCACCACCCGAATTCACAAATGAATTATGCTCGTAATCCAAAGTTCCACTGTAAATACTTTGGACACAATGTGTTAAAATGTTTAGTGTTATATTGCTTAGACTTCCGTTTGTGGCCAATTCACCGCCTTTGGGTACAAAGATGCTGACAAAGAAAAAATGTGGATTAAAGTCTTGGAATCTTGGTGAACGACTGGTGGCAGATCACCTACAGGAGCACTGTTGCATCAAAGAATGATGAATGTACAGGACAAGTGAACTTGACTCATACTGCAGAATTTGACCCAGGTGTTATTGGCAGCAGCTTGTTCACAATGATGTGAAACAAACACATAACACACATATATTACAATATTTAAAGGAGCATTAAGTGTACTCAAAAACATGGATTTCTTACCGAAATGAGGCAACACAGTTCAGCGCAACCAGGTCTTTGAGCCCACTGAGGGGAACACACGTGTCCCTCAAGTCAATGGAGAACATCTGTTTAAGTCCTTTGGTATGCGAAAGATGATGCCAAACAACGTAGGCATCGACTGGAGAGAGCTGAGCTCCACAAAACGACAGATTGTCAGGAAGGTTTTTGGCCAGAAGTTTGGTGAGTTTGATGTTTTTGGCCTCGTACACACAGTGGAACAGTTCCAGTAACCTGCTGGGGATCATCTCTGCCGGTTTCAGATTCTCCAGATGGACTTCCACTGCTTTCCTTTTCGCCTGGAGGTCGGTACTGCTTTGGAAAACTCTAGAACAAAGAATGGTGCTTTTCTGAAAAAGTAGTCCCATTACGAACCATTGTAGTACATCCTGCCATTCTCCCTGAAATTTCCTCTTCCGTTGATAAAGTGAGATCTGAGCCAGCAGAGTTTTATCATTCAGCTCTTTGGAATGAACCAGAAGCATGGCACTTAGAAGGGTCTGTACAAAAAGATTCGCAAAATAAACGACCTGGTTCTTGTCAGATTCTTCACACTGTGTATGCGTCATAAGTATTCCAGAGTTCAGGCCGTAGTCTACCAATGTTTTGTTCAGATTTTGGTTTAAAAGAGAGGTTTGAGTCTTAAATCCACCCCATGCTACCTTACACAGCTGTGCAATGTCCTGTTTGGATCCCTCAAGGTCCTCATTAAGCTCTAGAAGCTGGCTGAGCACTCTCTGGTATAAATCCGTAAGAGTCGATGGCAAACTATCACCACTGTTTTTTAGACGCTCCAGCAAAAAGCAAGTGAGGTGGCACAGCAAAGGGTTCGAGCATAAACTGAAAATGTATTTCTGGCTTTCAAGCTTCGTTAGTGCCTCCTGCTTCTCTGATGCATCGGCAAAATAGTTTGAGACGTACGTCTCAATGTCTTTTGGAGAAAAGCAACACAACTCCAAGATACTGTCTACTTTGCGCAGCAGCTGATTCAGGACATCCTTGGGTCGGGTGGCAATCAAAAGGGTGCATCCTGACAGAATCTTTTTCTGAAACAAACCAGAAAATAGCTGCCGAATACTGTAGTTGCCATCCGTAACTGAGGTAGCGGGGGATTGAAGAAGACCTTCAAGGTCTTTCATGTCATCGAAACTGTCAAAAACTACAAGAACCTTCTCCGGAAAGGTGAGAACGTGCTTGAAGACGGCATCAGAATCATCACACCGAGGAGACGTGGATGAGTCAAACAGCAAACTCTTTAGACTGAAGCCTGCCTCAGTCAGATTAAGAACCTTGCAATTCAGCAAAAAGATGAACTGGAACTGCCGAAGGCCGCCGGTGGTCCAGTCCAAGGCCAAACGCTGGATAAATGTGCTTTTTCCCATGCCAGCTTTCGCAAGTACGGTGATCAGGTGCTTGTTATTGGTTCCACAGTTTTGGAAAACATGGCTCCTGTGCATCGTGGCTTTCTTTCGCTCCGAGTCACTGAGCACCACAAGTTCTTTCTCCAAGCATTTGTTTGCATTCTTGCCAGTCCTGATTATAAGCTTCCTCTGTACCAGTTGTGTGTCTATGTAGTGAGACTCCATGCTCATTCCTCCTTGCAGCCTGCTGCACGCTTCTCCTACGTGTGACTTCAAGCGCTCGATGAAGTCCTTAACATTCTCTGTGCAAGAAAGACATGTTTTAGATGACATTTAGACACAGAATTAACTTAGTAATCTTCCTAAGAATATTTTCTCACTTGGTATCACTGGCATCTTCTTGATTCGCTGGGGTGGAGAGGGAAAATCTTTGGAGGGTGATTTGTCTATGGTGTAAAAAACAAAACATTATATGACCAGCCATTGAAATTCTGATTATAGTAAGTAAAGACAAGAAGAGTATGTGTACCTTGTGAGGGTGAAACAGGATCTGGTTGCGTTGGAGACTGACCCCTGCTTGCGGTGTCTGATGATGAGCATACGGGATGAATGGACATGCTGAGCTCTACAGGAGCCACTGTACCGCTGACTAAAGAAACAAAGCGCAGTCGATAGTTAACGCACATTCTATAATTGCCATCATTCTTCGGAACATATCCTATCCTTCATCAATTCAGTTTAAAGTCATGGATTATTAAATCTGACCTCAACTACAGCATATTTTCACTCACCCACATTATTATCTGCTCTGGTTCTTTTTTTAAATTATAGCCTTATTTCATAACACCAGTTGAGATGCCCATTTGAAGTGTAAGCACTACCCCTCAACAAACACTGAATATTCTGACAAAAGTCAACATTCAGCATTAATCATTTGGTGAATCCAAATATATATTATTGTAGTTACAGATAATTACAGTCCTTGCAAAACTTTTGCCCCCTCTACTTCATGTAGGAACTATAATCTAATTAAAAATCTGTTGAGCTTTGCTTAAAGAAAGTGCAAAGTCAACATTCATAGTCCATGGAAGACCAAGCTGAAGGCTATATGTTTGTCTAGCGCAATATGATTCTATCCTAATAACAAACTGCTTTGGCTCTGCTTCCAGCCAGAATGCAAAATGCATTTTGTCAGAGACAATAGGCCACGACTTCTTCCAATTATCCGTTTGCATAATGGCCACCAATTATTTTAACTCGTTTGTCTGGAAGGTTCTTCACATAAATCTGTAACCGAACCACAAGCAATATCTATTTATATCTAATATCTATATATGCCAGAATATGTATTTCAGCTCTTCTATGTTGATAAACTGGAATCTGTGTGATCTTATGATAAGAATGAAATGCATGAGCGCGCGCAGAAAACACGCTGAGCGGACAGGGGAGACACAGCATGCGCAGAGAATGTCCTGAGAATGTCCTCATTGTCCTGATGTCGAGAGAATGAAGCTTACTGAGCTTGGTCATATTTAAATGCCTTTACTGTATGTAAATAAATAAATAAATAACTTAAATGAAGAAACAAAATTCCGTAATGACTATTATTGTAACACACATATGTATATATCAGAAATAAAAATACTGATGTTTTAGTTTAATCCAAAGGACACAGAAAATAAAACAAAATGGTAATCTCAAAGTTTTCATTTATTTTTTTGATCATACGATTTGTTTACTGTTGTGGCATTAGACTGTAGTTTTTAGCTATTGCAGTGTGTTCACGCTGTAAGGTGTAAATTTTAACTAAGGTAAATTAAGGAGATCTTGAAATATAACGCAATAATTCAGATAAAATATAATACACCTGTCCATAAATAAAAAGGAATATTTAGACCTTTATGTGAAATATATTTTGGTTAAATATTACAGATTAAAACAAGGAGAGAAGACGTGCTGAGCTTCAGTTCATTGTGATGTGGACAAAAGGTCCAGGAAGGAAACGGAGACATCAGTTTTCGTTATTTTACAAAATCTGAATATATTCAGTAAATTTATTAATTGCACTACAAAAAGTAGAGAGCAGGGAGCACCCTGTGAAGTGCACTTCGGAATGGAACAAAGGTCGGAGCTTGAAAAGTTCAATAAATCGCGTGCCAGCGAGTGTCGTACATCAGCGGTTGTGATGCACAAAAAATAAACGTTTCATTTTAATGTTACAAGATCACCATCATCTTCAAATTTAGAATTACATTTGAAGAAACTAGTGAAATAAAATAAAATACATTTAAATGAACTTTATTATTAAAATATTATTTCTTTTCCAACGCCACAGGGAGCCGCAGCAGGGGGATGAAAAAGCCACATGTGGCTCCGGAGCCGTTAATTGCCGTCTGCTGGCCTTCATGGTGCCCTTAAGGTTTGGTAAGGGTTTGAACTCATGACCTTTCACTTAGTAGTCCAGTGGTTTGACCCGTGAGCTACCTCTGCCATATTATTTATTTCTTAAATGGTTCCCACACTATCCTGCACTGACTTCCTGTGCCATAGTCCACATCTGTACATAGCAAAGGCCTATATAATCATTTAATTTGTGATATGTATCTTGTTTATGCAGGAGAGTTACACTGATTAGCATTAAACAATAGCATTAAACCCATTAACATTATATCCACCTAGGTTTTTAGGTTGTAACCCCAAGAGGAACCCCTTTGGGTGCTGTGTGACTCATCCCATGAATTCTTGATCAGATTAAAATGTTGGAATTTGGAAGTTGGGTTGGTGGCCTTGGGCTCTTTGCCTGCTGTGCCCCATGTAGCGGTTCAGGGGGCAGTCTCTGCTCTGGTGGCTTTCTAGTATTGACATTTTCGGTGATTTGTGCATCGTTGGTTTTTCTGAGGGCTCGGCCCGGATGGTCTGGCTTTTGGTCCCGATGTGCATGGGTGAGCCTTGGGTGCTCATCATCTGATTACCAACTTACTGGCTTATAGATGGTTATCAGTGTTGTCATTTCACCCAGTGTTGGTGTTACGGTTAATGTGTGTAAGTGTCACCAAGTCAAAGTCCCTGTACACCAAAGTGTACAAGTTTATAACCTGACACATAAAACAGCCAATGTTTTCTCTTCATTGGTTGTGTTCTTGCCTGGAAAGCAGAAGCCATTTTTGTCACTTGTTCAGCCAAACTACAGCAGCTGATTTTTCAGTTCTGGATATTTTTGCTTCAATGTACAGTACGTCGAATTAAAACACGATTAAAATGTGCACTCTTACTGCGTGTGTGTCCCAACAGTCGAGATGTGTTCACATAAACAAATCAAACCAAACACACCCCCCTTGGTACTGGATTTAGAAATTCTGCTTTGGAAACTTAACCCAAACTCCTACTTTTGCAATTCCTGATTCCTGAGTCATGGCGTAATCATAAAAGCAAACATTATGTTGATTGGCTGTTGTGATATGTCATATCTTCAAAGAGATATTTCTTTCAGAAAAGTTCGTTTATTTTACCCACCAGGTGACAGAGGGGCGGTCTGTGGCGCTGGCGCTGGTACTGGCGCTGGCACTGGCGCTATAGACTGTGGTGAAACTACAAGGTCAGATGATAAAAGAGATTACTCTTTAGACTGGCGGCAGTCAAAACACACAGAGGGTAAGATAATGAAAAGTATGCCTCACCCAGCACATAGGTGTGCCCGACTGGCAGAATGCCGTTAATCACCGGGGGAGAGAGAGGATTAAACGCTTGTATGATTTGCATTGCTGGTGAACCTAAAAGAGAAAAACACACACTTGATTAGGATTTGAATGTTGGAACTTGGAAATGTTGAAAACATTAGAACTCGTGTTCACCAGATGGCATTAGAGAGGCAGCGGTGGCGATGGTTAAGGGGAAGTGTACGAGTGAAGACACACCAGCCACGTGGAAATCCCCTTCCTGCACAGCCATGTTGACTTCAGGGGGAACTTCAGAGCTCAGGGGGGCTAAACAAGGGATGAGATGCAAGTAAGAAACAAAGGGGATTACCGATTAAACACACACTCAAAATGTTTTATTGTGCAGTTTGAAATGAGTGTGCATGCTTAAACTGTTATCGTTTACTTTATTACCTCTTTTATTGCGTTTAGAGCGAGGTGTTTGCTTTGACGGCCTTTCAGTCACTACTGAGAATCACACACACACACACACACACACACACACACACACACACACACACACACACACACACACACTTTTACAGGGTGGTAGTTTGCAGGAGTAAAGAAAAACACAGCAAATAAAGAAGCAGAGTGAAAAATCAACAAATGTGTAACGTTCATTCACCTCGACGCTTCCTGCTCTGCCTCTTTCTCACAGAGGAATTCTCATCACAACTTTCACATACCAGCGTGGATTTATCTTCTGATCCATCTGATGAGGAAGAGAGAAAAAAAAAATCAGCAAAACCAACAACAAAGTCTTGTTGCTTTACAGTAAAAGTGAACCAATTTAACTTTCAATCAACCATCTATGAATGATAAACAAACACAATATTTTAATGACATTTGGGCTTCTGGGCCATTTCAGTTCAAATGATTAGACACTGGAAGAAAAAAAAAGGAAGAAAAAACGGCAGCCGTGCACTCACCTGGGATATCGTCCCAGACCTCCTCTGAGTAACTCTCATCTGATGTAATAAAGAAAAAAGGCACAACTGAAGTTAAAACATCATTTCTACTACCTGAGTAGTAGTTGTGTAGATGTTTGTTGTTTATGCAGGGTGAAGTGTAACTGACCAAGAAATTCTTCGAAGGCAAATTCTTCAAGTGGAGTGGAGATGATGAGGTCCAACAGCAGCCGATCTGTTATTGATAAAAGCAAATAAACAATGAAAATAAATGTTCAAAATTTTCCATCGGCTAAAAGCTATAAAACACACACAGACATCAACAACACACACGTACAGTACATACAGTATATACTATTCTCACACATACTTACCAGGTATGGTTTCTACCTGATCCAAATTAATGACGTCTTCATGTTCTATGGGAAACAAAAAGGGTCAAAACTGGATTCAGAACCAGCACTGGAACAACAACAGGCTTTAATTTAAAATATGCTAAATTATATGGACTTCATTTTAGTCGTGAACTAAACAAATGTTGCCTAATTAAATTTTAAAAAATGACCCAACACTGGCTGGTGTGTTCCTTTGTTAATCTTGCCTATAGGGTTGTCATTGTTGTTTACATTACGTAATGCAGTAAATAATGTTAATGTAACAGTTCCCCATCAATATATTACTCAGTGATGTGAAGTTCTCATGAGCCATTCGTCACATCATGACAGGAAGCAAATGCACCCCATAACCATCCTAAGTACCTACTTAAAAAGTCAAGTACTACCTTGGAAAAACAAACAAACATAGTTTTATCTCCTCGCGCTCAGATAAACCATGTGTGTGAAACAAATGTGTGTAAACGCACGTGGTCTTTAAGGGGCTCTTTAGAATGTTAAAGGACACACTGTCCAATCAAGGACTCTCTTTAAGGAAGCAACGTTTTATTGATGTAATTTACATAGTAAACAGTATAATCAGTTGTTATAAAGCTGGTGGTGTATAAGATTTTTAAAAAAGCCTGTTTCAGAGCACGGCACCATGTTATACTGGAAACCATATAAAGGGGGAAGAAAAACGTAACCTTGACAAAATGCTGAGCCCCTTAACTATCCAAACCGCCCCTTAAACACCCAGTATACCTTCTACTTAATCAAAGAGTCAGCAATGTGTCCTTTAACTGCTAAACAATGCCTAAAAGGTCCAATATACTCCCTTAATATTTATGGGGTCCCTTTAAGGAAGCACTGTTACTCTATACTATTCAAATACCCCTTTTATAACGAAGGAAATCAAGTCAAGTTACGTTCATGTGGCTATTATTGTCATTTCGACCGAATACAGTTCACATCAGAGTAAAGTGAAACCACATTCCTGCAGGATGAATGTGCTACTGTACACACATGCAACATTTAAATTAATTTTTTTTTTAAACTAACTAGCTACCTAGGACACCTAATTAGCTGACTAGCTAAGACAAAACAAATCAACAAAACCACAAATAAACAAAACTATCTAAGAACTATAAAAAAGGACAAAAAAGACAGCAAAGGGCAGCATAAAGTGCACCTGCAAAATGTGCAGAAATAAGCAGGGAATCTGTTTCAGTCAATCTTCATTTTCCTAAACAGCTTAAAGATGTAATACATTCACTCCTTAATCAAGGATCCCTAGAAGGAAGTGATGTACCTATTAAGTAGACAAAGAACTACACAATAATCCCCACTAAGTTAAAAGGCACATAGTTGCCCTAAGAATCCCTTTAGTTGCCTTAAATAACTATACAAGTACCAGCTATGAATGTAATTTATCCCCTAATATTTAATAACATACCTTTAAGGCACCACCGAGCCCCTTACCGACAAAAAGAACTCCTTACAGTCATCACGAGCCCCTTAACGATCTGAGAAAATCCACAATGTGCCCATAAACTATTAAACAAACAAAAACACACAACTTCAAGAAGCAGCGAACCAACCAAATGTCCAAGAAAACTAAATAACTCGAAAAAACAGACCACTTAGGAAGCAAATATTATCCAGAAATGCTCCTTTATGAAGCGTTGAGCCCCTCCAGTAATGTGAGGCTTAAAGGTTTACACAGCATTCTGCCCCCAATTACTCAGAAACAACCCCATGATGAGGCAGTGCCACAAATGCATTCTGCAAAATACTAGTTTAGGAATGAATGTGAGATTTTATCATCCAAAAAAAAAAAAAAAAAAAAAAATCCCTTAAATGATCAGCTTAACTAGTCCAAGGCATGTTTACAGCAGCACCTGGTCACCTCCAAATCAGCCCAAAGTAAATGTTTGACAGTAAACTAGGGCGAGGAACACGTTCGGCTTTCAGCTGCATGAATAACCGTTAATAAGTGCACTGGTCAAAAAAGATCAAACATTTTGAAAATGAAAGCATGCGCATCACTGTATTACATCATCATCATCATCATCATCATCATCACAGTAAGCAGCTCCGGTCTGCTGTAATTAGATCATTATATCGGCTCCTCTCAACACAAAACACCTGCTTCGAACCTTAAAACGACTTTAATGCCGCGCGCAACTCGGACCCAGAGCGCGCGCACAGAGCGCAGCGCCGCGCGGGTCTCCGACAAACAAACCTGACGGCGGCTTTAGCGCAGTAATGAAGCGCGCGGCAAAGCTCGGACATCCGCACGAGACCCGAGCACAAGTTTATTCCAAACCGCGTGCAAAAAAAAAAACAAAAACAAAAACAAAAACTTCAATGCAAAAATAACAACAATAAACTAATAATTAAAATAATAATAATAATAATAATAATAATAATATATATATATATATATATATATATATATATATATATATATATATATATATATATATATATATTGTATTGTATTGTATATATATATATATATATATATATATATATTCCAAAATAAAAAAGAAAAGTTTTAAAACTTTTTAAAAAGTTATTAAACTTCTACTGAAACTTAGTTCACACGATGTCTGGAGCGACATTAGAAGGAATAAATGTGCGCAATCGGCAGCGAGGCGACTCTCCCCCGCGCCCTGCACGCGCCCCGCACGCGCCCTGAGCTCTGCTCCTCTCCAGCTCAATATTTAATATTAAAATGATGAATTATTACCTGGTTCAGCGCGAGGCTCCATGTTATACTCCAAAAACATACTTTCGTTTATTTCATGCCGACCTGCCGATTTGGCCTGGAGAGGAGAAGCTGCTTCTCTGTGCTCACTTGCTCTGAGCCGTGGCGCAGTCTGGTGCGCAGTTTGGGGCTGGTTTGGTTTTACTTTCACATTTAGGCGTCTGGTTTGGCGCTCAGCACGGGCGTCCGCGCGAGGCTTCCACCGTGCCGCGCTGAACAGCTTTCATTTAACTGACCCCAATTAGCTAATTAGCAATCACGAGCAGATTAGAGGGGAATGATAACGCAGACGCTCACTGATGGTGAGGTGGACATCTGTCTGCATCTGTCTGCACCTGTCTATCACTATATGATTCGTCTGTGTGTTTAGTCCAGACTGATTCCCAGTGAGGGTGAAACGCTACAGCGAGCTTGTCAGTCTTGTTTGAGGAAGAATCTAATATGGGTGTTATGGTGAAGAGTGCAAATACTTCTGCTCATATCGTGTTTATCTATCTTGCTTCCTGACTGCCTGTAGATTTATGCATGCACACACCTGATCACGTGATGAAGCACTCCCTTTACAGAGTGACTTTGCAATAATAATAATAATAATAATAATAATAATAATAATAATAAAAACATGGGGAAATAATAATAAGAATTTTGCCCACACCACACTGTGTATTCCTGGCAGAGTCGGTCTGGCCTGGCACTCGCCACACATCAAATACACAAACACTGCCCCTGAAATTACACTTCCTGTTTGCTGTACCCAGGACAACGCCACAGAGATTCTGCCCGGAATGTGTGCTTGTTGTTTTTGCCCCCCCAGAGTGCCAGGCTCTGCTTAGGCGTGTACTGGTATAATGAGCACAATGATGCAAGTCATGCTAGAGAGCGAGGAGTAAATCTGAAACTACTGTATGAATTGAAAAGGCAAGACTAATAATAAACTGTCAGTTAAAAAAACCTGCCATGCAGGAAAGGGTGAGATCAGTGAAAGCGACTCCGCAGCCAGGAAAGCCAAATATGATGTTTTCCAGGCTGCTTTAGAAAAAATTAAAAAAATTCCTGTTACTTTTCCCATGAGAAATGTTTTATCTTCATGGCTGCCCGGAAATATAATGGTTTCCTCGAAGAAAGTTCACTCAACAGGCATGAATAATAATAATAATAATAATAATAATAATAATAATAATAATAATGCACAACACCTCTGGTTGAAAATAAGAAAAAGTTTAGAAGCCAATCATACCACGGATATCCGGCTCGCTGTCCGTGAGCACTGAGGAGAGGATTACTTTACTGGCATCCCATTTCTCCCAAACAGGAAGAGCGAGTCTCCTGGCCAGGTCGTCCACGTCCACATCGCTCAGGTTCTCAGAAAATAACCTCTGGTAGTATTGAGCCGAGAAGATCTCAGCCTCCAGAAGCTGACTCAGAAGCGAAGGAAGGAGGTTCGGGTTCACCTCCTGCAGAACCCTCCTCACCTCAGACAGAACCTCCTGGAAAGGCACCATGACTCCCAGCAAGATCACTGGAGCTCTTCATAGGACCTCCATGAAGCATCCAGGACCTTCCCTGAAGAACCAGACCGCCTGGCTGCAGGAACAGCTCGTAAACAACCAGCACCAAAACACGGATGATGGTCAACATGCAGCGCTCGGACAGTTTCATATGTGCTTTTCCCAAATCAGAGAACCACACCGAAGAGGACGCCTTTATCTCACTTCACTTTTTTTTTTTTTTTTTTTTCAGAATAGAAATCGGATGTAAGGGAGAAGTGGGAAGTTTGAGTCCATTACAGATTACAGTGATGCAGTGGAGTACAAAATTCATCGGAACGCTGAAGTGCCGATCCAGGACTCATCACCGAGTCTGTTCAGTCACACACACACACACACACACACACACACACACACACACACACACACACACTGACACATTTCATATCAATAAAGCTGTAAAGGTTCAAGAACAAAAACAACAATCACTAAAAAAACACCTACAACTATTATGAAGTTATTGTTCAATTGATGTTTTAACCCAGAATTGAAAAAATATAAAACAAGGATATGACACAAAGCCATTAATTCCAGATGCCAGGATACAGATCTGTATTGACTTCGCCATTTCCAGGCAGCATTTGAAATGACTGGAAATCCCCATCAACCTTTGGTCCCATTCACACACATTAATAAGCTCTATTCAGGAACCTGACATTTATATCTTATAGTACACTCCTAGCGGATCTCTACAGCAAAGGGTTCTCCTTACAAGTCATGAAGAGCACTTAAAACAAAAACTTCTTCCCCCTGTAGGACTTGGGTGTATTAACTGGACACATGGTGGTGGCGCTAAAGAGCTAAAGGTTCAAACTGTTTTTGGTTCAGAAACAGTTCTAATGCAAATTCAGCCCTTTTTGGAAGCAAGATGGGTTTCCTAAGTGTTTCTACTGTATGTACACTCACCCTGTGAAGAATGAAGAACCCTTTAATGATGGAGGTTGGCACCTTCTGGGGCGCCTGCTTGAACCTTAAACATTGAGCAAATCCATAAAAAGATGGCTTTTATTGGAATATCGATGGACTACAGGGGTATTTGTGTGAGGTAACTCTTACAGAACTTATTTCAGGAGCCACTGAAGAACCTTTACTTATCACAGAGGAGCCTTGAAGAATCCAGGTCCCTAATACCATCCAAGACAGCTTCATGTAGAACTTCTGAACTCCTTAAAGAGCCCTCGTTTCGAAGAGTGTATGAAGTAACTGAATGGTACGATCTACAAACCGTAGGAAGCTTTTGGGAGCCAAGATTCAGATCTTTTTACGAGGGTGTTAGAATTCAACCATAACATCAACAACAACAAACAACAACAACAACAACAACAATAATAATAATACAATCAACATGTGCAATTCCAGAACGATCCTAATTTATTATTTTCTTAAATGCAGAAAGTACAAAAGGTCATTTTCCCTCGGAGTGTTCCCCAGTCCGTTTTAAATCCAGACAATAAAACATTTCAGCTTCTTATCTACATGGCTCGAGGTTTCATAGTTAGAAATTTCAGGCCTTTTTAAAAACTTCTGTTGCGGAGATTTAAAGGTCATCCGAGGGACGTTCAGCAGAGAAACAAATGAGCGCATCGGTGCGTTTCAGAAAGGCTTTATTAAACGCATCACTCTGCTATTCATGACTTTGCATTCCAGAATGTTCTGAACAGCAGGGGAAATCCGAGCTTATCCAGTAAACACATCTTTATAGGCGGTATTTTCATTTATGACATCATCATCATCATCATCATAAACATGGAGGTTTATTGTGCGATGAGAAATAACAGTAGCACTATACAAGATTAACACAGCAACACTGATGGTCAGTTATACACCTCTAAACCGGTGACGGGGTCACAGGCCCACCCAAGGCTCACCCGTGCCCACAGGGAAGCGCTGGCTGTAATCGAAAGGCACCAGAACACGCAGTGCAACACTGCACACTGGGCCCAGCAGCGAGTCCTGTGGGACGCACCATGCGCAGACATCATCCACTTCTAAAAAGGTGTCCACACGTACAGTAGGTGTAACGTTTGATTTCGTTATCCCTGACTCTTTTCATATATACAGTGTGCTAGCATGACCTTTGCTCCGGCCGTCTTTTAGTGCTTCACTGTGGCTTGACAGTAAATCAGGATGGGACGATGAAGGTGCAGATCAGGTGCGGATCAGACCTGCGTTTTTTATGCTGCGTTGAACACACCTGGCTCGACTTCCTCGTATGACTCAGAAAGAAACAAATAAACGCATCTCAACACGCAGACTCGTACTGGTTATTTATTTATTTATTTATTCAAGTTATTTACAGAGTTACACCTCCAAGAAGAGCAATTACAATTTTTGGATTTATTAATAAATGAGTTACAAAAGTGCTGACACTGGAGACTCCTCCCATAATTGTTGGAATAATTATAATAATGAATAAAAAAAAAAATAAAGACATGACGACACACTTTAATCTGATGATTAATAATTAAACAAGTCGCGGAGACTGAGCCGCTGCGGTGGAATCTGTACCCGAGCGATCCAATCGATCTTCTGACCAATCGGAACGGAGAATCTGACATGACCGATCGTGGTATAATTAAAAGCATGAAAAAAAACAAACAAACAAACAAAAAAAAAACAATAACAACAACAACGTCTGATCGGATCAGAAACGGAGAATCCCTTGATGATGAAGTTTTATCCATCCGTGACTCCTCACTTGTTTTCACAAAGAGGAAGATTTAACCCGTTTCTGTAGTTTGTAGAAACGCGGATGGTCTCGGAAACTTGTTACTGAACTCTTAAACATCGATACGAAAAACAGGATGTTAAGAGACTGCTGTCAGTTCTTGAGAAAATTAAAGAAACACTGAACTTCAGAATGATTTGAAATCCAAAATTGGATTTCAGTCGTGTTCTCAGACGTGAGGTTTAAAAAAATAAAATAAAAATAAAAAAAGAAGAAGACCGTAACAGCGACTGAAGCTCTAGTGAAAATGACCTGCGTTTAAATCGGGTCCAGGAATGAATTATGACTGTGACGGTGACGATCGTACCGCGGGCTGCTGTCCGGCGCTTTCGGCCATCGGGTTTCCGTCTGAGGACAAACTGGAGGCACAATAATCCTTTATACCTGAGGGGCAAAAAACAAAACAAACAAGCAACATACTTAGTTTGTGTAATGAAGGAGTTAATTTTTAATCTTTAGCTCGAACACTTCCTCACCGCACTCACTTCTGTTTTGTTTTTTTGTTTTTTCGGTCACTGTTTTGCCTGATGAGATTCATATCTGTATTTCCGTTTCAAACGTCTTGCACCGATACGTAAACCGCGAATATACCATAAAAACTGACCATATGTTCATGCTAGCTTACTAAAAATTAAAAGCCATGCTTGATGCTAACAAAAACAAAGCAGATGTGACCAGTGTGGTGCTTTTAATTTAAACAAACAAACAGACAAACAAACAAGGACTATTTTAAATACTAATGGTTTAAGCTGCAGAGAAACTGGAGTTTGTATGAAAGGGGGGAAAAACCAAAACAAAACTTTTTTTTTCTTTTTTTCTGAAGCGTCCATGCATTCCTTCTGTCTTTTTAAGTTGTGCTATTCTTGTTCTTTGGCACTTTTCTCAGAAAGGAAACCCTTCTGGTTAGCGGTCTCCTCTCGACCATAATGGTGTGTAACTGTTAATGTGCGAGTTTTTTGATTTTTGATCTGTAAAAAAAAAAAAAGAAAAAAAAAAAGTAAGGAGTGTTTCCTTATCTCAGAAGAATCCCTAACAAACCCAAGAACCTTGAACTCGTCCTGCTGAGAAATCTATAGCGGCCGGCGAAAAGATTAGGCGCTTCCCTATAACAGGTTTTTGTTCTTTTTATTGTTTATTGACGCAAAAGTAAAGAAACCGGTTTCTTGTTCACTCGCAATATGAACCGGAATTAAGATCGTCGTATTTAGTATTCACGGTGGAAACATCTGCGGGATGATCGGTGGAGACAGGAGGGTCTGAGATCACGCGTGAGGGTCTGAAAGGTATTATTTTTAATAAATTTGCAAAAAATATTTCACATAAACTTCTTTCACGTTGTCATTACGGTGTACTGTTCGTAGAAATTTGAGGACAAGAATGAATTGAATCCATTCTGGAATCAAGCTGTAGAGAAAATAACACTTTCTTTTTTCAGAAACACACAAGGAAACAATGAAAGGCTAATGTAATAATTAGCACGTTAGCATTTGGAACACGCCGATACGTCTGCTATCAATAGTGACGTTTTTCCATGTCATGTACTGACTCGAGTGGTGTTCAAAGGTTTGTCCTAATAGCCACATAGCTGCGTGTTTAATCACCTAGAAACAACAGTTGCGCCTAAAGGACGACCTTTAACCCGGAGTTGGTGATCTCTACACTCTGGCAGGAATCCGTCTGATTAAAATGCCTGTGTTCAACAGCCTGGATCAGGACTCGGAGTCAGAACTAGAGCTTCCCAAATAATTAACAGGTAATGTATTGTACAATATCTCATGATTTGTTCTCTGTTCCTCCTCTAAACACCTCGCGCATTAAACAAGGAAGAAACGATGCATCTGACCAAATCTAACAATTCATTTGTCACGTCGACTTGAAGGTCTCTCAGCTTCCCCTTGGTGATGATTATGGCCTCCAGCTGCAGCTTAATGAGACACTTGTGTGAATTTGAACTGACCAAAGCACGGTTTAATGAGGACGTCCAGAGAGCTCGTACAGACCTGAGAAAGATCGTAACGGGTTTACATTTTAACGTCACTTGGAACGTCTCCAACATCAGCTCAAACCATCGTGCAGAGCGAACCAAGTCGAAGTCACTTTTCCAAAACGAGCAAGAAGACCAAAACTATCCACGACAACGCAGGAACCAACACGGCACAGGCCTGACATGAACTGGAAGCTGCTGGAACACCAGTGTCACCGTCTCCAGTCTAACCAGTTTTACATCAACATGGACTGGAGTCTGAGAAAGGGGCCGCGCGCCGAAATCCACACCTTCAAGCTCGAGCTCAAGTCGGCAGCCGAGCCTCCTGGAGGAAGGTTTAGTTCAGAGGTGTGTGTGGAGGAGTAAAGGTGAGGCATTTAACCCCAAGAACACTGTAGCAGCTGGTGGTGGGAGCATCAGGTTCTGGGGACGATTTACATTCAACATAGTGGGGGGATAATGAAGGACGGGGAGAACCGTGGAACTCTTCAGCGGAACCTCAAATCATCGGATAGATCGCCGAAGAATCCTGCCGTGTTCCAACAGAAGGCTGACGTTAAACACACATCAAAGCTGGATGTGGAATTAATAAAGCAGGATAACTTTAAGCTTTTGGAGTCTTAACTCAGTATTTGATCCACATGCTTAGAGGTTGGGCTGGGACTCGGGCTGGGACTCGGGCTGGGACTCGGGCTGGGACTCGGGCTGGGACTCGGGCTGGGACTCGGGCTGGGACTCGGGCTGGGACTCGGGCTGGGACTCGGGCTGGGACTCGGGCTGGGACTCTGAAAACTAAAAATAAAGTAAACCTTGAAGTGCTTTGAAGTTTCCATCATTGGATTGATGCTTGGTTACTAACTCAGAGCCATCAGTCAAACACTGTTTGATCTTTTTCTTGTTTATTTATTTTGTATTTTAATTAATTTTTTGTTTAATGGGAGACCCGAGGGGGGGGTTGGGGGTTGGGGGGGTAGGCATTAGTCCAAGTACTGAAGAGTACACACTATATTGGCAAAAGTATTCGCCCCTCTGCCTTCACATTCACATGCGTATGAACTTGAGCAACATCCAATTCTGCGAGCCGGGTCTGCTCGTCCAACTGGAAGAATGGACAAAGATTCCCATGAATACACTCCTAAACCCTGAGGAAAGCCTTCACAGAAGACTTGGAGCGGTTATCGCTGCAAAGGGGGCGGGGCCAACATAAACCCTATGGAGTAAGAATCGGATGTTCCTATGTTCATATGCATGTTCATATGCATGTTAAAAAAAATAAATAAATAAATAAAAAAGAGCGAGGCAATATATTGTTTTCTTCTCATTGGCACATTATGACCAATTTGGGAACGTCAATTAACCTCAACTGCATGCCTTTGGACTTTGGGAGGAACCTGCAGACGGACGCACACAGACCCACACAGACCAAAAAAGAAGAAGGTTGAAATAC